>JAZHRO010000014.1:75340000-75692500 GCA_037157565.1 Thalassia testudinum | reverse complement strand
GAACAATGCCTCCATTGTCGCCTTTAATCGTACCAACCTGCCCCGAAATGTCCACGAAGTTGACACGGGACCCTCCCATTCATCCACTAATCTCAGCTTTATCGCACAAAAATTGGATGAAGTCTCCATCGTGCACAAGAAGCTAGACGAGCTTCTGGCCAACCCCGCCCGTTCTATGGCAAACACCCCCACTTCACCACTTCGTCACAATCCCAATTCTTCCAATACCAGGCTTATCTCGAGAAACCTCGTAAGACCTTCCTTACCTAGTGTCGCGTCGAGCGACTCGGTAAGTCATGTGGATCTGGCTTCTGCAAGTCAGTATTTTGACACGGAGGACCAAGCCTCCGTGTGCTCGGATGCATATTTACATGCGGATGCATCTTCTGGAATAGAAGACGCTTGCGCCCTAGGGAACAACCCGTTCTCTGCCACTTATAACCCAGGGTGGCGAAATCATCTAAACTTCGCATGGTCCAACAACCCGTAGCGCCAAAACCCTGCGGGTGGACCAATGCGACCGTCTGCACCCGTCATCCCAAGGGTCCAGTCTAATCCTATGGCAAATCCGCCATCGGGTCCTTATGTACCACAAGCAGAACACGCATCAAGTCCTCTTAACAAATTGATGCGAATGATGATGGAAATGTCAAAGCGCCATGAAGAGAACATGACCTCTCTTCAGCACCAATTGGCGCAGCAGAATGCTGAGATCAGTCAACTACACATGGCAACTCGATCTCAGGGCACTCTTCCCACCCAACCTATTCCAAACCCGTGAAATTTTGTACCCCATGGTCCTCAACCACAGGTACGACCTTCTCAGGGGTAGGTTCATCAAATTTTGCAGGCTCCGAGCATTCCACCGGGATTTCAGGATAATCTCGCTGCAACACCTCACTCTTATGTCCCCATTGCGAACCCTCCTCCGCCTTATGATCCCACTGGACCTGCATCATCCAATGCGATCACTACGAGGAACGGTAACCGTCGATCCGCCTCGACCTGATCCTGGCCCGTCTTCTTCATCGCCCTCTCATTCGGAATGTGCACCGCATTCGCGAGAGGACAATACACCCAAATTGGTGCCAAAATCAGTCCCATTCCCTGAGGCTCTACTGAGGGAGAAAAAAGGCAAAAAGAAAGATACGCAGGCCTTTGATAACCTGCATAATTTGTTTAGGGATGTAGAAATCAAGGTACCCCTGCTAGAGGCTATCGACCACATACCTACTGTCGCCCGATTTTTCAAAGTCTACACAACACCCAGGCGACAGTCAAAGAAAACTAAGAATCCGGTGGTTCTCTCGCCTCATGCGAGTTGTGCTATGCTGTCAAATCTACCATCGAAGCAGAAAGATCCAGGCACACCGCTTATTTCCTGTAGCATCCAAGGCTGCAATTTTAACCGTGCCCTACTTGATCTAGGATCTTCCATCAATTTCATACCAACCATCATGCTCGAAAAATTTTCCTTGGGAAATTTGAAACCCACCCCTGTCACGTTACAGTTGGCAGATCGTTCTGTCAAAATCCCGAAGGGTGTGGTGGAAGACGTGGTTGTTAGGGTCAATAGTCTCTATTTTCTTGTTGACTTTCTTGTCTTAGATATGGAAGTCCCTAGCTCACTTTCTGATTGTCCGATCATCCTTGGTCGACCTTTCTTGGCCATAGCCCGTGCCCATATTGACTACGAGTCGGGCTGTATTGAGATTGCCATTGGATCTGAAAAGCTCAAGCTTAACATCTTCAAGGCAGCCAAGAACTTTGATTGCGATTACATCGAGGATGACACGTCTGATGAGGACATGGCCGTCAACGCGTGTATCGGACTAATTGGGACCTATTCTGACTGCTGCGGATTACCTGTAAACACTGATGATTGCCTGACTGACACATATTATGACGTTCCCCCATCCCTCCCTTGTCCCGTACCTTCTCCTGGCCAGACTTCTAATGAGGTTTTCTCTGCTTCCCATACCTCGTGGTCTGAGTCATATCCGGGCTACTCACTGCCAGTTCACACTCTTGAAGATCGGATTGCCCTTTCTTTCCCGCCAAATCAGGCGGAGTTGCAAATCCACACTGGGACCTTGAGCCCATATACTTCTCACTGGGGCTATTCCTTTTTTGGATCCATCTATCCAAGAAGCCCCTCTTCTTGGCCAATCTGAGGGCCAACTTCTTCCTCCTGACTTGTTCTCCAATCCGCCTGGGACACTCTCGTCCCAAGAAATGCCAGACCTTTCACCATCCACTCCCGAGCTGAAAGAGCTGCCTAGTACACTTAAATATGTTTTTCTGGGGCCAAATGAAACGCTCCCCGTAATCATCAGTTCAAAATTGACCAGGGAGCAAGAGTGCAAACTAACAAAGGTCCTCATAGAACAGAAGGCAGCCATTGGATGGTCTTTATCAGACTTATCTGGCATAAACCCCTCCTACTACACTCACCGTATATATACAGAGGAGGAAGCTCGACCTTCCCGCGAGATGCAATGACGTCTCAACCCTAACATGCAAGAGGTCATTAAGAAAGAAATTATTAAGTGGCTGGATGTGGGTATAATCTACCCGATCAGTGATAGCCCCTGGGTGAGTCCGATTCACGTTGTGCCCAAAAAGGTGGGACTCACCATCCGTGTCAATGGCAGGGGCGAATCCATCCCTACACGCACTCCTACATCTTGGAGAGTGTGTGTAGATTATAGGAAACTCAATGCTGCAACTAAGAAAGATCACTTTCCGCTACCTTTCATTGACCAAATCCTGGAGCGGTTAGCGGGAAATAAATTTTTCTGTTTCCTGGATGGATTCTCAGGATATAACCAGGTGGCAATTGGCCCCCGAGACCAAGAGAAAACCACCTTTACCTGGCCCTTTGACACCTTTGCATTTAGAAGGATGCCGTTCGGACTTTGCAACGCGCCAGCAACCTTCCAGAGATGTATGCTGGCGATATTCCATGACATGGTGGGTGACTTTCTCGAGGTCTTCATGGATGACTTTTCGGCCTTTGGACCATCTTTCGATGATTGTCTTGCCAACCTGACCCGTATCCTTAGGAGATGTATTGATGTAAACCCCATGCTTTCTTGGGAAAAAAGTCATTTTATGGTGCACGAGGGAATTGTTCTCGGACATATCATCTCCGATAGGGGTATCGAGGTTGACAGAGCTAAGCTTGATGTAATTGCTGATTTACCTGTGCCTAGCTCTGTCAAACAAATCCGCTCTTTCCTGGGATATGTCGGTTTCTATAGGAGATTTATCAAAGATTTCTCCAAGATTTCTCGACCTTTAACTCATCTCCTATCGATCGACATACCCTTCAATATGGGCCCCAACTGCATACGAGCATTCACGTAGCTGCATAATGCTGTCACCAAGGCCCCTGTTCTCCAGCCACCTGATTGGTCCCTCGACTTTGAACTCATGTGTGACGCTTCCGACCTTGCAGTCAGAGCCATCTTGGGACAAAGACGCGATAGACACCCCTTCGCGGTGTACTACGCCAGTAAGACGTTGGACGAGGCCTAGCATAATTATACTACCACTGAGAAAGAACTACTGGCGGTCGTCTTTGGGCTGGAGAAATTCCGCTCTTACCTTCTGGGCTCACACGTTATTGTTTTCACTGATCACGCGGCCATTTGCGATCTCATGCATAAGAAGGATGCCAAGCCTGGACTAATTCGTTGGATCCTTCTACTCCAAGAATTTGACATTGAGATCTGCGATAAGGCCGGAGCCCAGAATGTTGTAGCTGATCATCTTTCCAGACTGGACCCTGACCATATTGGACTTACTCTGCCGATCAATGAAATTTTTCCTGATGAGCACCTATTGGCAATTAATGTGGCAAGTGGACCGTGGTATGCCGACATTGCCAATTATCTTGCTTCTGGATCCCTTCCACGTGGCTGGCCTAAAAACCAGCACGAGTGTCTCATGGCAGAAGCAAAGTATAATTTCTGGGATAATCCACTTCTCTTTCGGATAAGTGCTGATCAAATCATCCATCGTTGTGTTCCTGACAGCGAATTCCCCAGTGTGCTATCCTTCTGCCACGATCAGGCCTGTGGAGGCCATTTCTCTGGGAGGAAAACTGCAGCCAAGGTGTTGCAGTGCGGTTTCTTTTGGCCCTCCCTTCACCAGGATGCACACAATTATGTCAAGCATTGCACTAGGTGCCAGTCGTTAGGGTCAATGTCACGACGTGACATGATGCCCTTGCAACCCATCCTAGCTGCGGAAATCTTCGACATTTGGGGAATTGATTTCATGGGTCCCTTTCCTCCTTCCAACAGCTTTGAATTCATTCTCGTAGCTATTGATTATGTTTCAAAATAGATTGAGGATATTCCCGCGCGCCATGCTGACCATGTTATATCCATTCGCTTTGTCAAAGACCACATCTTTGCGCGTTTTGGTATCCCTCGAGCCATTATCTCGGATGGAGGAAGCCACTTTACCCATGCTTCTTTTCGGGCACTTCTGAGGAAATACGGAGTCCACCATCGTATCAGATCTTCGTATCATCCTTAGATGAACAGCCAGGCAAAGGTGTCGAATCGACAAATCAAGCAAATTCTCCAGAAAATGGTTCAACCTGATCATAAGGACTGGTCCGACAAGCTGATTGACGCACTTTGGGCATATCAGATCGCCTTCAAGGCTCCCCTTGGTATGTCTCCTTATAGAATCGTTTACGGGAAGCCTTGTCATTTGCCCGTAGAGTTGGAGCACCACGCTTATTGGGCGGTTCACTAATGTAACCTCGACCCAGACCTGTGTGGTCGAGAAAGGAAACTCTAACTCCAGGAGCTGGAAGAGCTCCGTTGTGAAGCCTATGATTCTGCTTTAACTTTCAAACAACGCACTAAGGCTTTTCACAACAACCGTATTCGGCGGAAAGAATTTGAGCCATCTCAACAAGTTTGGCTCTATAATGCCCGACTCAAATTCTTTCCTGGGAAATTGGTCCAAATGGACTGGTTATTTCCTGGTCTTGAGACCATTTCCCAATGGGACCGTTGAGATTGAAGATCCTAAATCTGGGCATAAATTTACGGTCAATGGGCAGCGTTTGAAACCCTATCTTACTCATGAACCTGCCCCCATTGGTGAAACTATTGCCCTGCTAAAGGGTAACTAATTTTTTGCCTCATTCTGAGTCCAGCTAGGGACGTTAAATTCAGCGCTCGTTGGGAGGCACCCCAACAACACTCACCATCCACCATCACTTTTCACTTCACTGTCACGCTCACTTCACTTTTCACTTCACCACCCACCATCCACCCACCCTACCACCCTGCTGTATACCCTGCACCTCAGCTCTCGTTACCCAATCTTTCGTCCTTCCTTTACCCTTCCCTGCATGAATATGAGGACATAGCATCGTTTGGCATGGGGGGGTGGATAGGCATCCATAGGATCTAGGTATTTTATGGTATCATGCAATTTTTGTCTATCTATATATAAAAAAAAATGATGTTTAGTAATGATCTAAGGCTGAAACAAAAATACAATAAGTGTTTATGGATATTCAACCACTGTTTTGAAGACTTTCCAGGCCACAGAAGCTTGATTCGCTTAGGCTTGGCTTAATTCACTTGAGCATTGACAAGATAGATCAGAATCTCTCCTAACTAAGAATGTATTCTTGTACCTGAGACACTAGTACAGGATTCGTTGGTTTGCTTCTACTTAAGAGCCTAAATAATCTTGGTTCACACTACACATATCAAGAAAGACCAGGTGAACATAAGATCCAACCCTAGTGTTCATTAGGGAAGGTGGAGTCCTTACCTGTGCGTGCAGGTAGACTTTTTATCCTAGGATTTAGTCTTGTGTTTAGGAGAGACTCTTTCCACCAAAAAAAGAACTCTCCCACCAAAAAGAAAAGTGTGCTCCTCCAAATAATGTTGTAAGAGATATACTGACATGTGTTTCAAAAAAAAAAAATGCAAATAAGTCAGTATATCTCACAAATGTCTGTAAAACCCTCCTACAAAAGTTCTTCAGGGCAAAGTTACAAATACCCTATTTTCTTTGAGCCATAAATGTCATAAAATGGGAGTTGAGTTTCTGTCATCTTTTGAAGGGTCAATCTGAAGACATGAGCTGAAACTGGGACCAACCTTTACTTAAAAATTCGTGAAACCCTGGGCTTGAGTCTTAATGTTCATCTGGTCAGTCTTGATCCTTCACTATGCACAAGCCATAATCTCTTGAGCTCTCGAGTACGGCAAAAACCTCCTGGATCCTGGAAATCGTACTTAAGGTTTAAATATCAAGAGTCCTGGTTAGTCGAGATATGATCTATGTCATGTGAGACTTAAAGTACTGGTAGTCTTCTCTACAATTGGTTCTCACAATATCCAACAATAAACACACCTATGTCGCCTCGAAAGAAAATCTTCAGCTTAAAAATCATTTCTAAATACAATACAAAAAAATGTTTTGCTAGGGACTAGCAAAAGATAAGCATGGGGGTATGATTGCACCGCAAAAATACACTTGCAATTGTGTCATCTTGTGCTATTTCCTATTACCAGTGCATATTAGGTATCCTTAGTCGCATTTGTAAAAATACACGCATGCATGCATTTAATTGAGAGGGGAGGAGAGTGAAATAAAATGGCCTCGAAATTTACGTTTTCCTCAAGTGCTGCCTTGCAAAATCTCCATCTTTATTTTCTATTTCTATTTGACTTTGAAATTCTTCTCTGCACGGCTGCAATGAATGGCAACCTCTTCCTCGCGCCATGCTCTGCAAAGCTTGCCCTGCAGCAGCCACTCCCTACCAAGCCATGCACAAGCCATGCACAGCCAGGGCATGGTTGTGCATGCCTTCTTCCTCTATAAAACAAGCACGGCTTCTTCATTGCAAAGGGAGCCTGGTCCATGCCAAGAAAACACCACAGCAGCTTCTTCTCCAGGCCATCTCCTCCCCCTCTCCCTCCATACACAGCCTCTCCTCCTCTGAGGAGGCCCTCTGCGGGCAGGAGTACCTCACTGTGGTGCACAACCACCACTGTGAGTCCACCACTACCCAGCTCATGAAAGAGCCTGTGGGCGTGGTGGTTCTCTCTCTGTTTCGTCGTTCAAGCCAATTCTGCCATTGGAGCAGGAGCTTCAACCTTTGAAGCTCAAGCTCCGCACAGCAGCAGCACGGCACCGGACTCCTCTTCCGCACGCGCAAGCCAGCAGGTCGCCCTCGCCCTCCACCGCGCACGCCAGCAGGCTGCCTGTGCCCCTATCCACACTCTCTGTCGCGAAGTCCCGCCCGCAGCCCAGCCAGCGCAGCCTCTTCCGTGCGTGCATCGAGCCACTCCACGCCTCCCGCACTCACAGCACCGGATACGCCGGGTCACGCTGCTCGACCATGCATTGTAGCCACTGTTCACGCTAGTCAGCGGAACACTGTGGCTACAGTGCGGTGACCGGTAAGTTTCTCACTTAACTAGTCACCCGACGCACCGCAACCGGTCCCAGCCCGCACCCACGTCCCGCCCGGAGTCTGCTCCAGCGCCTGCCCGCGCGTCTGCGTGCCCCTGCATCTGCCAGCGCCCGCACCCACCTGCGTCTTCACCCGCTCCCAGCGCCTGCGTCTGCCCACACCAGCCTCTCCGCACAACGCTGTGCGCTGCGGTCACTCCCCCACGCTCACTCCCTCCCAGCACGCGCCTCTTCGCGCGACTATGCGCCTGTGCGCGGGCGCGAACCACCAGACGTCAAACCTGAAGCTCCAAACGGCTTAACTCGCCTCTTCTTCACAGCAGGCGCTTGTTGGTGCTAGAGCACCACGATCATTTGTTTTGATGATAACAAAACATATGTTATTTAACATTTACACTTGGAGTCCTAGATTTCAGGTTAATTGCAAATGTAGACATGTTTAGACGGAATTCGCGCTCGCATCCAGGATGGATTGGAGGAGCTTGATGGAGAACAGAGGGGATTCTCAAGGAGCGATAGATTGAAGATGGAAGGACAAGAAGAATAGGATAGACTTTCATTTTATTCCTTTCATGTACTTTTGTCTTTATTTTCTTGCTCTTTATTTCCTTAGAAAATTATGTTAAAAAGCCTCAAAGTACCCTAACAGTAGTCCTAGGATCACCAGCACAACCCTAGGATACCTAGGTTTTCTGTAGAGAACTTAGAAAACCAATGTATTGTTCAAACAGAGTTTCTAGACGTCTAATTCCAAAATCAGACATCTGATAAAGTGTTTTAAGACGTCTGACTGTTGATTCAGACGTCTGATAACATTTAGGCTGGACAAGTTAGTTCTGTCTGATGAAATCTGACGTCAAAACCTTAGACCAGACGTCTTAGGAGACGTCTGATGACTTTGCCAGACGTCCAATTAGTGAACCATTGGCTCTCTTAGCAAACACTCGAGGATATGACCGTTAGAGCCTTATCAGACGTCCTTAAGCCCTTCCAGACGTCTGATAATTGACCGTTTTGCCTCGACTGACCCGAAAATCTCTTCTCAGAGATTTTCTAGCCATTGCAAATCCATTCCCACGAAAAAGTAGGTTTCCAGACGTCCAGACATAGTGCCAGACGTCCTGTATGTCGTCTGATGGACTTGCACAAGAACCCTGTTTAGATCTGATTCAAGTCAGGAAGGAACCCACCCAAAATCAGACATCTTAAAGTGGTCTTCCATACGTCTGATGCCAGAATTAGACGTCTGATAACCCTGTCAGTGCAATGATTGTTCCTGATTTCGAGTTGATTCACTTGGGCTTTGTACCCAACGGCTATGGAAGCTTTTCTAAGCCTTCCAAAGCCTTCCTAAGGCCTCTATAAATAGAGGGGAGCCTTTACACACCTATACACACCAAGACACACCTAGCTACACACTTTCACACTCTTTTGTGTCCAAAAAGACTCTCTTGCTCTCCAAGCTCTAATTCTTCATCTTGAGAGCATCAAGCTTTGCGTACCCGCTCTCCCGCCGTAGTTCACGAGAGCGACGTAGCGCCGTCGTGTTGTTCACGCATCCGCGTCGCCGACGCAATCCTTTCAAAGGGGAGTTTCCTAATTCTTATAGAAGCTAGGTTTAAAATTACTTTGTTCGCTCTATAGGATTATTGTTATTTTATCTTTGTTATTTGGTTGGGTATTTGCTTTGCGAATTCCCGTCTCCTTCGCGAGACAAAATCCTTCTCGTGAAGAGAAGGGGTTGAGGAACGCTACCCTCTCACTTGTAGCGTGGTTGTATTTGAGGTTGAATCACCCTTGTTTAAAGTGATTCGTTTAATGGATTTTGATCAACTTGTTTGATCGGAAAATCCTAACTCGAGAGGGTTAGGTGGTGGTTTTCACCCGGTTTGGGTTTCCACCTAAAAATACTTGTGTACTTGTGTGATTGTCTATTTTGTGAGATTGTTTATATTTATTTCCGCAATTATTACGTCACCCCCTCCTGGTAGGGAATTTCAGCGCTCTCTCTCTCTCTCTCTCACATCACTCTCTCATACTCTCTGCACACACATACACACAGACACTCACACTCTCGTACACACACCTATACACTAATATGTACTTATATATATATATACATACACACATATATATATTTATATACATATATATATATATATACTTATATCTATACATATAGTAGTACCTATATAATTAAGTATTATCATACATATATACATATATATATATATATATACACACATATATATTTACATATATACATATACTTATATGCGTATAAATAAATAAATATATATATATATATATACACATCTATATATATACCTATATAACTAAGTATAAGTATAGATACATACATATATATATATATATATGTATGTATATGTATATGTATGTATATATAACTATATAGATGTATATATACATATACATATACATACATATATATATATATATATCAATATATTTCCATATCTATATATATACATATAGATATATTTTTTCATATTACTTACCATACGTTGTATCGCAGGAATATCTGCACCAGTTGCTGATATTCCCCGATACACGCGTACAGAAAGCGTGTTTACACTCATCTTCCACCAATCCACCTTACACTCAACGCAGCACTTTGTCCTGTTAGTTGCGTCTTTCTAGACGACGATCGACTCGACACCGTGCTACATGCCATCTTCACCCCCACCCCTTTATACATATATAATATATACATATTTATATATACACTATATTTACTTTATTTATGTTTCTCTTTCATGCCAGTAAAAAGATAAAAAATATATATATAAAAGAGAAAAGATAATTCTTGATTTGCAGGTACTCAGTCTTGCGAATTGCAAGATTAGTTTTGAAACCCTGATTTGTCTCAAAGCCAAGAACCTGAATTTGAGGGTGTGCCTCAAGGACAAGAATTATTAAAAAAAAATCTTAAACAGAAAAACACCAAAAACACAAGAAACGAACGGAAGAGATTCGTTGTAGGAAAGGTGTAGAAACTTCTTCTAATCCCACTTCCCTGAGTTCGACCCTAGGCCTAAAAGTGACTAAGATAAAATCAAGTAGGCCAAGTTAAAAATTTTTGTAAAGAGATGCTTAGGATCGAATTAGGTTAACCACTATATGCATTTTAACTATAAAATCACCATATTAACACAACCTATCTGGGTCTACACCACATCCCTTTTTCACCCACTCACGCACGCAATTAGCCTTGCTAGCATGCGAACAATTAGCGATGACTGTAAGCGTTGCTGAATGTTTGCCAAGTTGTCACTGAAGGCTGGCGCCAACCAAGCACACGGTCGCTCACGCCCGTAGCTGGTCCATGCATCACGCGCCCCTGGTCGCACGCATGCGCTCGAGTGTTGGCGCTACGTTGGATGTGCACGCACGTGCGTGCTTGCGTTGCGCTGCAGCTAGCCAAACGCGTGCATGCCTCCAATTTCTGATTTGGGGCATTGTATGGTCGGCCCGGATAGGTTGTTAATATGATGTTTTTATCGTTAAAAAATGTATAGTGGTTAACCTAATTCGGACCTAACCATCTCTTTACAAAATTTTTAACCTTGCCTACTTGATTTTATCTTGTCACTTTTAGGCCTAGGGTCGAACTCAGGGAAGTAAGGTTCAAGTCGAGTTTCTACGTTTTCCTTAAAACGCGTCTCTTCCGTTCATTTATTCTATTTTTGATGTTTTTCTTATTTAGATTTTTTTCTAGTAATCCTTGTCCTTGAGGCGCACCTCAAAATTGTCCTTGGCTCTTAGCCAAAACAAAGTTCCAAAACACGCCTTGCTACTCGCAAGATGGGGTACCTGCAAATCAAAGATTATCTTCTCTTTTATATATATATTTTTTTATCTTTTTACTAAGAAGGAAGCTAACAGACAGAAAGTAAATATATTATCTATAGATATATATATGTAGTATATATATAAAGGGGTGGGGGTGGAGGTGGCGATGGAGTGTAGCACCGTGTCGGATCGGTCGTCGTCTAGAGAGACGCAACCAACACAACTATGTGCCACGTGGAGTGAGGATGGATGACTGTATCCACGCTTTTTGTATGCGTTATCGAGGAATATCAGCAACTGGTGCAGATATTCCCGCGATACAGCGTATAGTAAATAACGTGAAAATATATGTACATATGTATGTATATAAGTAATTATATATATATATATATTTAAATGTATAAGTATATATGTATATATATATAGATATATATGTATGTATATATATAGGTGTAGATGTATAAGTATATATGTATATATATATATATGTATGTATGTATATATATAGGTGTAGATGTGTATATATATATATATATATATGTATGTATGTATGTATATATATATATATATATGTATGTATGTATATATATAGGTGTAGATGTATATATATATATATATATATACATATATATATATATATATACATACATACATACATAGATATATATATATATATATGTATGTATGTATGTATGTATATAGATATGTATATATGTATATAAGTATATATATATTATACTATATAGATATATATATATGTATGTATATATATTTATGTATGTATATATATATGTTACTATAAGTGAGTGAGTGTGTGTGTATGTGTTGGTATAGGTGTGTGTGCGTCGGTGAATGTGTGTGTGTGTGTTGCTGTGAGTAAAAAAAGAAAGAGAGAGAGAGAGAGAGGGCGGGAGAGATCGGACGCGCGCGGGCGCGGGTTCGCGTATGGTTCTGCAGGCGCACGCGAAGTCGACGGGAGGGCGAAGGCGCGGAGGAGCGAGTGTGGAGGAGGTTTTGCGGTGGTCGTGGAGGGTCGCGGAGGAGGGTAGGGGGCGGCGCGAGGCCGTAGCCGACCGCTACAGTGCACGCGGCGGACGGCTACAGGGCAACTGCGGAGACGTCAGGACGGAGGTTGAGCGGGGAAATGGCCCTGCAGGCGCGCGCGAAGTCGACGGGCGGCTGCGGGGACGGTCACGGAGGAGCGGGAGGACCTGCTGCTGCTGCTGCGTGGCTGCTGCTGCCGTGGCTTCAAGCTTCGAAGCTTGGAGCGGCGGCAATGGCGTTAAAGAGAGAAAAAAAAAATGAAGCGAGGGAATGCACCACGCCCACTGGCTCGTCGAAGAGCTGGGCGGTGGTGCTCCCACTGTGGTGGTGTGCACCACAGTGGGCTCTCCTGCTTGCCGGGTGCCTCCTCGACAGAGGGCCGACGTATGGGAGGGGAAGACGGTGGAGGAGGTGGTGGCTGCGGGTTCTTCTCTGCAACAGCGTGTGTGGGGTCCCTCCTCTCGCGAGGAAGAAGCTGCAGCTTCTTATAGAGGAGGAGAGCATGGCGGGGAGGCATGACTGCAGCAGGGGGGAAGGGCGGGGAAGTGGCAGCCGCAGGGAGAGGCGATGGCAGGGAATGGCATGCTGCAGCATGGCGCGGGAAGAATTGCAGCCGCGAGAAGAATCGCGGGAAGAGAAGAAAGAAAGAGGAAATAAAATATGGAGAGGGGACTTTTACAAAGAGACACTTGAAGAAAAATGTAAAAATGCAAACCATTATTTTATTCTCTTCTCTTCTCAATTAAATGCATGAATGCAAGTGTTTTTACAAATGCGACTAGAGGATCCTAATATGCAATGTTAATGCTAGGAAATAGCATAAGAAGGCATTATTACAGGCGTGTTTTGAGGTGCAAACAGGCATCCGCTAGCCTCAAACCTGCACCCCTTGATCAGCATAAGGCACTTAGCCACTACGCTGGGCTCTCCCTTGAGTCGCAAAGAGGTGTGCAGTACGAAGGCTTCTCAGCCGTTGGATCAAGATCCAACAGCTGGGAATGAAGATCACGAATGATGGAGAGGTGGGAGCAGGCGTTACTGGCAGATGTTGAGCAGCCTAGATGGCACCACGTGGAGCCATCTGGGCCATCCATTCTTCTTTCTTTTGTAGAGGGTGCCACAGTGCTTAGATTGAGATGATTTCCGCGTTGCTAGACTGTGATTGTTGCTCTGGATCTATCCGTATAGTTGGATTTTCCATCCAAAACCCATATGGATGTCGCATTGCCCCGTGGTCATTGATCTTCCTCGGACTTCGTATGACGCTATGGGACTCCGAGCTAGACAATTTCGAAGGCGTTAGACTCTGATCGTCATCCTGATCAGATCCGTATGGTCCAATCGTCCATCCGAAGCCCTGAAATAAATCTTCTCTCATAACCATAAAAAGGACCTAATTAACCTAACATATATACAACTACTCTAAATGCAGAATGATGCATGCTATGTAATATTTATAACATGAAATGCAAATCTAAGCCTAGGAACATGCATGATTAAGCATTTTAACCTAAATAGATGTGTTTATATCATTAGTTAACTAGCTTAAGAGTAGATGGCGAGCTCAACTGGCTTGAGCTTAGCTTGATCTTCATGACCTGGATGAGCTACCCTGAGCTGGATGGAGCTGGATTCAACTGAGATGAGTTGGGATCCAGCTGCAAGAGCTTCTGTCTACTTCTCATGTAAATGTGCCTCTTAGATTGCTAGGGTTGCATGATTTTCATGGTGCATTCATCCTTAACAATCAAATGTAATATGTTACCACATAAAATGATAAAAAATATGACAATGCATGACCTAAACCCTAAATGCAAATGCATTCTATATGCAATGAAATAATGCAATGCAATTATCAAAACCCTAGGAACTAGATGTGAATGGATATTACGGATGATGATAACCTGGTGTCTATCACACCCCCATGCGTATCTTTTTGCTAGTCCCTTAGAAAAATTTTAACTGCATCACACTATTTTTCAAAGAAAACTGATTAAGCATGCTTCGCGAATTAAAATCAGGGTTTGGAGGACCCGTCATTGCAGCTCACAAAATGCATCTATCAGATAAAATTTATAATCGAAACTCGAAAAGTGAGTCCCAGGTTGAACATGGGGAGGCGAACGTTTGGTTTTTAAAATCCGCGCTTCGCTTTTATTTGTTTTTGTTCGTTTTTGTCTTTTCTAATTTTTTTGCTATTTTTAATAGGGCAAGAGATCAGGTCAATGACTTCTATCTAATCTACTTGCAATAATATAAGAGAGAGAGAGAAAGAGAGAGAAACAATCATCTATTTATAAATGAATGTTTGTTACACTTTGAAAGTGGAAAATCTACATTACGAAAGCATAAAAAGATAGAATGAGGTGAGAGAAATCCCCCTAGACGATCGCTCAGAGGATGACTTGCTCTGACGTCACCTAGAGGAAGGTGGTGAGAAGTAGGACGAATGGGGATGGAGCCGGAGGATAGAGGATGGGACAGGATGGCGTCACAGCGAGGATCTTCTTCCTGAAGAGCGGTGAGAGGACGGCCACAGGATGCTCTATGAAGGGGGATGAGAGGTAGGAAAACTATTTTCTTTTCTACTCTAGAGGAGAATCCTGGGCCTAGAACAAGCTCTCTCTAGAGCCTTGGAGGTGGTGAGAGGAAGAAAGGCAGAGATGAAGAAAAACGGGAGGGGTAGGGGTCCTTTTATAGTAGAGGAAAGAATCAAATTCGTATACAGGACATTTAGTGACAGTCATAAACATCGCTGAAGATCCACCGCAAACGTCACTGAAGACAGCCCACGCGCCCACGCTACCGCTATGTTGGCGCACGCCTCCACATGTGCACCCGCACTGCTGTTCGCGTGCGATGGCGCATGCATGCACATAAGCAGCATGGGGTGCGCCACGTGACATGATCTAGGTCGTTCATCTTCTTTTCATTGTCAAGGCTGCTATAGAGGTCGAATTGAGTCGATTTTTGCGCCATTGGCCTGCGATCGTCGACTCGAATCCATCCGCGCAATAGGATTTGTCGTTTGAAGCTCTTAATTATGTCACCTAGTCCCTTAGACATTGATCTTCCTCAGACTATATATGGTGCTACGAAACTCCGATCGAGGCAATTTTGGAGGTGTTGGCCTCGGATCATCGTCTTGATCATATCCGTACGGTCGGATCGTCAATCCGAGGCTCCAAAATAAATATCCTCTCCTGACCACAAAAAGGATGCAATTAACCTAAATTATATACAACTGCTCTAAATGTATAATGATGCATGCTATGCAATATTTATAACATGAAAAGCAAATCTAAGCCTAGGAACACGTATGATTAGGCATTTTAACCTAAATAGTTGTGTCTATATCATACCCCTATACCTATCTTTTGCTAGTCCCTAGCAAAATTAAACTACATGCTATGTATAAAAATAGAATTAGGACTCGATCGCTTAGGCCTAAGCTGTTTATTAACAATAGACAATATCAACTAAGGTCCTAAACTATGGAGACTCAACAGTACTCAAGTGTTTGCCAGAATGCAAACCACACAAGTCCTTACCTTATTTGAAAAGGGAAGATACTTTTCTTTTTTGTTTTTTTCTTCTTTTCTTTTTTTTTGTACTTTTGGAGTTTGAGAGTTTCGGGATAACTTTTTACAGCTACCCGACCCGCCCAAGACTCGAAAAGGACTCTAAGTGCTAAGCATCTAGTGAAAAGAGTGAAAGACTCACTAAGAGGCCGTTAAGACAGACTTTGGGTTTCTACGACCCTAGGTGACCTTGCCTAAAGGTTTATCTTTTTGATTGGTAGCTTTCTCCCTACCTTTATTTATGGGGTCAACACAAGGGCGAGCCCAGTGTATATCTCCCTGGCTTATTCTACTTTCCATTTCTTCCCTAAGTGTTTTGGGAATTATTGTGTATTTTTGTGAGCTGGGCTCTGGACAATCGGCCAATGGGCTATTACCCATGGCAAGTTGCTAGCCATACTCGTGTGGTGAAGTGTGGTTTTGTTTATTTTCTTTTATTTTCTCCTTTTTCTATTTTTTCTATTTTTTTTCTTTTTTTTCTAAGTAGGTGGCTTCCCTAATCTAAAATTTACCTAAAGGCAGTACGACGAAAATAGTCTTGTGGCTGGGCTCTAGATAGCCAGCCGATGAGCTGTTACCACTGACAACTTGCCAACCATACCACCTTAGATAGTTCATTAGTTACCCAATTTCCGAAGAAACCATAGAAAAGTAAGTCAGTGCAAATAGTGTGTAGATGCTTGAACTTAAATCCCCTCAAATCAAAGGACAGGTTGATAAGTCACATACTTATCATCCCAATTTATTAGCTAAATTAAAATGAATTTGAATTGGCGAGGACTCGAGACTAAGTCCACATTCGAGTGGACACCCAGGCTAATTAAGCCCGAAGACCTGAAGAGTCTAAGTGGTCAGGTCCTATCGTATCATTTCCTAAAGTTATCTTCTCTTAATTCTTTTTTTTTCAAAAATTTTTTTAAAGAAAATAAAAGAAATTCTATAAGCTAACGAAGTAATTTCAGGATTAAGTATCCACCCCCCCATACCTAAATGATGCAATGTCCTCATTGTAAAAATAAAGACATGAAAAGGGTAGAGTAAATAGAATATCACTTGAATACCACGAGAAATCTAGTCAACTCCGCAGATAACATGAAATATAAACATGTGTTAAATTTAATGCCTTCAGCTAGGCATAACATGCATTCAAGGAAGAATTGAGAATTCACAAGTGCAGGTTAGAATCATAATCAAAAGGTTGATCCTGAAACCTGTCAACAAAAGATGTCCACAAATGTGGACCAAATTATGATGCAAACCCATGCCCCAGGGTCGAGTGGTTCTAAGGTTTTGGATGAAAATCACCTAGAACCTAAGATTATTGTGTTTACGGGGTCGAGCTTGTGGTTTGGTGACGTGCAACCCAAGACTAAAGTGGCGGACAATGGGTAGATTTGTTTCACTAGGTTCAAATGTCCAATTAACGTTCAGCTCAGAAAAATAATTAGTTATTTTGAGCTTGGGTTGCACATGAAAGATATCATAAGGGTCCTGGTAGAAAGTAGGTGGTTTTAGGTCAACAGGAACCCTTAGATCCAAAATCAAAGTTCCCTCAGAATTAGCTCCCCAGATTTTTAATTCCAACTTCCTATCCTCCGAAAGCAATGTTTCCGGGACCTCCAAATCGTTGTACACCCCATCTAAAGTACCCAAGTCCAATAATTGCGGCTGAATCAAGATTGACTTGGGCGTAATGATTTCTAAATCAAAATCAATCCCTTCAGGGTGTGGTTGAGGGATGGGGCTACTAATTGAATCTTCTAGTAAATGAGGATTTGAATCCTCCAAGTTAGCCCCAACCAAATCAAAATCTTCAATGATTGGGCTATCAAATGGTTTGTCAGATTCCTCAAGCCCATTTGTCTCACTAAAATCCTCTTCCTTAAGTTCAAGTGAGACTTCACCAAAAGATTCTTCACCAACAGAGTCAAAGAACTCATAATCCTCATTTATATATGTCTCAAAATCGATTGTCATTTCCTGGTTCAAAGAGACATATTTTTCCTCGCTCCCTTGCTCGGGGATCTCGAGTGAATCAATCAGTTCATCCTCAATGGGTTGCTTTAGCCCAACCTGGTCATCACCAATCTTAGAATATGTATCCCCCTCGACAGGCGCTTGAGTGGGTTCAGACATTGGCTCTCCTAAAGGGGGTTCATCTTGAGAATCATCCTAAGATTTGACTAGGGCAACCACAAATTTCATCCTCAACCTCGATAATTTCCCAAGAAGAAACTCACCCAAGTCCCTATCCCAAACATTTTGGAGCAAATCCAATAGAGAACTTTTAAGTTCATCAATCATTTTGATCATAGGCTCAAATGCTTTAGTGCATGGTGTTGGTTAAGCTTCTAAAGATTGCATAGTGTTTCTTAAATTAGCCAACACCCTATCCTAGATCTGGTTCACCTGAACTAACTAGTTCGGTTCAGGGTTGGGTGGGTTCGAGTTAAATCTATGGGAGTCAAAATATCAAGGTTCTTGGGTCCCTCCCTGATAGTAGGTCATTTCAGGTTGTTTAAAGGATGGTGGTGACCTATATTCAGTGGAATACTAGGGAGGGTAGGTGTTATAATCATTATATCCTTCCTGATTGTAGATCAAGTTGGTTTGGTGATCAAAGGATGAAGATCTATAATCATTGTAGCTCTGGGAAGGATAATAATCATAGTCTTGTTGTCCAGGGTTAGGCCCTGGACACTGAGGTCTATATTCAAATCCCCAATCAAAGTCATCCCGGCTAGTGGATGGGTAATTACAAGTCAAGTTGGAATAGTAATTATCTTGGGGATAAGTGGTCGTAGAAGGATAGGATGGGAAATGCGTGTAAGAAGTGGAAGGATACATGGAAGAATAGGAGGGAAAACAGAAGAGAGAAAGGTGCCCTACAGTACAAGCAATCAACCCTATCCTTAGGTAGGTTAACCTGAAGAGCTACAAACTCCCGGACCTGTCTTGAGATTATAAATGATTCGGTCTACTTTTATCTGGTCAATCCAACCAGTTAGAAGGAGGGACTGGGGAGAAGGTTCTTCCTTTAGCTTGCACCTTCGGTTCCTAGTGTACCCCCCAGCCATGGTCGTTTGCCGCTACTTCCCTAGCTAGACATCAGATGGACCAACAGAAGCAGATTAATCAAAAAAAATCTCAATATGAGCCCCAAAGAGCGAATCAATCCTTAAGGCCAACGTCTACTCAGTTTTAGTTAAGCTTAGGATGATCGTGCTCTTAGAATGTGTTGGGCCCTTTAAATGGGTCGTGCCCTTAATGATCAGTTAAAATGTGTCTGCGTGCACAACCAGGGTTTGCAAACAAGGTTATTTGATGATGTGTCTTTTAGGGTTTAACCTTGCTTAGTAGCTTTTAGGGTTTAATCTTTAGGTGTATTCAATCAAGGTTCAGTAGAACACTCTAGGTTTTGAAAGCACTGGTGATGATATATTCCTTTAGAAATCAGAAAATAATGTGGAGTGCCAGGTTCAACCCTAAAGATCAACCCTAAGTCGCAAGCTACTTGATGGATAGCTTTTATCTTAAGTGGTGCAACCCAAACAGTTTAATCAATTGGCTTATTGCACCACTTAGTTAAGGCACACAGAAATGTTTGACCTATTCAAATTTCTATTCACTTATTTGTGTGTTGAGTCAAGTGTACCAGGTCCACAAGTTAGATCTCGATTAAGTGGTAGAATCGATGTGATTGTGCACCTTAGGATGAGAAGTTGTGGTTGTTAAGTGTGTAGCATTCAAAAAATCCCACAAGAGAAGAGTACTTTTTTTATTTTTTTATATATGTAAGGGTGAGATGAGTGGAGGTGGCAAACAAACAACCAAATCTATCCTAAGATTTATAAAAAGCACCTAAGTTGATTTAGGTTTGAGTTATTAGTGTCGTGAAATGAACTAGTGGGTGGGGGTGGTGGGGATAACTTACAAAACCTTCATCCACACTTTTCTCCGATTTAACCGCTTCGACCTGCCTCAGAAGAGTACCTGCTATCACAATAAGATCAAAGAAAAATTGAGATAAAAGTTAGGTAAGGCGAAAAAAACACAGAAAAAAAAAACCAAAGAGCGTTGCCTCCCCATCAACGGTGCTAAAATGATTAAATGTGTTTCGCAAATTAAAATCGAGGTTTGGAGGACCCTTCGTCGTAGCTCGAAAAATGCGTTGTAGTACAGCCGAAAAAGCGTTCAAAATAAAAATAATTTTATTACTCGAAAAGATTTCCGAGGTCGAACACAGGGAGCAAATTGGTATTTAGAAATCAAGGTCGCAATTTAAACTTGAAAGAAATTGTAATAGTAGCAGTATTAGAGTGCAAAAATATGGGAGTAAAATGGCGATGTAGATCACCAAATAATTCTACAATATCACCAAATGATTCAATGTAAAAATATGCAATGAGGCTAAAATCTGTCGTCTGATTCCTTAATCAGATGACTAAAATGTCTGAGTTCTTTTTCTCTTCAGCTACCTCTGTCTTCTCTTCCCTTCTTCCTGCCTTTGGCTTCTGTCTTCCTTGGTTTTCATGATCTTTCTCTTTCTCTTCTTCTTTCTGCCTTTAACTTCCTTCTTCCTTAACTTCTGCTCTTCTTCTTCCTTCTCCGCCGTCTGCCTTCTCTTCTTCCTCTTCTGGCCTTGGCTTCAGCTTCTGCCTTAGCTTCATGTTCTCTTCAGCTTTCTCCTGCAGCAAAACCTACCCCTACCCGCACGCAGCTCTCCTCTCTTTCTCTCTTAGGTTCCACTCTCCCAGAGCCACAGGTATTCAGGTAATCAGGTCGGGTACATACCCGGGACCAGGCCCACTGGCTTGCGGTGGTGGGCAAGGAGTGAACAGGTTGGGTAATCAGGTCGTGGCTAGGTCCGCGTGGGTAGTGTCGCAGACTTGTCCGTGAGAAGGGGGGAGGAGGACCTCAACCTCAGTGTTGGAGGCAAAAAGACTCTAACAAAAAATCAACTTATGCTACTCTGGGCGGTCATCCACTTCCGAGGTGGGATTAAATGTCCCACCTTCCTTTGTGCGCACAGTAGCAGATGGCCTTCACAATTGTAGCAGCAGCCGAGGTCTTTGACTCCAATTAAGAGCCTGAGTGTGTGCGCAAGGGTATTCCGCACACCTGGGACTGCTGCACCTAGGCTGGGCAGACCTGGAGCTTCAGCAAGCTAGCTGCAAGCTTGCCCGTTAATGGTGGAGGGGTGGTGAACTTGGAATCAACAGTACAGCCTCACGGCCAC
This sequence comes from Thalassia testudinum, assembly GCA_037157565.1. NCBI lineage: Eukaryota > Viridiplantae > Streptophyta > Magnoliopsida > Alismatales > Hydrocharitaceae > Thalassia > Thalassia testudinum. The sequence goes on along the minus strand of JAZHRO010000014.1, from coordinate 75,671,359 downwards.
GTTAAATCGCTCAGGGAGCATCACCGGACCACAGAGAATGTGATGGGGATGTTGGTGTGGCTCAGGGGTGCGTGTGCGAGCGTGCTTAGGGCACATTGTGTGCGAAGGTGTGGGTGTGTTCGGGGGTGCATTTGGGTGAGTGGCACGGTGATATGAGCAAGGGGAAGCTCATGGGCTTGTCAGGAGGGTTGGGATGGCCTGTGGAGGTGGAGCGGCCTTGCCGAAGTTGGTGGCAGGAGATGAAGGAGATGGAGGTGATGGAGGTCAGTAGTGGTCGATTTTGGGAAATAGAGAGTGGAGAAGAAAGTAGAGGGGAGAGAGAAATTAGCTAGGGTGTCAAGAGATGAAGGGGGCAGAGGTGACATCGGTCGAGGTGTAGCTGACGCTGGAGACGAAGAGTGGCTCCGGTGAGTGGAGATCGGCGAGGACGAAGAGAGGGAGACGCCTGTGGGTACGGCGAGGTGCGGACGAAGTCAAGGAAGAGGAATCCACCGCAGGTATGGTGGTCGGATGATGAGGAGGAGTAAGGGAGGTCACCGGACGTCGAGGAACCTACGACTGTGAGGAGAAGAGAGGAATCAAGGGTGTTCACAACCGAATTCGAGAGTGGGGGAGTCAGGGCGATCTGGGCTTCTTTAAATAGAGCCCTGAAGGTCGGTTAGGGCTTTGGAAGCAAGCTTCCCAAGCAAGGAAAGCTCACCGAAGAAGGAATCCATTAGGGTACCCATGTCTCTCATTTGTTCGCATGAGAGATTAGGAAAGAATCTGGGATCAAATATGGGTTCAGACGAGAGAATTTCTCAGAGAATCTCCCTTCCAATTTTGAAGGAGATCCTCTGAGCAATCAGGGAGAACTCTCCTTCCAAAGCTTGCCAGAGTAGAATTCCTCCGCTATAATGGTGGAGGGACCTAATTGCAAAAATGATGAAGAAGCTAGGGGGTATTTTGTAAGGGTTTTTGAAAGATAGGGGTACAAATGTAATCAAGATGGACCTTTTTGCAAACTAGGTCAAGGAAAATTCATCTTGGGTTTAAATTTTGGTACAAACCTAATTTGGACCTAAGGAATCCAATGGTGAAGTTTGATTTTGGGTTTAACCACGCTTGTCTAGGAAATTTATGTAAAAACCTAATTTAGGGTAAATATCTGTCTATGACCCCATTCTAGGTCAAGATGGGCTCCAATAGCCAAATTGAAGGTTCTAAACCTTAGAGAATATTTTTCTATGATTTTTAGAGGATTTAAGTGAATTTTATCCTGTCCAAAACCTTGGTTAATTTAGTGGGCCTGTTTTAGGGTTTCAAGAAGTCATTTAATTCACAGGATACACACGAACCCTTTTCTGTCTGATCCAACCCACTTATTATCTTATTAAGACCCTTTAACCTTTTTTTAGCCCTTGAGAAAACCCATTGTTGTACTTCTTTAGTAAAATTACAGTTTTACCCCTTGTTTCTTATTTTTCTCTCAGAAAGGTAATGCAGTGAATTAGGACCTTCAGTTGGTTATGTAGGAGCTTTTATTCTCTTCATTGGGTCAAAATGAGCTAGTTAGGGCTCATGATGGTGTTCCCATCATACCCTCATGCCTAACTTTTGCTAGTCTCTTAGCAAAAATTCTAAGGTTTTAACTTTGATTCTAGACCATGTAATCTTTTTTATGCTCAAAATTGTGATGTGTGATTTCTTCTGTGAATTAGGTTAAAATGTCGATAACAGGCCTCGAGGTATTCAAGTACCACCCAAGATCCGGATCTGACCAGCTCTAGCATTAGTCTACCACAAAGGTTTTTAAGGTCCACAGGAACTATCCTAAGGTTAAGTGAACTCCGTGGTTAAAGCACCCATGCTTGTAACATATTTTAGCCTTGGTTCAGTTTGCAATGCATTTTTGTAAGAGAGAGACAGAGGAATTTTCTTTGTTTGGAGAGTTTTCTCTCTCTTTTCTTTTTATTTCTAGCTTCGGATTGGCTTCACAATACAGTCTGTATCGGATTCCTAGTCCCCATCATCAATCCTTGAAGGGTCCCTGGCAATCGATGTTTCGGGATAGCACTACCCATGGCAACCCCCAGAACCCTGACTTTCGAGATTTCGAGATAATCCTGCCCATGGCATTTTGTAGCTAAATCCGGACCCTGGCAATCGACATTTCGGGATAATGCCACCCATGGCATCTGAACCAGCACAGGGTGCTTACATGCCCCTGGTAAGATATGTAGATATCCTAGAAGACAAGCACTGAGGAGACGATACATTATTGCACATCTTCAAGGGGAATATCCTGCCTCTCCACGACGGGAACTTGTCCAAATCAACTTGTGTTGATCGGCCGCTCCTAATCTAGGTGACTTTCTTAGAATAATTTAAACGCATTTGCATGATTTTGATACTTATGTGCACTGAACCAGACTATGTGTGGATTGGGGTGCTTAGATTACCGAGTCCCGCAAACCAGAGGCCAATTAACAAGGCCGAATACTCCCTAAGCCTTGACCTAATACTTAAGCTTCACATTTTCCCCAACCTCTTGAGGACCATCCAGATCTTAGCAGATACTTGAATTTTTAAGCCTAGGAGTATCGACCAAGAGGCCTAAAATCAACGTTCCTACTAATCTCTTCTATGTTTCATTAACACTTTTTTCCTTTCATTTTCTTTTTCTTGATATGGTCTAGAACTCAGTTAATTCCTTAATTTCTTACTAATGACTATCTCTTTTTCTTTTCGATTTGTGCTCCTTTTTTGACATTTTTCACTTTTTCCCTTTTTCTCCTCAAGATTTGTATGGCCTCAAAATTTTCTCTCTCAAATTTTTTGTTCTTTTTCAAGAATTATTACATTTGTTTGGTATTTTTGGAATATGTGATTTTTTTGATGAAACTTTTTCTTATGAGATGATTTTCATGGCATTTTGCACTTTCATACCCCCCCATGCCTACGATTTGCAATGTCCCCATTGTAAATTAGGTGGGTTCGAGTTCATCTTAGATCATTCATTATAACAGGTTCTGGGTGGGCGAACGGGTCAAGATGGTTGTTGCGAACGATTTCAAGCTCAGATATGGGTACCTGAGGTGGGGTTGGCTGTTCTAATGGATGAACCCTAAAGTGCAATATGAATTCAGCATAGGAATGTCAAGAAAGGTTTCGGGTTTTTCAAAAATGATGAGTTGCCTCCCGTTAAGTGTTGAGTTTTACGCCATCGGCTGGGCGCAATGAGCTTAGGGAGAATGGAGGGTAAAGGATGCCTCAGCCATATTTGTATTGGTGAGGTCAATGAACGGTTTGAGTCTCTGATCATTCACGATGAAAGGTTCTGAATCATGGCTGAGTGGACTGATCTCGATGGCTCCATTTCCAAAGATTCGTCGAACGAGGTAAGGTCCGATCCATTTTGATCTTAGTTTTCCTAGAAACAGCTTGAGTTTAACATCAATGAGTAGGACTTTTTGACCGGGGTGAAAGATCTTTCTGGATATGTGCTTGTCGTGAAAGGCCTTAACTTGCTCTTTGTAAATTCGCGAGTTCTCATACGCGCCGTGGTGTAATTCATCGATCTCACTTATTTGAAGCTTTCTGTGGATTCCTACCTTAGAAAGATCTAGATTGTAGTTCCGTACTGCCCAATAGGCTTTGTGCTCCAATTCAACGGGGAGGTGACATGCCTTCCCATACACCAATCTGAAGGGAGACATACCTAATTGGGTTTTGTGGGCGGTCCTTTAAGCCTACAAAGCTTCCGAAAGTTGGGATGACCAGTCTTTCCTGACAGGTCGAATAGTGATCCGGAGGACTTTCTTGATCTCCCAATTTGATAGCTCAGCTAGACCATTAGTTTGGGGGTGATAAGGAGTAGAGATTAGGTGTGGCACTCCGTATTTGGTCATCAATGACTTAAACTGAGCATTAGTGAAATGGGTCCCTCCATCAGAGATTATAGCACGTGGAATCCCGAATCGAGAAAAGATGTTCTGATGAATGAATTTGATAACCACCTTATGATCATTGGTTCGGGTCGGAATGGCTTCGGTCCATTTGGACACATAGTCAACAATGAGTAGAATGTACCTGAAGCCGTCTGAAATAGGAAAGGGTCCCATGAAATCAATCCCCAGGCGTCGAAGATTTCACATATGAGAATCGGCTGTAAGGGCATCATATCACGATGGCTCATGTTGCCTAAGGTCTGACAACGAGTGCATGCCCTACAGTGATTGTATGCGTCTTTGAAAATCATGGGCCAATAGAAGCCACACTAGAGGACTTTCGCTGCGGTTTTATGACCTGAGAACTGTCCACCGCACACTTGGTTATGGCAGAAGGACAAGATGTCCTGAATTTCCGCTCCCGAGACACATCGTCGAATGATTTGATCAGCACCAATGTGGAAAGGATACGGGTTCCCAGAAGTAATACTTGGCATCGGAAAGCAATTTGTCTTTCTTGGCCTTTGGCCAATCGGATGGGATTTGATGTGATGTTAGGTAGTTTACTAGATCAGCACACCATGGAAGCCCTATACTGATAGTCAGGAGGTGCTCATCTAAAAAATGTTCCATAATGGGTCTGGAAGGGTTGATAATATCAGAAGGAAGGTGAGACAAGTGATCAGCTACCACATTCTATTTTCCCGCTTTGTCGCGAATCTTGAGGTCAAACTCTTGCAACGGCAAGATCTAGTAGATTAATCGAGGTTTTGCATCCTTCTTCTCAAGGAGATGCCTCGCAGCTGTGTGATCAGAGTAAATGATAACACGGGAACCCAGAAGATATGATTTGAACTTTTCTAGGGCAAATACTATGGCTAGTAGCTCTTTCTTAGTAACTGTGTAGTTACACTGAGCCTCGTCAAGTGTCTTGCTAGCGTAGTAGATGACCACAGGTTTCCCGTTAATTTTCTGCCCAAGTACCACTCCTACAGCGAAATCAGATGCATCGCACATGATCTCAAAGGATTGAGACCAATCAGGGGACTATAGGACCAAAACTTAGGTAACTTGATCACATAGGGTTTCAAATTCTTGAGTGCATTCCTTGGAGATTTCGAAAGGAACATCCTTAGATAATAGAGCAGTCAGGGGGCGCGCTATCTTTGAGAAATTAGGAATGAAACGATGGTAAAAATCAACATGCCCTAGAAAAGATCAGATGTCCTTGATCGAGCTAGGCATAGGGAGTTTGGAAATCAGATTCACCTTGGCTCGATCGACCTGGATGCCTTTATCTGATATACGATATCCCAGGAAAATTCCTTCAGGCACCATGAAATGGCTCTTTTCCCAGGAAAGAACAAGATTCACGTCAATGCACCGCCAGAGGATCTAGACCAAGTGCAGGAGGCAATCGTCAAATGATTCACCAAATACTGAAAAGTCATCCATGAAGACTTCCAGATAATCACCTACCATATCTGAGAATATGGCAAGCATGCACCGTTGAAAAGTAGCGGGTGCATTGCAGAGACCGAAAGTCATCCTTCAGAATGCGTATGTCCCAAAGGGGCAGGTGAAAGTGGTCTTTTCTTGGTCCTCAGGATGGATTGCCACCTGGTTATAACCGAAGTACCCATCCAAAAAGCAAAATAACCTATTTCCCGCTAGTTTCTCGAGGATTTGATCAATAAACGGTAGTGGGAAATGATCCTTCCTTGTGGAGGTATTGTGTCTTCTGTAATCAATGCAGACTCCCCATGAATTTGCCACATGGGTCGGTATGATTTCACCGGTTTCAATCGTGATCATGATGAGTCCTACCTTTTTAGGCACAACCTAGATTGGACTCACCCACCGACTGTTGGAGATCAGGTAGATGATCTCAGCATCTAACCACTTGATGATCTCCTCTTTCATGACCTCCTGCAGATTAGGATTCAGACGTCTCTGCATTTCATGGGAAGGTCGTGTGCCCTCTTCAGTATAGATGCGATGTGTGCAGTAAGAGGGGCTGATGCCAATCAAATCATCAAGAGTCCATCCAATGGCTATTCGATGTTGCTAGAAAACAGTAATCAAATGAGATTCCTGATCAAGTGTGAGTCTGGAGTTGATAATCACAGGAAACGTCTGATTAGAACCCAAAAATACGTACTTTAGATGATTGGGAAGAGGCTTGAGTTCCAAAATAGGGCTATCAACAACAGCGGGTGGTTCAGGGTGTGTGTCAGGAGCAAGGGAAGGAGTTATGGGTATGCCTAGGTCAAGTTCAGACTCCTCTGATTGCGGATTTTTATCCTCTTGTGGTTGATCAGAAGTAGTCCGGTTTTCCTCAATATATGGATCATCAACCACAGCCTTCATATCACATATCTATTCTATAACTCCGCAATTAATCCCTTGTTGGGCCTTAAAGATGCCGATCTTTAGTGTTTGGTTCCCAAATTTTAGTTCAATTTGGCCCTCTTCACAATTTATGTTGGCCCTAGCAGTGGCCAGAAAGGGTCTCCCTAGTATGATCGATGTGTTCCTCGAATTTTTTGGAGTATCCATATCCAAGACTACGAAGTCTACCGAGAAATATAAATCACGAACCCTAACAATGACATCCTCAAGAACTCCTTTAGGTGACTTAATAGATCAATCAGCTAACTGTAATGTCACCTCTGTCGGTTTGAGCTCAGATTCCTCAAGATGGTCAAGTAGGGATGTAGGTATTAGGTTTATGGAGGCTCCTAGATCCAATAAAGCTCTATCAAATTGGATATCACCAATTGTACAGGAAATCAGGGGAGTACCTGGGTCCTTTGCCTTAGGTGGGAGTTTGCATAAAATTACAGAGCTGGCTTTCTCTGACAATACGATTGGGCTCCCACTTTTGGTTGGCGGCTTACGCTTAGGTGTACACACGTCTTTCAGAAATTGTGCGTAAGCTGGTACGTGGCGGATCGCATCCATCAAGGGGATGTTTATTTGGACCTGTTCAAAGAGCTTGACCAGGTCCTCTTCAGGGGCCACGGGTTTGTTTATCCTCTTTCCCTTGGTCAAGGCCTCGGGAAATGGAGCCCTTGATGGTTCCTCTAGAATAGGTCCAGGTTCTTGATCTGGGATAGGGGTGTCCTGGATAACTATCTTAGGGTTTGGGTTACTACCAGGTTGAAAGTGGTTTGGGTAAGGTGGGTCTTGTGTTGCTTTGCCACTATGAGTTGTTACTGAATTTAGTCCTACCTAGTTCTGGTTTGGTGTCGATAAAATAGGTGGCTGCTGCTGAAATCCTGAGTATGATGTTGAAGCTTCCATCCCGTCAGGTGATGGAACAGAAGGGGCCTGATAAATCATGTGGGCTTGGCCCGGATTTGGGTTCATAATGCACCTTTGGTTTGGCACGTTATTCGAATTTGGCAAAGGTTGCGAAGGGAGTATGCCAGGTTGGCGGGAATTTTCCATCTAGGCGAGTTAATTGTGAACCTCTGTGATCTCGTCTTTGTGCTGTTTTTGCATAGCTACATTCGTCTTTTGTTGTCAGCCAGAGTATGAAGGATGAAAGTCATCTGATTTGTCTGAGTTGGCCCAGATTGATAGGTGGGGTTGGACCGAGGCTAAGGCAGCTGATATGGACGAGGAGCTTGTGGGCAAGGTTGATATGGTGGTCTCTGATTCTGATTATTTCCCGCCCATAGGAAATTGGGATGATTTCGCCATCCAGGGTTATAGGTATTAGAGAAAGGGTCATTCTAGATGGTGTTGAGGTCCTCGCAGGTCTAAGGAACCTCAGAAAAGTCAGAGTACGAGGGTTCAGAGTTCCCCCAACTAGAGTAGGCAGGATTGGAGTTTCCTCTGGTCTTAGAGTCAAACAAGGGTGGATACAGGTCCATCCTCTGAGAAGATCGGTAATAGATGTTATGCACATCTTCCCTCCCAGAGAGTGGTTGTGCGAATGGGTTTTGCGCAAAGGTGGCTTGCTGCAGATGTTGAGTTAGCTCATCCATCTTCTTCTCAATGATAGAGACCTTGTCCAAACGACTGGCCATCAATTCCAAGTCGACTGATGCAGACAGGCCCTGCGTCTCGTGTGCTCCCCTTGGATTCGTCGATGCGCAGGTATTCATCCAGTCGAATAAGCCCATGGAGTCATTATTGATGAAATTCTCGCACATATTCTCGAGAATCTCCCACACAGTGTCTTCATGTTGACCCATGATATTTCCTTCGCAAGTTGCATTGACGAATAAACGAATATCTTCACGGAGTCCCTGGTAGAAAGACTAGACTTGTTCTCATTTAGGAACTCCGCGATGGGGGCACTTTTGCATGAGATCCAGGAAATGGTCCCATGCTTCATGAAGTGGTTCTCCAAGCTGCTGTGTGAAGTGTGTGATCTGGTGTCGTAAGGCATTCATCCGACCCACTGGGAAGAACTTCTTAAAAAACTCGGATTGTAGTTCAACCCATGTGTTGATTGGATGTGTTTGAGTTTGATACCAGTGAGCCGCTTTGTCCATGAGAGAGAAGGAGAACATCTTCATGAGAAGGATATCCCGATTTTGGACATCTGACCTGAAGGTCTAGGCCAGATGCTTGAGTTGTTTGAAGTGCTGGAAAGGATCCTCGGAATTAAGCCCATGAAACTTTGGAATAGCATGAATCATGTTGGGCTTGAGTTCGGAATTAGGACCTCCAGTTAGGATTTGGACTCGAGGTTCGATCGCCACCGCAACGTGATTGTAGTGATCTCGCATCATAGGACGCTGCGGTGGATTTACAAAGGCTTGGAATAAATCATTAAGGCACTAAAGTTGGTTCTCAAGGTTATTCTCTTCTTCTACGGGTTGTGCCATGATGTGGAAGTAGGAGAATTGGGTTCAGATAAATCAGAGGAGATGTCTATGTGATGGCGTTGCTGCACAAACACGGAAGTCGAGGCCTGGCCTCGATGGGAGTGAATGATTAAGGAGGCCTCAAGGATGGTCTTAAGGACCTTCTACCAAACATGCACCGATGGTCTGGATGAGAGTAGAACGTGTTGGACCCAATCAAGACACCCAAAAACTTTGGATGACTATATAGGTTTGGGGTGGACGATACCCCTTAGTTAGAAAGATGTCCACCTAAGAAATACTTGGGCAGCCAGAGAGGGAGAGTCCTGCAAAGACCCCTACACGGTAGAGCGCCCCCACGAGTTATAGGGTTTCCCCCACCTGATCTCTCTTTTCACTGATGTTCCAGGTAGACCAGAATGGGGACTTGACCTCTTAAGTCTGCCAGTTTTACTAAAGAGCAAGGTTGCTTAAGATTTCACTTGAACTTTAGATGTATTGAGTGTGCAAAGTGACCTAATTTCAAGTTTAGTTGACCCAACAAAGTGGGTCAACTTCACCTATCTATCCTTTGAGAAGTTTTAGGTCCCTTCTTTTAAGATTCAAGTGAGATTAAGAGCCTGAATTTTAGGGTTTGCTTGAATAAATCACTTCAACCAAGGCTTAGGCACACATCTTTTTGGAGAGTTGATTCTTGCTTATGAAAGTGTGCCTCTAAAATCCTAACTTGAAATCCTCAATTGGCTCTACTTTTGGTCCAATTTAATTTGCCAAATGTGGTATCTAGGGCTCAAACAAGAATGTGGTAGCCCTAGTTACTTTAAATGGGTGCACAGATCAGATTTGTTGTTGAAATCAAATCAGTTAACTTGATGAATTAGCTAAGAATGGAAAGCAAGTAGCCCTAATTGATTTTACTCTTTTTTCCTTTTCAGAATGAGGGGCTTACGAGAGAAAGTAATAAAAAATTACCTGCCCTTGGCGTGTTTGATGTGCAGCTGTCTTTCTTTAAATCTTCTCCCTAAAACTACCACAACAAAAAGAGACATAACAAGTTAGTACCAAATCAGAAATTGTAATCAAGAATTCTAAATTGCCTGTTGCTCCCTGGCAATAGCGCCAAAATGTTTGGAGCGCTGGATCGATATTTAAACGAATTGAGTTGTAGTATAGATGAAAAAGCATTCAAAATAGATATAATTTTATTACTCAAAAGGATTTCCGAGGTCGAACACAGGGAGCAAATTAGTATTTAGAAATCAAGATCACAATTTAAACTTGAAAGAAATTATAATAGTAGCAGTATCAGAGTGCAAAAATATGGGAGTAAAATGGTGATGTAGATCACCAAATACTCCTACAATATCACCAAATGATTCAATGTAAAAATATGCAATGAGGCTAAAATCTGTTGTTTGATTCCTTAATCAGATGACTTAAATGTCTGAGTTCTTTTTCACTTCAACTGCCTCTATCTTCTTTCCCTTCTTTTTCTTGCCTTTGGCTTTTGTCTTCCTTGGCTTTCACGATCTTTCTCTTTCTCTTCTTCTTTCTACCTTTGCCTTCCTTCTTCCTTCGCTTCTTCTCTTCTTCTTCCTTCTCTACCGTTTGCCATCTCTTCTTCCTCTTCTGGCCTTGGCTTCAGCTTCTGCCTTAGCTTCTTTTTCTCTTCAGCTTTCGCCTGCAGCAAAACCTACCCCTACCCATGCGCAGCTCTCCTCTCTTTCTCTCTTAGGTTCTGCTCTCCCAGAGCCACAAGTACTCGGGTAATCGGGTCGGGTACGTACCCGAGACCAAGCCCACTGGCTTGCGGTGGTGGGCGAAGAGTGAACAGGTGGGGTAATTGGGTCGTGGCTAGGTCCGCGTGGGCAGTGTCGCGGACGAGTCTGTGAGAAGGGGGGAGGAGGACCTCACCCTCAGTGTTGGAGGCGATAAGCCTCTAACAAAAAATCAACTTATGAAACTCTGGGTGGTCGTCCACTTCCGAGGTGGGACTAAATGTCCCACCTTCCTTTTGTGTGCACAGTAGTAGATGGCCTTCACGATTGCAGCAGCAGCCAAGGTCTTCAACTACAATTAAGAGCCTGAGTGTGTGTGCAAGGGTATTCCACACACCTGGGACTACTGCACCTAGGCTAGGCGGACCTGGAGCTTCAGCAAGCTAGCTGCAAGCTTGCCCGTCAATGGTGGAGGGGCGGTGAACCTGAAATCAACAATACAGCCTCACGGCCACATTAAATTGCTCAGGGAGCGTCGCCGGACCATGGAGAATGTGATGGGGATGTTGGCATGGCTTAGGGGTGCATGTGCGAGCGTGCCTAAGGTACACTGTGTGCGAAGGTGTGGGTGTGTTCAGGGGTGCATTTAGGTGAGTGGCATGGTGATATGAGTGAGGGGAAGTGTTCAGTGGAGTGAGGGAAGCTCATGGGCTTGTCGGCGAGGGTTGGGATGGCCTGTGGAGGTGGAGCGGCCTCGCCGGAGTTGGTGGTCGGAGATGAAGGAGATGGAGATCAGTAGTGGTCGATTTTGGGAAATAGAGAGTGGAGAAGAAAGTAGATGGGAGAGAGAACTTAGCTAGGGTGTCGGGAGACGAAGGGGGGCAGAGGTGACGTCGGTCAAGGTGTAGATGACGCCGGAGACGAAGAGTGGCATCGATGAGTGGAGATCGGCGAGGAGAAGAGAGGGAGACGCCTGCGGGTATGGCGAGGCGCGGACGAAGTCAAGGAAGAGGAATCCGCGGTAGGTATGGCGGTTGGACGACAAGGAGTAGTAAGGGAGGTCGCCGGACGTTGAGGAACCTACGGCCGTGAGGAGAAGAGAGGAATCAGGGGTGTTCATGGCCGAATTTGAGCGTAAGGGAGTCGAGGCGATCTTGGCTTCTTTAAATAGAGCCCTGAAGGTCGATTAGGGCTTGGAAGCAAGCTTCCCAAGCAAGGAAAGCTTACCAGAGAAGGAATCCGTTAGGATACCCATGTCTCTCATGCGTTCACATGAGAGATTGGGAAAGAATCTAGGATCAAAGATGGGTTCAAATGAGATAATTTCTCAAAGAATCTCCCTTCCAATTTTGGAGGAGATCCTCCGAGCAATCAAGGAAAACTCTCCTTTCAAAGCTCGCCGAAGTAGGATTCCTCCATTCTAATGGTGGAGGGACCTAATTGCGAAAAGGATGAAGAAGCTAGGGGGCATTTTGTAAGGGTTTTTGAAATATAGGGGTACAAATGTAATCAAGCTGGACCTTCTTGCAAACTAGGTCAAGGAAAATTCATCTTGGATCCAAATTTTGGTACAAACCTAATTTGGACCTAAGGAATCCAATTATGAAGTTGGATTTTGGGTTTGACCACGTTTGGATAGGAAATTTATGCAAAAATCTAATTTATGGCAAATATCTGTCTAAGACCACATTCTAGGTTAAGATGGGTTCCAATGGCCAAATTGAAGGTTCTAAACCCTAGAGAATATTTTTCTATGATTTTTAGAGGGTTTAAGTGAATTTTATCCTGACTAGATCCTTGGTTAATCTAGTGGGTCTATTTTAGGGTTTCTAGAAGTCATTTAATTCATAGGATACACACAAACTCTTTTCTGTTTGATCCAACCCACTTATTATCTTATTAAGACCCTTTGACCTTTGTTTAGCCCTTGAGAAAATCCGTTGTTGTACTGCTTTGGTAAAATTACAGTTTTACCCCTTGTTTCTTATTTTTCTCTCAGAAAGGTAATGCAGTGAATTAGGACCTTCAGCTGGTTATGTAAGAGCTTTTATTCTCTTCATTGGGTCAAAATGATCTAGTTAGGGCTCATGATGGTGTTCCCATCATGCGTCTATCAGATAAAATTTATAACAGAAACTAGAAAAGTGAGTCCCAGGTCGAACACAGGGAGGCGAACGTTTGGTTTTGAAAATCCGTGCTTCGTTTTATTTGTTTTTGGTTGTTTTTGTCTTTTCTAATTTTTTTTTCTATTTTTAATAGGGCAAGGGATCAGGTCGATGACTTCTATCTAATCTACTTGCAACAATATAAGAGAGAGAGAGAGAAAGAGAGAGAAATAATCATCTATTTATAAATGAATGTTTGTTACACTATGAAAGTGGAAAATTTACACTACGAAGCGTAAAAAGATAGAATGAGGTGAGAGAAATCTCCCTCGAGGGTCGCTCGGAGGATGACTCACTCTGATGTCGCCTGGAGGAAGGTGGTGAGAAGTAGGACGAACGGAAACGGAGCCGGAGGACAGAGGATGGGGCAGGACGACATCGCGGCGAGGATCTTCTTCTCGAAGGGCGGTGAGAGGACGGCCACGGGATGCTCCATGAAGTGGGATGAGAGGTGGGAAAACTATTTTCTTTTCTACTCTAGAGGAGCATCTCGGGCTTGGAACAAGCAATCTCTAGAGCCTTAGAGGTGGTGAGAGGAAGAAAGGAAGAGATGAAGAAAACTGGGAGGGGTAGGGGTCCTTTTATAGTGGAGGAAAGAATCAAATTCGTATATAGGACATTTAGTGACGGTCATAAATGTCGCTAAAGATCCGCCACAAACGTCACTAAAGACAGCCTACGCGCCTACGCTGCCACTGCACTGGTGCGCGCTCCTCACGTCGTGTCACACACCTCCGCGCGCTAAGTGCCTGTGTGCGCTGCTGTTGCGTGCACGCGTGCGCCCACTCTACTGTGCGCGTGTGGTGGCACGTGCGTGCGCATGGGCGGCCCGGGTTGCGCCACATGGCACGATCTGGGTCGTCCATCTTCTTTTCGTTGTAGGGGCTGCTACAGAGGTCGGATTGAGTCAATTTTTGCGTCGTTGGGCTATGCTCGTTGACTCGAATCCATCTGCGCAGTAAGATTTGTCATTTGAAGCTGTGAATTATGTCATCTAGTCCCTTGGCCGTTGATCTGCCTCGGACTACATATGGTGCTACGGAACTTCAATCAAGGCGATTTTGGAGGAGTTGGACTCTGATCGTCGTCTTGATCAGATCCGTATGATCGGATCGTCAATTCGAGGCTTCAAAATAAATATCCTTCTCTCCTGACCACAAGAAGAATGCGATTAACCTAAATTATATACAACTACTTTAAATGTAGAATGATGCATGCTATGCAATATTTATAACATGAAATGCAAATCTAAGCCTAGGAACACGCATGATTAGGCATTTTAACCTAAATAGATGTCTATATCATAAACATACTTTTGTGTTTTAGGGAATAAATTTTAATGTAGGACCTTGGTTGATTTTTGATAAGGCAGGTACGGGATTTGTTAAGGATAAAATGTTGGGATTCATCTCTGGATCCAAGGGTTAGACTAATCAGGGGCAATGTATCTTTCAAGAATTCACTAATTAACCCTTTTCTAATTCAAATAGCGCAAAGCTGTTTTTGTAGTTAGGACCTCCTTAGCTCATGAACCCGATTTGCAACTTGTATAAGCATGAAGAATCAAGTGTCAGTGCTTGTCATTAGCCAACATTTTTTAGATAACATATTCATATGGTCATGTTTTCTGAGAACTTTTTCTTTGTTTCTGTCTTTCTATCTATATTTGTTTGTTTGCTCCTTCATGCCTAGCCTCGGATCAGTGTTATTATAGATGTGTTGGGATCATCATTCTCATTACTAATCCTCGAGAGAGTCTGGCACTAGTATTATGGGTAGGGTATCATCCCAGACACTCCCTACACTACTTGGAATATGAAAATTGGTCACGGCAATTTTATCACGGTTTTAGGGACCGTGACAAAAAGTAAATCATGGTCACTTTCACCCTTAGAATTGGGACGAAAGGCAGAAAATTTTGATGCCGTACCCACGCTTCCCCCCAAGGATTTTTGGTCACGGGTTTTGAAACCGTGAGTGAAGCGTTTGGTCACAATTCCACTTAGAACCCTGACCAAAGGCGGAATATTTTGATGTTACCCTCACCCTTCCCGCTCGCTTCTCTCCACTCTTCTCCTATACCTCCGACGACGATGATGCCCCTTCCCGCTCCCTTCTCCTGGATTACGCTAAACCCTGGATACGATCCCCCACAATCGAAACATTTTCCCCAACCACCACGAAATCCTCCTCCCCCTCCACTCTCCTCTCCCCTCAGCCGGTCCCTCTCTCCTCCTCCTTCCCCTCAACATAAACTCTGCACCCTTCTCCACCACCACCACCCTCCTCAATTTTTCCACTTCCTCCTCCTCCAAACCCCACCACATCCTCCCCCTAACCTGACTTCCTCTCCTCCTCCTCCCTCTCCCCTCTCTGCACCTCCACCACTGCCGCTCCGCCCACATCCGTGTCGCCCATGACAAGTTCGAGCGCGAGAAGCCCTACATCCACATCGGCACCATCGGGTACGTCGACCACGGCATGGCCTCTGTCACTACAACGAAGCACCACACCACCCAAATCCCAACGATGTCCTCCTCCTCCACCCCCTCCTTTCTTCTCCTCCCCCTCAAAGCGTCCCCTCGCTCCCGTCATCCGGCCGTCCGTTCCCCCATCCATGGCCTCCTCCGCCTCCCCAGGAGGAGCCCCATGGCGCCGCCGCCTCCACTCAGGGTCGTCACCCGCGTGGCGGTGGAGGAGAAGGAAGCGGCGAAGGAGGCTGCCGTTGTTGGGGTTCACCACCGCCTCCTAGAGAGGCCCGATCCCTTCGGAAGGTTCAGGAAGTTCGGGGGAAAGTACGTGCAGGAGACCCTCATGTATGCCCTCTCCGAGCTCGAGTCCGCCTACCGTTCCCTCTCCAAAGACCCCCACTTCCAGGTATTCACAAAAAGTTGTTGCCTTGGAATCGACCATTCAAAAAAAGTTGTTCTTTTGGATGGACCCATTGGTCGACAACTGGAAACTTCGGGAAGTAGATGGAAAGGTGGGAAATTTCCGGCAATGACTGTGGATGTCATTGTTTTTATTTGGTCCGTTTAGGGTTTCGGGATGATGATGATCCTGCTTTTTGTGGTTTTACTTTTAATTTATTGTAGTTGTTGTTGGTTACCTCTTAATCGAAAGCGCGAACTTGGGGAATTTTATGTTGAGTACTTGGTCGATTGGTTGGTAGGATACGCGGAATAATTGCCTCAATGGTTGTTTTGTGGGTTGATTTTGGTTCTGGGATGTATTATCTTGTACTTGTCTGCATGTGCAGTGGTCCATCTGAAGTAGTTGTGTTTTGCTTCTCGTGTGATCTTGTGGCATCTGTGGTCAGAAAGACTGGATCTTGATGTGGGATTTTGTGCCCCCGTGTATTTGATGCTTGGTTTGAGTTTTATTTCCAAGGTTTTCTTTCAAGTGGTGTTGAAACTGGTTGTAGTTGTATTGGTGGGAGATTAGGCATGTTGGGTTGCTGTTAACTCGTGTACATTTCAGCGTCGGATATAAGGTGGCAAGTGTGGCAATGGTTTTAGATAGCAGTGTCTTTTGACCTAGTTGAGGTTCAGGGTAAGGTTGGTTATATATATGTGGCTTTTGCATCCATGCATTGTTATTAGGTAGTTTGTTTGTTTATTGATCTATGAACTTTGAAACACTTGGTATGGGTTACTAGGATGAGAATTTGTGGGTGTTAAGTGTATCTCTTTAAATTTAATCCTACAGAAAGAGAAGAGTTTTTTTTTTTTTAATTTATGTAGGTTGGTGAGGTGAGGTGAAGTGCAATCAAACAACACGGACTAACCTATGATTTATGCAAGCTCCTAGGTTAATTAGAGTTTGACTTATTAGGTGGTGAAATGAAATATAGTGAGTGGGGGTCAGGGTACACTTACAGAACCATCTAACCGCACTTTACTCCGATCTATTCCGCTTTAGCTCGCCTTGGAAGGATACCTATAATCATAGAAAGAAAGGAGCAAAGTGAGCTAAAAAGTTAAGGTGGAAAATACAAAAAAATCAAAGAGCGTTGCATCCCCAGTAACGACGTCAAAATGGTGAGCAATATTTCGTATGCGAAAAATTTTAAGTTAGAAAACCTATTGTCGCAGTGTGTAGAAATTCGCTACCAGATAAAATTTATAATAGAAGCACGAGATGAGCCCGGGTTGAACATGGAGAGGTGAACATTTGGTTTGTGAAATCCTCGCTTTTGATTTTATTTGTTTTTGATGTGTTTTTTTTATCTTTTGCGATTTGTTTGGTATTTTTATAAGTGAGAATATCAAGAGAAATAATTGTTATCTAATCCAATCTACTTTAGCTGAATAAGAGAGAGAGAGGAAGGGAGGGAGAAAATATCGATATATATATATCTAACCCATGTTTGCTATAGGTAATCAAGAAATTATAATTATACTAGAATGCGATAAAAGATAGAGACTGGTAAGAAGAATCTCCTATACTAGAATGCGATAAAAGATAGATTGGTGAAAAGAATCCCCCTCAATAGTCACTTGGAGGATGACTCGCTTTGACGGTGCCTGGATGAAGGTGGTGAGGAGTTGGAAGGAGAACGGCGTTGGAGGAAGGAGGACGGGGCAGGGTAGTGTCGCGGCAAGGATCTACTTCCTGAATGTGGTGAGAGGACATTCACAAAGAGGGGTTAGAAGTGGGAAAAAATATTTCTTTTCTAGAGGAGCATCTAGGTATAGGACAAGCTCTCTCTAGAGCCTTGGAGGTGGCGAGCGAGAGAAAGGAAGAGATGAAGAAGAATGGGAAGGATAGTGGTCCTTTTATAGTGGAGGAGAGAAGATATTTCTGTTGGAATCTTGTTCCACATCTTGTTTTGGTGTTGATAAAATTATTATGGATTAATGTTTGCAATTGAGTGCTTTTCATATTTATGTGAAGATCAAGGTAAATAGGAAATGGAGGCATGATGATGAGAATGAGAAGATCATCTTCATCTTTTAGTTTTTAGTTTAGGTATTTCTAATTTATAGAATGTATTTTAACAAAGAATCAACTTAGATTGTAAAATAAATTAGAGATAAACTATGATTTATACTATTATCATTTTCAAAGAACGTAATTAATTAATTTACTTTAAAAAATGTACTTGTTAGTCCACAAGTACCGATACTAAAGTTTAGTATCGGTACATGTGAGTTATAGGTTTGAATTTTTTCATAAAAACAAACCTATAACCCGTGAGTACCGGTATTCATGATCAGTACCTGCAGGGAACGAGTACCGGTACTTATGATCAGTATTGATACAAGTGGATTACAGATTTATGTTAAGTGTTTGAAACCTAAATCTGGAAGCAACGAGTACCGATACCACTTAGCTGTTGGCTCAAAATTAAATGATTAGAAAATTAATTTAAGCAATATGAACGTTGGGATTTAAACCCTAACGTCTAGTAGACGACTCATTAAGGTCCTAACTCTATAAGTAAACCCTTGGACCCTTAGTCTGTACATAAGAAAAAAGAAGAAAAATTTATAGAGCTATATTTCAAATTTCCACCATATCTTCAAGAGAGAAAGAAGCTTGCCATTCACTTGCTCTACATTCCTGCAACCTCAACGATGTGTTTTTGTCATGCATCAACGAAGCGATTCACATCCATCCTAGGCTCTCAATTGATATTCTATTT
Organism: Thalassia testudinum; assembly: GCA_037157565.1. Lineage (NCBI taxonomy): Eukaryota > Viridiplantae > Streptophyta > Magnoliopsida > Alismatales > Hydrocharitaceae > Thalassia > Thalassia testudinum. The sequence goes on along the minus strand of JAZHRO010000014.1, from coordinate 75,653,077 downwards.
AATTATTGTTGGGAGGTATAGAAACTTTGTTGTAAAATTTTATTTTTCTTACACCTATGCTTTATTTGTTTTTTAGCTTATTACTCGGGTTGTAACAAACCCATCTCTTGTACTTGGGTTGAGGTAATCCGTTAATTACCTCGAATTAGTAAATTGATTCCATTGGGGTTGAGGAAATTAGGTTAAAAATCCTAAGTTGGGAGGCTTAGGTACTGGAGTACCCAAGTGAGTGGGGAACCGCTATACATCTTGTGCCATTTTCTGTGATTGTAATTTGTGCAAAATTTTCTTATTATTACTGATATTGTGTTTAAGTGTTTGTACGTGTAGCCATCTATCTATTAGATCCTAACAGGTGGTATAATAGCGGGTTGCGAGAAGAAGTAAAGATCCTTACTGGCATCATCAATTAAGCGCACTGATGGACAGTCATCCACACGTCCTCCCTACTTCGATGGGGCAGACTACAAATACTGGAAGAGGAAGATACAAATCTTCCTCAAGGCAATGGATGATGAGTCATGGACACTCATTCAAGAGAAGTATTCAGATTCGGAGCCGCAAGGAGTAGCATGGACGGCGAATCAAAAGAAAATTGTCGACAATACGAAGGCGATGAACGCACTTTATTGTGCGTTATCAAGAGAAAAACTCAACCATATCTCAGCGTGTAAGTCAGCGTTTGAGATATGTAATACACTTCAAATCACCTACGAAAGTACTAACAAGGTAAAAGAAACCCGTATTTCTATTCTAACCGAAGAATATGAGTGTTTCAGGATGACAAAAGGAGTGATAATCAAAGATATGTACATAAGGTTTGGAGAGATCGTGAGTCCCATGAAGAGTCTTGGAGTCAAGCTAAAAGAGGAGTAGCTTGTAAGGAAGATCTTGAGATCTCTTATAAGTAACTGGTCTCCAAAGTCAATGGCGATTCAAGAGGCAAAGGACCTTTCAATCCTTTCCGTTAATCTGATTGGAAGCCTTATGGCTTATGAGGTTCAACTGGAGAACATGAAGAAAAACGAGGAGATGACATCAAGCAAGAAGAAGAATATTGCTTTTAGAGCAATTAAGGAGGACTCAGATTCAAGCACCTCAGAATTCGAAGATGAAGAGATGGAGATGCTTATAAGAAAGTTCAAGAAATTTCTTCGAAAGCAAGGTAAACAAGTGAATAAAATTTCATTTGATATTGTTTGCTATGAATGCAAGAGAAAGTGTCACGTGCGGAAGGATTGCCCCATAAGCAAGAAGGAAGACATAAAAGAAGCCAAGAAGAAGAAGAAGAAAGTTCTTAAAGTGACGTGGAATGATAGCGACTCTAACATGGACACTGAATTAGTTGACGAGGAGGTCGCACACCTTTATTTGGTTGCAACTACAAAAGACACGGACAATGAGGTGAATACTGATTTTACTCTTGATGAATTGTTAGAAGCTTACGAAGAATTATATTATAAAGCTAGGTTATTTAAGAAGGAAAATAAGGTTTTAAAGAATAATTATCAAACATTAGAAATGGAATTAGAAATGTCAAAAGTGACTAATAATCAGTTGTATACAAAGATAGTAGAGCTAGAAGATAATTATTAGTACTTTGAAGGGACTTTGAATAATCTTAAAACAACTAGATTAAATACTGAATTTTGTGATACTCTAAAATCAAAATTTTAGAGTAAAAAGAGTATACAAAATAAATTACATGCACCTAAGCATGCATGGATGTACCAAAAGGTCAAAAATTCTAAGAATTATAGATCTAACACAATAGAAGTCTATAAATCCCAGGGTTTGAAAGGTGCTAACCTGAAAGGACCCAAAAGAAAATGGGTACCTAAAAAAGACAATTTAAATTATTTTGCAGGAATAAATCAATGGGATTAAAGTGATCAGTGGGTGTTCAAGGTACAAAATGGAACACTCTGACCATTCTATAAATTACATGAAGATCAAGAAAAGTGGACTAGTGGAGCTTGGTATCCACAAGCACCATTCTACTATTGGTAATTTTACGTTATGATATTCTTTACCTCTTCATTTTTTTTGATGATTTGCAAAAAGGGGGAGTTGAATAAAGAGCAAATAGTATTATTTTTAGGGGGAGCATATATTTATGGGGAGAATTAAATTAAATATTTTTTCCTTCATATAATATTGCTAAAAATTATTTATTATCTATTTGCAAGATAGTTTTGTCAACACCAAAAAGGAGGAGATTGTTGGAACCTTGTTCCACATCTTATTTTAGTGTTAATAAAATTATTATTGATTAATGTTTGTAATTGAGTGCTTTTCAGATTTAGGTGAAGATCAAGGCAAATAGGAAATGATGGAGGCATGATAATGAGGAGAAGATATCTACATCCTTTAGTTTTTAGTTTAGGTTTTTATAATTTATAAAATGTATGCCTCTTAACAAAGAATCAACTTATATTGTAAAATAAATTAGAGATAAACTTGGATTTATACTACGATCATTTTCAAAGAACGTAATTGATTAATTTACTTTTAAAAAGGTAATTGTTAGCCCACAAGTACCGGTACTAAAGTTTAGTACCAGTATATTTGAGTTACAGGTTTGGATCTTTTCATAGAAATAGACCTGTACCTCGCATGTACCAGTACTCATGATCAGTACCGGTATTGGAGGGAATGAGTATCGGTAGTTATGATCAGTACCGATACAAGTGGGTTACAAATTTGTGTTAAGTGTTTGAAACCAAAATCTGAAAGCAACGAGTACCGATACTCATACTTTAGTACCAGTACCAGTTAGCCATTTGCTCAAAACTGAACGGCTAGAAAATTAATTTAGGTAGTATGAACGTTGGGATTTAAACCTCAACGTCTAGTAGACGACCCACTAAGGTCCTAACTCTATGTATAAACCCTTGGACCCTTAGTTTGCATATAAGAAAAGAGAAGAAAAGGGTCACGTGCGGCAGTATTGCCTCATGAGTAAGAAGGAAGACACAAAAGAAGCCATCAAGAAGAAGAAGAAAGCTTTTAAAGCGATGTTGAATGATAGCAACTCCAACATGGACACCGATTCAGATGATAATGTGGTTGCACACCTTTGTTTGGTAGCCACCATAGAAGACATAGAAGATGAGGTAAATCTTGACTTTTCTCTTGAAGAATTACTTGAAGCTTATGAAGAATTATATCATAAAGTTAAGATGTTTAAAAAGGAAAATAAAGTTTTAAAGAATAATTATCAAACATTAGAAATAGATAAATCATGTTTAGAAATAGAATTAGAAATGTCAAAAGAGACTAATAATCAGTTGTATGCAAAGATAGTAGAGTTAGAAGATATTTATGAGCATTTTGAGGAGACTTTAAATAATCTCAAAATAACTACTAGGTTAAACATTGAATTTTGTGATTTTTTAAAATCAAAATTTAAAAGTAAAAAGAATACACAAAATAAATCACATGCACCTAGACATGCATTGATGTACCAAAAGGCCAAAAATCCCAAGCATCATAGATCTAACAAAAGAGAGATCTATAAATCTCAGGGTTTGAAAGGTGTTAACCTGAAAGGATCCACAAGAAAATGGGTATCTTAAAAAGATATTTTACATTATTTTGCAGGAGTAGATCAATGGGATCAAAGTGATCAGTGGGTGTTCAAGGCACACAATGGAACACTTCAACCTTTTTATAAGTTGAATGAAGATCAAGAACGATGGCCTAATAGAGCTTGGTACCAACATTCATCATTCTACTATTGGTAAATTTTATGGTATAATATTCTTTACCCTTTCATTTTTTTTGTGATTGACAAAAAGGGAGAGAAGAATAATAACCAAATAGTAATATTTTTAGGGGGAACATATATTTAGGGAGAGGATATTAAATTAAATAATTTTCCTTCGTATGATATTGCTAAAAATTATTTTCTTGTAATTATCTATTTGCAAGATAGTTTTATTACATCAAAAAGAAGGAAATTGTTGGAACCATGTGCTACATCTTGTTTTAGTGTTAACAAAATTATTATGGATTAATGTTTACAATTTATTGCTTTTCAAATTTAAGTGAAGATCAAGGTAAACAGGAAATGATGGAGGCATGATAACGAGGAGAAGATCATGATGTGGAGGGGCAATATGACAAGGAAGAATCGAGGAGGAGAAGATCATCATCGTCCTTTAGTTTTTTAGTTTAGCTTTTTCTAATTTATAGAATGTATGCCTATGAATAAAGAATCAACTTAGATCGTAAAATTAATTAGAGATAAACTAGGATTTATACTACGATCATTTTCAAAGAACGTAATTAAATAATTCTCTTAAAAAATGTACTTGTTAGTCCACAAGTACTAGTATTAAAGTTTAGTACCGGTACATGTGAGTTACAGGTTTGGATTTTTTCATAGAAACAAACTTGTACCCCGCGAGTACCGGTACTCATGATCAGTACCGGTACTGGAGGGAACGAGTATCGGTAGTCATGATCAATATCGGTATAAGTGGGTTATAAATTTATGTTAAGTGTTCGAAACCCAAATCTGAAAGCAACTGGTATCGGTACCAGTTAGCCGTTGGCTCAAAACTAAACGGCTAGAAAATTAATTTTGGCTATATGAATGTTGGGATTTAAACCCCAACATCTAGTAGACGATCCACTAAGGTCCTAATTCTATAAATAAACCCTTGGACCCTTAGTTTGCATATAAGAAAAGAGTAAAAAAATTTCTAAAGCTATATTTCAAATTTCCACCATATTTTCAAGAGAGAAAGAAGAAGCTTGCCATTCACTTTCTCTACATTTCTGCAAGCTCAACGACATGTTTTTGCCACGCATCTACGAAGCGATTTACGTCCATCCTAGGCTCTCAATTGGTATTCTATTTAATTATTGGTGGGAGGCATAGGAACTTTGTTGTAAGATTTTATTTTTCTTACACCTGTGCTTTATTTATTTTTGAGTTTGTTGCTCGTTGGGTTGTAACAAATCCATTTCTTGTACTTGGGTTGAGGTAACTCGTTAATTACCTCGAATTAGTAAATTGATTCCCTCGGAGTTGAGGGAATCGGGTTAAAAATCCTAAGCTGGGAGGCTTAGGTAGTGGAGTACCCAAGTGAATGGGGAACCACCATTCATCTGGTGTTATTTTTTGTGTTTTGATTTACTTGCATATTTTTATCTATCACACTATTTATCCCCCCTTCTAGTGTGTTTGTTCCTTTTAGATCCTACAATTTCATGCATGAGGCAATTAGTGACATTAAAAACGTTGCTAACGCCTTACCGCAAACGTTGCTAAAGCTCCAACTCATTCACTTGCAGCTGCCGCACACGCATCAGCTGGCTCTAGAGTCACTACCATTGGATTGAAAATGAAAGGCCACGATCGTGTAAGGATTGCGCTCGCAGATCATGCTCTGGTCCAGCATACGATCGCGTGTCGCACCACGCATCGGGTCTCGTGTCTGCATTGCGGGACTCTTGTCGTGCCACGTCGCTACTCTCTTCGTCGCCCGATCGTGATCGGGGGCTCCAATTTCACCCATGCACGCTTCAGCGGATTAAATCTCTGCATGGAGCTTCGAACAGGTGTTGCCAGTGTTGTAGTTGCGCTCTCAGCTACTGAGCCAAGGCTACGAATTATCATGCGAACGTTTTTGTGCGCACATGCTCTCAATTGTTGGATCTCGATCCAATGGTCAAGAAATCATCAAGGCTCTCTTTTGAGGCAAGGCAAAGGCTATTGCGTGAATCTCAGCCGTTGGATTGTGATCCAACAGCTAGGATTGCTCGATGTAGGTGCCCTTTGAGGCTAAGGCAAGGCTGCGGTCGATATTGGGCGGTGATGATGGCACCATCATGGTCGTCGATCTTATTGACTTTGTAGGTGGCACCATGAACGTTGAATTGGGTTTGATGTATGTGCCATTAGGCTAGATGGTTGATCCAGATCCATCCGTGCGGTTGAATTTATCATCTGAGGTTCAGATTGGTGCCACCTTGCCCCTTAATCTTTGATTTTCCTCAGACTGCATAATGTGCTGCGGGACTCCGATCAAGATGATTTTGGAGGCGTTGGACTCCGATCATTGTCTTGATCATATTTGTATGGTCGAATCATCAATCCACGACCCGAAATGAATCTCCTTCTCTCCTGGCCATAAAAGGACATGAATTAACCTATAATTTATACAAACTATTCTAAATGCAGAATGATGCATACTATGCAATATTCATAATATGGAATGCATCTATAAGCCTAGGAGTCTGCATAAATAGGCATTTTCCCCTAAATGGATGTGTATACATCAGTTATTATTGGTTCGAGTTGGAATGGCTTTGATCCATTTAGACATGTAGTCCATCGCTAGAAGAATATACTCGAAGCCGTTCAAATTTGGGAAAGGACCCATGAAATCAATCCCCCAGATGTTGAAAATCTCGCACACTAGAATTGGGTGCAAGGGCATCATGTCACAGTGGCTGATGTTGCCTAAGGTCTAGCAATGAGCACATGCCCTATAATAATTGTATGCGTCTTTGAAGAGTGTGGGCTAATAGAAGCCACACTGGAGAATTTTCACTATGGTTTTGTGCCTAGAGAAGTGGCGTCTACAGGCGTGGTCTTAGCAGAATGATAAAATGTCATTAACCTCAGAGTTGGGAATGCATCTCCGAATGATTTGATCAGCACTGATGCGAAGAGATATGGATCTTCCTAGACATAGTATTTGGCATTTGAAATCAATTTGTCTTTCTTGACTTTCGGCCAATCAGACAAAATCTGGTGTGATGCCAAATAATTAATTATATCAGCATACCAAGGAAGTCCAGTTTCGATTGTCAGAAGGTGCTCATTTGGAAAGTGCTCAGACATAAGTTGGAAGGGTCAAGGATAGAAGAAGGGATGTAGGACAAATGGTCAGCTACCACGTTCTGCTTCTCCGCCTTATCGCATATCTCAAGGTCAAATTCTTGCAGGAGCAAGATCCATCGAATCAGGCTCAATTTTGCTTCCTTCTTCGCGAGTAAGTGCCTCACCATTGTGTAATCTAAGTAAATGATGACATGGGAACCAAGGAGGTACGATCTGAATTTCTCTAGACCAAATACATCAGTCAGTAGCTCTTTAGCTGTAATCATGTAATTACGTTCAGCCTCGTCCTGTGTCTTGCCTGTGTAATATATTATCACTGGTTTCCTATCGATTTTCTGCCCAAGCACTACTACTACATAGTCAGACACATCAAGCATGATCTTGAAGGGTTGAAACCAGTCAAAAGATTGTAGGATTGGATCTTGGGTTACTCGGTCGGGTAGAATCTAACAGGCATGAAGGCACTCACTTATCATCTCAAAAGGAGTGTCCTATGAGATAATATTCATCAAGGGGCGTATGATTTTTGAGAAATCAGATATGAATCGTCGGTAAAAATAGACATGCCCCAAGAACGACCAGATATCTTCGACCGAGGAAGGTACAGGTAATTTGGAAATTGATGAGAGCCTCATCATGAGCCATAACTAGCTCATTTTGACCTAATAAAGAGAATAAAAGCTCCTACATGACTTAGAAGAGGGCTTAATTGGAGGAATAAGTGTTCTGAGAAGAAAACATGAAATAAAGGTTAAAACTATAATTTTACCATTGTAATACATAAACGAAATTTCTCAGAGACAGAGCGTAGGTCAAATGATCTAAATGAGATAAAAAGTGGGTTGAATCAATCAGAAATCAGTTCATGTGCAGTCCAGGAATTAAATGACATGTGGTAACCCTAAAACAGACCCGCTTAATTCAACAAGGCTCCGGTCAGGATAAAAATCAAGTAAATCCTCTAAAATTTATGGAAAAATATCCTCTAGGGTTTAGAACATTCAAATTGGCCTTTGGAACCTAGTTTGACCTAGAATAGGGTCCTAGCTCATCAATTGACCTAACTTGGGTTTTTACGTAAAATGTCCAGTCAAACGTGGTCAAACCTAAAATCCAACTTCACCATTGGATTCCTTAGGTCCAAATTAGGTTTGTACCAAAATTTGGACCTAAGGGGAGGTCATCTTTACCTACTTTGCAATTTAGTACACCCAATCACATTTTGGTCCCTATCTTTTGAAAACCATCATATAAACCCCCCTAACTTTCTTGCCAATCTTACAATCAAGTCCCTCCGCCATTATTGGGGAAGAATCCTCTCTGGTGAGGTTGACAAGGGGGAATACGCTCAGATCCCTCAGAGATCTCTTCCCAGAATTGGAAGGGAGATTCTCTGAGGAATCCCCTTCCATCTAAGCATGATCTTGATCTCTGATTCCTTTCCAATCTCTCGTGCGAACGCACGAGAGATTTGGATCCCAACCACCTTCCTTCTCTGGCGAGACAGCGATGGCCAAAAGCTTGCCCTCCACGCACCAGAAAGCTCGACCAGCACCTATAAAAAGACCTTCGACCCTCTACGAAATCTCTCAGTCTTGTCTTGGCGGTAGAATCCTCCAAAATTCTTCTCTCCTCTCTCCGGCCAAGAAACCCGCAAGCTCCGACGATTACCTCTCCTTCTCGTCGCTCTGCTGCCATACCAGCGCAGAGTCTACTTCGCCTCATCTTCCCACGTCGTGCCGCACCAAGCGCACGCTTCCCCGACCTCCTCCTCATCACCGTTATCTCCCTCAGGGTTATCTTCTCCGACGACGGCACAAACGAGCCGTCTGACTCCGCTGCCCCCCTTCTCTCCCAACAGTCCAGATAAGTTCCCCATCTTCCACTCTTTCATTTCCTTACTTTATTTCACTCAATCAACCCTCGACCGTTCCTGTCCACCGCCACCTTCCTCATCTCCGGCCACCCTCCGGCGAGACGCTCCCGCCGCTCCGCAGTCCCACACGTCTCACCGACCATCACATAACCTCCGCCTCACCTCACTGAGCACCCTCCACTCATCCATAGCCCCGCCACACCACCACAACAACCCCCCGAACACACCCACCCGTCTGGCCACAGAGCGACCTAGGCACTCACGCTTAGGCCGCCCTGCGGCCTACCGCATAGCTCATCACCTTCGCCGTGTCACGGCGAAGGTCCCCCGATGATTTGATTAGGCCGCGAGGCTATTTTTGTGCCAAACAGATCTCAAGCTCCGGCCGCCATTGACGTCGACTCGAGGAAGCTCCACACTCGCTCTAGGCCTCAGGACTTCAGGGCTCCAAGTGCTGCGAATTTGGGAAGGTCGTGCGAAGATAGCTGACCCAGCAAGTGAAGCCAACAGAGCCTGCAGTTGAGGAATTGAAGGTGCGGTCTGCTGTGGGCACGCGAAGGAAAGCAGTGGGCTTTAGTCCCACATCGGTAAGCCACGACGCACGCATACCCTTTATATTGTTTTTGTCATATATGTTCTTCGCCTCCAGTTACACTTAGGGTGAGGTCCCTCACCTATCTCACTGCGCCTCGTCCGCGAGTTCACCACGCGGATCTGGCGCGACCCGACCCGACCCTGTCCTAAGCACACCTCGCGCACCACCCTCACATCGATGCGCCTGGTCCCCGGGCACGCGATCCGACCCGTTTACCCGACTTTGGAAGAGCGTGCTGAGAGTGGTTTACACAGAGAGAGAGAGACGCGCGGGTAGAGGGTTAGGTTTTGCTGTGCGTAGTTGTGTGCAGGACGCAAGGACTTAGCCGTCGCAAGCAGAGGAAGAAAGGAGGAAGGAGGCTCTGCCAAGGAAGAAAGAAAGGCAAGAGAGGCAAGGCAGAGAAGAAGAAACGCCAAGGGGAAATAGAAGAAAGAAGGAAGGAGGCTCTGAAAGAGAGGCAAGGCAGAGAAGAAGAAGCAAGGCGAAGGAGAACTGAACTGAAGAAGAAGACAAGGGGTAGACGAAGACTCAAGAAGGCAAAGGAAAAGAAAAGAAAGAAGAAAGGCAGACCTTGGTCGCAGGAGGAAAAGAAATAAAGGAAGAGAAACAGATGCATCAAGGAAGAAAATGAGCTTTATTTTAAGACGTCTGATATTGTATCAGACGTCCATTTTTGTTCCCTTTGAGCAATTTCTTTTTATAACACTATCATTGAACTAGTCATTTATTTTCATTTAAAAAGTTGTGTTCTCAAGTTTTGAAAGTACTTAGATTGCTCCCTGTGTTCAACCTCGGATACTCCGATTTTCGAGTTATAAATCTTTATTTGTTTCCGTGGAAAGTTCGTCTATATTACAATGCATTAATTGTTAAAACACGATCTGGCCGCGTCAACATTTTGGCGCCGTTGCCGGGGAGCAACAGGCACTTCTAAAGCTGTTGATCACAACTTTTGATCCAATATTTGACCTAATTCCTCTCTTTTATTGTGCTTGTCTCAGGGAAAGTAGAGAAAAGAAGAGCAACTGCACAACAAACACTCCAAGGAACAGGTAATTTTCCTTAGCCCTCTCTCTTAACTCCCTCAAAGTCTGAAAAGGAACAAAAGAAGAATCAACTTAGGGCTACCTGTTTCATACTTAGTAATTCATCAAAGTTGCCTGATTTTCATTTCAACACATTTTTAATTGCTCATCCAACTAAGGTAGCTAGGGCTAAAACTTTCTTGATTGAGCCCTAGATACTAAATTTTGAGGCAACTAAATTGGACCAACTAGAGCCAACTTAAGGATTGAAAAGCTAGGGTTTTTAGAGACACATCTTCTTTTAGACAAAGAAAAAAGTTTCTCCAAAAAGAGGTGTGCCTAAACCTTATTTGAAAAGATCTATACAAGAGAAACCCTAAGCAAATCAGGCTTTTAAATCCATTTGAACCTGAAAAGAAAGGACCCAAAAGCTCTCAAAGGAACAAGAGGTGAAGTTGATCCCTTGGGTCAACCAACCTTAAAATTAGGTCACTTTTTCACTCAAAAGACCTAAAAGTTCAAGTGGAACCTTAAGCACCTTGATCTTAAAGTAAAAAAGGTAGACTTAAGAGGTCAAGGTCCCCATTCTAGTCTGCCTGGAACCGCAGTGACAAGAGAGGTCGGGTGGGGGAAATCCTGTAACTCATGGGGACGCTCTACCGTGTAGGGGTCTTTGCGGGACTCTCCCTCTCTGGCTGCCCAGTTACTTCTCAAGTGGATGACCTTTCTGACTAAGGGGTATCATCCGCCCCGAACCTCTGTAGTCACCCAACAATTTTTGGGTATCTCGATTGGGTCTAGCACCTTCTAATCTCATCACATCCTTCGGTGCATGTTCGGTAGGAGGTCCTTAAGACCATCCTTAAGACCTCCTTTAGAAATTCACTCTCATCGAGGCCAAGCCTCGACGCCCTTGTTTGTGCAGCAACCCCACCACATAAATCTTTCATCTGATTCAGAACCAAGTTCTCCTTCTTCTCCCATCATGGCACAACCCATTGAAGAGGAGAACAACCTTGAACACCAACTTCAACGCCTTAATGATCTCTTTCAAAACTTTGTAAACCCACCGCAGTGACCTATGATGCGAGATCACTATAATCCCGCTGCGGTGGCGATCGAACCTCGAGTACGAATCTCGATTGGAGGTCCTGATTCTAAACTGAAGCCCAATATGATTCATGCCATACCAAAGTTTCATGGGCTTAACTCTGAGGATCCTTTCCAACACATTAAATAACTCAAGCATCTGGCCCAGACCTTCGAGTCATATCTACAAAACCAGGATATCCTACTCATGAAAATATTTTCGTTCTCCCTCTTGGACAAGGCCTCCCATTGGTATCAAACTCAGACCCGTCCGATCAACACATGGGAGGAACTTCAGTCTGAATTTTTGAAAAAATTCTTCCCCGTTGGCCGAATGAATGCCTTGCGCCACCAGATCACTCATTTCACTCAACAACCGAGAGAACCTCTTCACAAAGCATGGGACCGATTCTTAGATCTCATGCGAAAGTGCCCCCATCACGGAGTTCCTAAATGGGAACAAGTCTAATCTTTTTACCAGGGACTCCGTGAAGACATTCGATTATTCGTCAATGCAACGTGCGGAGGAAACATCATGGGTCAACATGAGGACACGGTGTGGGAGATTCTCGAAAACATGTGCGAGAACTCCATAAATAATGACTCCATGGGCTTATTCGACAGGATGAATGCCCGTGCATCGACGAATTTGAGAGGAGCACATGAGATGCAGGACCTGTCCACTTCCGTCGACTTGGAACTGATGGCCAGTCTGTTGGACAAGGTTTCTATCATAGAAAAGAAGGTGGAAGAGCTAACCTGACATTTGCAGCAAGCCACCTCTACGTAGAACTCTTTTGCACGACCACCTCTGGCAAGGGAACTGTGCAAAACATCTACCACCAATCTGCCAAGGGGATGGACCCATATCCACCCCCGTCTGCCTCTCGGACCGGAGTGACCTCCGATCCATTCTACTTGAGTTGGGGGAACTCTGAACCCTCGTATTCTAACTTTCTTGAGGTTCCTCAGAACTGCGAGGACCTCAACGCCATCCAGAATGATCCATTCTCCAATACCTACAACCCTGGATGGCAAATCATCCTAACTTTTAGTGGACGGGAAATTCTCGGACTCAAAGACCACCATATCAACCCCGTCCACAAGCCCCTTGTCCATATCGGCCGCCTCAGCCTCGGCCCAATCCCACTTACCAATCCGGGCCAAACCAGGATCAACTGACTCTTATCCTTCAAGCATTGGCTGACATTCAAAAGACGAATGCGGCAATGCAAAAATAGCACAAGGACGAGATCACAGAGGTTCGCAACCAACTGGCCCAGATGGAAAATTCCCGCCAACCTAGCACCCTTCCTTCGCAACCTCTGCCCAACCCAAATAACGTGCCGACCCAAAGGCGCGTTATGAATCCAAATTCAGGCCACGCACATTTGATTTATCAGGCCCTTGCTGCTCCATCACCAGACGGGATGGAAGCTTCGACATCTTATGTGGGATTTCAGCAGCAGCCACCCCTCTTACCAAACCCAAACCCAAATCAGGCCGAATTAAACTCTGTAACAACATGTAGTGGTAAAACAACCCAAGATCCACATTATCCGAACCACTCCAAGCTTGGTAGTAGCCAAGACCCTAGGATAGTCATCCACGATACCACTGTCCCAGATCAAGAACCTAGACCTATTCTAGAGGAACCAACTAGGATCCTATTTCCTGAGGCCTTGACCAAGGGAGAAAGGATAACCAAACCCGTGGCCCCCCTAGGAGGATCTGGTCAAGCTCTTTGAACAGGTCCAGATAAACATCCCATTGATGGATGCAATTCGCCACGTACCGGCTTACGCAAGATTCTTGAAAGACGTATGTACACCTAAATGTAAGCTGCGAACCAAGGATGAGAATCCGATCGTACTGTCAGAGCAAGCTAGCTCTGTCATCTTGAGTAAACTCCCACCCAAGGCTAAAGACCCAGGAACTCCCCTGATTTCTTGTAAAATTGGTGAAACCCAATTTGATAGAGCCTTACTAGATCTAGGTGCCTCCATAAATCTAATACCTACATCCCTCCTTGACCACCTTGAAGAGTCCGAACTTAAACCAACTGAGGTGACATTGAAGTTAGCCGATCGATCCATCAAGTCACCTAAAGGAATACTCGAGGATGTCATTGTTAGGGTACGGGATTTCTACTTCCCGGTGGACTTCATAGTACTAGACATGGATGCACCTAAGAACCCAAGGGACACACCAATCATATTAGGGAGACTATTTTTGGCCACTGCTAGGGTCAACATAAACTGCGAAGGAGGCCAGATAGAACTAAAATTTGGGAATCAAACTCTGAAGATTGACATTTTTAAGGCCCAACAAGGGATTAATTGCGGGGTTATAGAGCAAATATGTGATATCAGAGCCGTGGTTGATGAATTGCATACAGAGGACAACCTGATTATCCCTGATCAACCACTAGAAAATCAAAACCAGCCAAAAGAGGAGTGCGAACATGATCGAGACACACCTATGATTCCGACCCTTGTTCCTGATACAAACCCCGAACCACCCGCTGCTGCTGACAATCCTGTCATGGAACTCAAGCCCCTTCTCGAGCATCTGAAATACGTCTTTTTGGATTCCAATCAGACATTTCCTGTGATTATCAACTCTCGACTCACACCTAACCAGGAACTCCGATTGATTACTGTTCTTCAGCAACATCGTAGAGCCATTGGATGGACTCTCGATGATTTGACTGGCATAAGCCCTTCATACTGCACACATCGAATCTACACAGAAGAAGGTGCACGACCTTCAAGAGAAATGCAAAGACACTTAAACCTTAACCTACAGGAGGTCGTGAAAAAGGAGATCATAAAGTGGTTAGATGCAGGGATCATCTACCCGATCTCCGACAGTCGTTGGGTGAGTCCAATACAGGTGGTGCCTAAAAAGGCAGGACTTACCATCATCACGACTGAAACCGGAGAAGTCATTCCTACTCGAATAGCTAACTCGTGGAGAGTCTGCATTGATTACAGAAGACTCAATTCCTCCACGAAGAAGGATCATTTCCCACTACCGTTTATTGATCAGATCCTTGAGAAACTAGCGGGAAATAGGTTCTTCTACTTTCTTGACGGGTACTCCGGTTACAACCAGGTGGCAATCCATCCAGAGGACCAAGAAAAGACCACATTCACCTACCCCTTCGGGACGTACGCATTTTGAAGGATGCCTTTCGGTCTCTGCAATGCACCTGCAACTTTTCAGCGGTGCATGCTTGCCATATTCTCAGATATGGTAGGTGACTATCTGGAATTCTTCATGGATGACTTTTCAGTTTTTGGTTCTTTCCTGGGAAAAGAGCCATTTCATGGTGCCTGAGGGAATTGTCCTGGGACATTTAATCTCGGAGAAAGGCATCCAAGTGGATCGAGCTAAGGTTAACCTGATTTCCAAGCTCCCTATGCCTAGATCGATTAAGGACATTCAATCTTTTTTGGGGCTCGTCGGTTTTTACCGTCGATTTATCCCTGATTTTTCAAAAATCACACGCCCCTTGACCACTCTTCTCTCCAAGGATATGCCTTTCGAAATTTCCAAGGAATGCACTCAAGCATTTGAGATCCTACGTGACTGAGTCACCCAAGCCCCGATCCTACAGTCCCCTGATTGGTCTCAACCCTTTGAGATCATGTGCGATGCATCTGACTTCGCTGTAGGAGCGATTTTGGGGCAGAAAATTGACGGGAAACCTGTGGTCATTTACTACGCCAGCAAAACACTGGGTGAGGCTCAGCGTAACTATACGGTTACTGAGAAAGAGCTACTAGCTGTAGTATTTGCCCTAAAAAAATTCAGATCATACCTTCTGGGTTCCCATGTTATCATATACTCGGATCACACAGCTGTGAGGCATCTCCTTGCAAAGAAGGACGTGAAACTTCGATTAATCCGATGGATCTTGCTGTTGCAAGAGTTTGACCTTGAGATTCATGACAAAGCGGGAAAGCAAAATGTGGTAGCTGATCACTTGTCCCGTCTTCCTTCAGAAATAATTGACCTTTCCGGACCCATCATAGAACATCTTCCTGATGAGCACCTCCTGACTATCAGTACAGGTCTTCCATGGTTCGCAGATATAGTAAATTTCCTGGCATCACATCAGATTCCGTCCAATTGGCCGAAGGCCAAGAAGGACAAAATGCGTTCCGATGCCAAGTATTACCTATGGGAAGACCCGTATCTATTCCGCATTGGTGCTGATCAGATAATTCGACGGTGTGTCGTGGAAGTGGAAATCAAAGACATACTCTCATTTTGCCATGACCAGGCATGCGGTGGACATTTCTCTGGACATAAAACTGCATCAAAAGTCTTCCAGTGTGGCTTTTACTGGCCCACAATTTTCAAGGATGCATATGATCACTGTAAGGCATGTTCTCGTTGCCATACTTTGGGCAACATGAGCCATCGAGACATGATGCCTTTACAGCCAATCTTGGTATGCGAAATTTTTGATATCTGGGGGATTGATTTTATGGGACCCTTCCCGATCTCGGATGGCTTTGAATACATTTTACTCGCAGTTGACTATGTGTCCAAGTGGATAGAAGCCATTCCGACCCGAACCAACAATCATAAAGTTATCAAATTCATTCATCAAAACATTTTCTCAAGGTTCAGGATTCCACGAGCAATAATTTCCGACGGAGGGACCCATTTCACAAACGCTCAGTTCAGGTCATTGATGACCAAATACGGGATGTCACACTGAATCTCTACTCCTTACCACCACCAAACTAATGGTCTAGCTGAGCTATCAAACCGAGAGATCAAGAAAATCCTTCAGGTTACTGTTCGACCTAATAGAAAAGATTGGTCTTCTCGGCTTCCGAAAGCATTGTGGGCCTATAGGACCACCCACAAGACCCAATTAGGAATCTCTCCCTTCAGACTAGTGTATGGGAAGGCATGTCACCTCCCCGTTGAATTGGAGCATAAAGCCTATTGGGCAGTACGGAATTGTAATTTAGATCTTTATAAGGCTGGAACCCACAGAAGACTTCAAATAAGCGAGATCGATGAATTACGCCACGACACGTATGAGAACTCGTGAATTTACAAAGAGCGGGTTAAAGCTTTTCACGACAAACACATTTCTAGAAAGCTCTTTCATCCTTGTCAAAAGGTTTTACTCTTTGATGCCCGACTCAAATTATTCCCAGGAAAGCTACGATCTAAGTGGGTCGGACCCTACCTAGTCCGACAAATCTTTGGAAATGGAGCCATTGAAATCAACCCACTCAGCCATGATTCCGAACCCTTTGTTGTGAACGGTCAGAGACTCAAACCGTTCATTGACATGACCGATACAAATTTGGTTGAGTCATCCTTTACCCTCCATTCCCCTTGAGCTCATTGCGCCCAGCCGATGGCGTAAAACTCAGCGCTTAACGGGAGGTAACCCGTCATTCTTTGAAAAACCCGAAACCTTTTCTGACATTTCTACGCAGAATTCATATTGCACTTTAGGGTTCATCCATTAGAACAGCCGACTTTACCTCAGGTACACCTAACCGAGATTAGAAATCGTTCGCAACAAGTCACTTCGACCCGTTCACTCACCACACACCTGTCCTAATGCATGAACTAAGCTGAAATTGAACCCACCTAATTTACAATGGGGACATTGCAAATCTTAGGCATAGGGGGTATAAAACTGCAAAATGTCAGAAAAATTTATATCAAGAAAGGGTTTCAATAAAAAAAAAAAAAAGATTTGAAGGAGGGGAGAAACAATTCAGGGTCATACAAAATGAGAGGGGGAAAAAAGTAAAATACTAAAAAAGGAGCACAAAATAAAAAAGAAAAAGAAATAGTCATTAGTAAAAGATTAGGAGATTAACGGAAGTTCTAGACCAGATCAAGAAAAGAAAAAAAGTGCTAAGGTGACATAACAAGAGATTAGTGGGAACGCTGATCTTAGGCCTCTTGGGCTAGATTCTTTAGCTTAAAAATTCACGTATCTGCTAAAATCTGGATAATCCTCAAGAGGTTGGGGAAAATGCAAAGCTTAAGTATTAGGTCTAAGGCTTAGAAAGTATTCGACCTCGTTAACTGACTTTCGGTTTGCAGGATTCGGTAACCTAAGCACCCCAAATTCACACACAATCTGTTTCAGTGCACATAAATATCCAAATCACACAAAAGTGTTTAATGTTTTGCAAAAGTCACCTAGATTAGGAGTGACCGATCAACACAAGTTGATTTAGACGAGTTCCCGGTGTGGAGAGGTGGGAAATTTCCCTCGAAGATGCGTAACAACATATCATCTCCTCGGTGCTTGTCTCTTAGGATATTTAAATATCCTACTGGGGGCATGTAAGCACTCTACTGGTTCAGATACCATGGCGGCATTATCACGAAATGTCGATCGCCAGGGTCTAAATTCGGCCATGGAACGCCATGGGCGAGATTATCTCGAAATCTCGAAAGCCAGGGTTCTGGGGGTTGCCATGGGCGGGATTTTCTTGAAATCTCGATAGCCAGGGACCCTTCAGGATTGATGATGGGGACGAGGAATCCGATATAAACAGTGTTGAGAAGCTAATCCGAAGCTAGAAATAAAAAGAAAAGAGAGAGAAAAGCTCTCCAAACAAATAAATCTTCTATCTCTCTCTTACAAAAACGCACTGCAATCTGAACCTAGGCTAAAAATGTCTCAAGCACTGGTGCTTTAACCACGGAGTCCAACAAACCCTAGGTTAGTTTCTGTGGACCTTAAAAACCTTTGCGGAGGACTGAGGCTAAAGCGGAACAAGTCTAGATTTTGGTTGGTACTTGAGTACCTCTAGGCCTATTGTGAGCATTCTGACCTAATCACAAAAGAAAAAGAGAAGCACTTATCATAATTGATGATAGACACTTAGGGTCTAGAACAGAGGTTAAAACCTTGAAATTTTGCTAAGGGACTAGCAAAAGCTATGCATGGGGGTATGATGAGATCCTCATCATGAGCCATAACTAGCTCATTTTGACCTAATAAAGAGAATAAAAGCTCCTACATGACTTAGAAGAGGCCTTAATTGGACGAATAAGTGTTCTGAGAAGAAAACATGAAATAAAGGTTAAAACTGCAATTTTACCATTGCAGTACATAAACAAAATTTTTCAGAGATAGTGCATAGGTCAAATGGTCTAAATGAGATAAAAAGTGGGTTGAATCAATCAGAAATTGGTTCATGTGCAGTCTAGGAATTAAATGACATGTGGTAACCCTAAAACAGACCCACTTAATTCAACAAGGTTCCGGTCAAGATAAAAATCAAGTAAACCCTCTAAAATTCATGGAAAAATATCCTCTAGGGTTTATAACATTCAAATTGGCCTTTGGAACCTAGTTTGACCTAGAATAGGGTCCTAGCTCATCAATTGACCTAATTTGGATTTTTACGTAAAATGTCCAGTCAAACGTGGTCAAACCTAAAATCCAACTTCACCATTGGATTCCTTAGGTCCAAATTAGGTTTGTACCAAAATTTGGACCTAAGGGGAGGTCATCTTGACCTACTTTGTAATTTAGTACACCCAATCACATTTTAGTCCCTATCTTTTGAAAACTATCACATAAGCCCCCCTAGCTTTCTCGCCAATCTTACAATCAAGTCCTTCTGCCATTATTGGAGAAGAATCCTCTCTAGCGAGGTTGACAGGGGGGATACGCTCAGATCCCTCAGAGATCTCTTCCCAGAATTGGAAGGGAGATTCTCTAAGGAATCCCCTTCCATCTAAGCCTGATCTTGCACGAGAGGTTTGGATCCCAACCACCTTCCTTCTCCGGCGAGAGCGGTGGCCAAAAGCTTGCCCTCCATGCACCAGAAAGCTCGACCAACACCTATAAAAAGACCTCTGACCCTCTGCGAAATCTCTCAGTCTTGTCTTGGTGGTAGAATCCTCCAAAATTCTTCTCTCCTCTCTCCGGCCAAGAAACTCGCAAGCTCCGCCGATTACCTCTCCTCATTCTCGTCGCTCTGCTGCCATACCAGCAGCAGAGTCTACTTCGCCTCATCTTCCTGCGTCGTGCCGCACCAAGCGCACGCTTCCCTGACCTCCTCCTCATCGTTGTTATCTCCCTCAGGGTTATCTTCTCCAACGACGGCACAAACGAGCCGTCTGACTCCACTGCCCCCTTCTCTCCCAATAGTCCAGATAATTTCCCCATCTTCCACTCTTTCATTTCCTCACTTTATTTCACTCAATCGACCCTCGACAGTTCCTATCCACCGCCACCTTCCTCATCTCCGGCCACCCTCCGACGAGACACTCCCGTCGCTTCGCAATCCCACACGTCTCACCGACCATCACATAACCTTCGCCTCACCTCACTGAGCACCCTCCACTCATCCACAGCCCCGCCACACCACCACAACAACCCCCTGAACACACCCACCCGTTTGACCACAGAGCGACCTAGGCACTCATGCTTAGGCCACCCCGCGGCCTGCCGCATAGCTCATCACCTTCGTCGTGACACGGCGAAGGTCCCCCGATGATTTGATTAGGTCGCAAGGCTATTTTTGTGTCAGACAGATCTCAAGGTCCGACCGCCATTGACGTCGACTCGAGGAACCTCCACACTCACTCTAGGCCTCAGGACTTCAGGGCTCTAGGTGCTGCGAATTTGGGAAGGCCGTGTGAAGATAGCTGACCCAGCAAGTGAAGCCAACAGAGCCTGCAGTTGAGGAATTGAAGGCGCGTTCTACTGTGGGCACGCGAAGGAAAGCAGTGGGCTTTAGTCCCACATCGGTAAGCCACGACGCACGCATACCCTTTATATTGTTTTTGTCATATATGTTCTTCGCCTCCAGTTACACTTAGGGTGAGGTCCCTCACCTATCTCACTGCGCCTCGTCCGCGAGTTCACCACGCGGATCTGGCACGACCCGACCCTGTCCTGAGCACACCTCGTGCACCACCCTCACGTCGGTGCGCCTGGTCCCCAGGCACGCGATCCGACCCGTTTACCCGGCTTTGGAAGAGCGTGCTGAGAGTGGTTTACACAGAGAGAGAGAGACGTGCGGGTAGAGGGTTAGGTTTTGCTGTGCATAGTTGTGTGCAGGATGCAGGGACTTAGCCGTCGCAAGTAGAGGAAGAAAGGAGGATGGAGGCTCTGCCAAGGAAGAAAGAAAGGCAAGAGAGGAAAGGTAGAGAAGAAGAAACTCCAAGGGGAAATAGAAGAAAGAAGGAAGGAGGCTCTGAAAGAGAGGCAAGGCAGAGAAGAAGAAGCAAGGCTAAGGAGAACAGAACTGAAGAAGAAGAAGAAGACAAGGGGTAGACGAAGACTCAAGAAGGCAAAGGAAAAGAAAGGAAAGAAGAAAGCCAGACCTTGGTCGCAGGAGGAAAAGAAATAAAGGAAGAGAAACAGAAGCATCAAGGAAGAAAAGGAGCTTTATTTTAAGACGTCTGATATTGTATCAGACGTCCATTTTTGTTCCCTTTGAGCAATTTCTTTTTATAACACTCTCATTGAACTAGTCATTTATTTTCATTTAAAAAGTTGTGTTCTCAAGTTTTGAAAGTACTTAGATTGCTCCCTATGTTCGACCTCGGATACTCTGGTTTTCGAGTTATAAATCTTTATTTATTTTCGTGGAAAGTTTGTCTATATTACAACGCATTAATTGTTAAAACACGATCTAGCCGCGTCAACAGAAATCAAATTCACCTTATCTCGGTCAACTTGGATACCTTTCTTAAATACGAGGTGTCCAAGTACGATGCCTTCAGGCACCATAAAATGGCTCTTTTCCTAGGAGTGAACCAAATTCACGTTGATGCACCATTTGAGGATCTGAACCAAGTGCAGAAGGCAATCATCAAAGGTTTGACTGAAAATCAAGAAGTTGTCCATGAAGACTTCAATGTATTTACCCACCATATTGGGGAATATGGCTAGCATGCACCATTGAAAGGTGGCAGGCACATTACATAGCCCAAATGCCATCCTACGGAACACATATGTACCGTAGGGGCAGGTAAAAGTGGTCTTTTCTTGATTTTCAAGATGAATTGCCACTTTGTTATATCCGGAGTAGTGATCCAGAAAATGGAAAATTTGATTTCCCACAAATTTTTTTGATGATCTGGTCAATGAATGGGAGTGAGAAATGGTTTTTCTTTGTGGAGGAATTCAGTTTTCGATAGTCAATACAGACTCCATGAGTTTGCAATTTGTGTTGGGGTGGTTTCTCCAAATTCAGTCGTAATCACAGTGAGCCCTGTTGTTTTAGGCACAACTTGGATGGGACTCACCCAACGGCTGTCAGAGATGTGGCATATAATTCCTGCATCAAGCCACTTGATGATTTCCATTTTCACAACCTCCTGGATATTCAAGTTCAGTCCTCTCTGCATTTCGCAAGATGGTCGTGAGCCCTCTTCGTTATAAATATGATGAGTATAGTATGAGGGACTTATTCCAATCAGGTCATCCAGAGTCAATTCAATGGCTCTACGATGCTGCTGGAAGATAGAAATCAACTTTGTTTCCTGATCAGAGGTGAGTCGAGAGTTGATGATCATAGGAAACGTTTGATTCGAACCCAAAAACACATATTTCACATGGTCTGGAAGAGGTTTCAACTCCAATACTAGATTATCAGTAACGGGTGGGGGTTCAGGGTTACTCTCAGAAGCTAAGGTGGAAGCTAGAGATAGGTCCAAATCAGATTCAAGCTCCTTAATCTTTGGATCAATATCTTCTTGTGGTTGAAGATTTTGGAGAATCGAGTTTACCTTGGGACTTGGGTCCTCAACCAGAGAACTTATGTCACAAACTTCTTCGATTGCCCTACAGGTTATTCCTTTTTTGGCCTTAAAGATATCTATCCTCAATGTTTTGTCCCCTAATTTTAACTCAATCTGGCCCTCATCATAGTTGAAATTTGCCTTAGCAGTTGCTAGGAACGGTCTCCACATGATGATTGGTGTATATCTTAAATTTTTAGGAGTATCCATATCCAGGACTATGAAATCCATTGGGAAGTAAAAATCTCATACCCTAACTAGAACATCCTCGAGAACTCCTCGTGGTGACTTAATTGATTTGTCGGCTAACTGCAAAGTCACCTCAGTTTGTTTGAGCTTAATCTCAAAATGGTCTAGTAGGGAGGTGGGAATCTGGTTTGTGGAGGCTCCTAGATCCAATAAAGCTTAATCATACTCTAAATACACTATCTTATAGGAGATCAAAGGGGTGTTAGGATCCTTTTCCTTTTGCAGAGTTTACTTATGATTAGATAGCATACTTGCTCAGATACTATAATCGGACTCCTGTCTTTGTTTAGCGGCTTACGCTTTGGTGTACACAAATCCTTCAGAAATCATGCATAAGCTGGTACGTTCCATCAAGGGAATGCTTATTTGGATTTGGTCAAAGAGCTTAACCAAATCATCCTCATGTGCCACAGGTTTGGGTTTCCTGTTTCCTTTGGCTAAACCCTCTGGAAATGGAATGTCTATAGGCTTCTCCAAGGTTGGCTCAGGCTCTAGGTCTGCAGTGGGATTGTCCTTGGTATCCACCCTTGGTTTGGGCCTTGAACTGCTTAGACCAGGTTGATTAGCATAAGGTGGGTCCTGAGTAGTCTTGCCACTACGAGTAGTGATAGAGTTTAGCCTTGCTTGATTTTGATTAAGAGTTGGAATTGGCAAGAGAAGAGGTTGCTGCTGATATCCCGTATACGAAGTAGAACCCTCCGACCCTTCAGATGGAGGTGCGAAGGAGCCTAATAAATATAATGTGCTTGGCCTTGATTTGGGTTCATAACACATCTCTGGTTTGGCACGTTGTTTGGGTTTGGCAGAGGTTAGGAAGGAAGTACCACTAGCTGGTGAGTCCCAGCCATCTGTGCGAGTTGATTGCAAGCCTCTGTGATTTCCGCATTATGCTGCCTCTATATGGTAACATTGGTCTTTTGCATATCGGCCAAAATCTGCAGAATCAGGCTCATATGGTCGCTCTTTCTAGGCCCAATTTGAAAGTTTGAGTTAGTCCTAGGGTGAGCGAGCTGATACGGACGCAGATTTTGTGGTTATGGTTGGAATTGAGGTATAAAGTTCTATTTATTTCCCGACCATGTAAAATTCAGATGATTACGCCATCCAAGGTCATAAGAGTTGGAGAATGGATCATTTTGGACAGTGTGGAACTCCTTGCAGGGTTGAGTAGCTCATGAGTAATAAGAGTACGAGCGTTTAAAGGTCCCTCAACTAGAGTAGGATGGTTTGGAGTTTCCTCCGAAACTAAGATCAGATGAGGGTGGATAGGCATCCATCTCCTGATATGAGTGGTGGTAAATGTTATGGATGACCTCCCTCCCTATGGGCAGATGCACATATGTGCTCTGCTAAGAAGAAGCAGCCTTTTGGAGTTGGCGAGTCAAATCATCCAATCTCTTCTCGAAAATAAAGACGTTATCCAATTGACTAGCCACTAACTCTAGATTGACGGATGTAGATAGGTCTCATGTCTCATGCGTCCCTCTGATGTTGTTGATGCGCGAGTAGTCCTATTGAATATACCCATAGACTCTTTCTTTATGGAGTAATCGCACATGTTCTTGAGAATCTCCTAAGCGGTCTCTTCACCTTTAACCATGAAGTTGCCTCCAAAGGCTGCATTGACAAATAGTTGAATATCTTCAGGAGTCCCTGGTAAAAAGGCTAGACCTGTTCCCATTTAGGAACTTCATGATGAGGGCATTTCCACATGAGATTCAAAAAGCGATCCCATGCCTCATGAAGTGGTTCCACTGCATTCTATGTGAAATACGTGACTTGGTGCCTCACAACATTCGTGCGTCCAACTGGGAAGAATTTCTTAAGGAATTCAACTTGTAAACCTTCCCAGATGTTGATCGGTCGAGTCAGAGATCAATACCAATGGGCAGCCTAATCCTTCAAAGAGAATGGGAACATCTTCATGAGCAGGGTGTTCCGATTTTGAATAGTTGGCCTGAGAGTTTGGGCCAAATGTTTTAACTGTTGAATGTGTTGGAAAGGGTCTTCAGAGCCCAATCCATGAAAGTAGATCACATTGATGATATTCGGCTTCAATTCAATTTCAGGTCCTGATGAGAGTAAATTTTGCGCAGAAAATCAGGGTTTTGGAGAACCCATCGTCATAGTCACAAAATATCACAAGCAAATAAATTTATAACCAAAACTTAAAGTGAGTCCCATTCGAACATAGGGAAGCGAACATTTGGTTTTGAAATCCGCACTTCGATTTTATTTGTTTTTGGTGTTTTTATCTTTTGCAATGTTTTTACTATTTTAATAGGAAAGAGATCAGATTGACAAAATATTTATCTAATTAATCTACTTGCAAAAAGAAAGAGAAGAGAGAGAGAGAAACAAATATTATAGTGGTGTTCCAAACTGTTTATTGCAACTAATTGCGGGAAGTGAAACTACACTACAAAGGTGATAAAAAGAATAAGATGAGGAAATCCCCCTCGATGGTCGCTTGGAGGATGGCTCGCTCTAACGGCACCTAGATGAAGGTGGTGGGAAGCTGGAGAAAGGAGAACGCGATGGAGGGAGGATGGGACAGGACGGCGTCGCGGTGAGGATCTTCTTCCAGAACGTGGTGAGAGGACGACCACGGAATACTCCACGAAGGGGGATGAAGCGGGAAAAATATTTGATTTTCTACTCCAGAAGAGCATCCTAGGCTTGGGACAAGCTCTCTCTAGAGCCTTGGAGGTGGTGATGGAGATAAAGGAAGAGATGAAGAATAGGAGGGGTAAGCGTCCTTTTATAGTGTAAAGGCTTTTTGCACATGGGGCAATTAGTGATGTCCATAAATGTCGCTGAAGATCTCTCGCAAGCATTGCTAAAGGTCCCAGCTCACACCTAAGCTGGCACCCGTACCCTCACAGCTGCTGCATGCTTGCACTATTGAATGCTTGATCAATGGCCACGATTGCGCGGGAGCACGCCCTCCGGATTGCACATTGGATTGAAATGAGACGGCAGAGAGCACGTTCAAACGGCTTTATGAGTCACACATGCGATCGCGCATTAGATAGGGCATCAGTTAGCGCCTGATCGCGTGTGTGTAGATCGAGCGGCACTCATAGTGGTATGTCACCTCCTTGGCTGCTGCTGATCTTTGATCGGGTGGTCGAATTTGACTATGGCACACGCTGGCAGATTTAAAGCGCTGGCTGCACTTCGAACTAGCACCTGGTGCTTGCAAGTGGCATCCTCGATCAACGTGCTGTGGTCGCGGATGGTTGAGCGGGCATAGTGTTGGCTGCAAGCTATCGATCGTTGGATCTTAATCCAACGGTCGAGATCTCATCCAGACTTTCTCTTTTGAGGTGAGGCAAAGGCTACGGCCGATCTTTGGCGGTTGTGATGGCATCACGTGGTGCGATCATGGCTGTCTGTTTTGTTTGCTCTGTAGGTGACACCACAGACGTCGGATTGGGTTGATTATCTTGCCGTTAGGCTGCAATCGTTAATTCGAATCCATCAGTGCAGTTAGATTTGTCGTTTGAAGCTTTGAATTGTATCACCTAGTCCCTTGACCATTGATCTTCCTCGAATTGCATAAGGTGCTACGAAGCTTCGATCAAGGCGACTTCAAAAACATTAGACTCCGATCATCATCCAGATTAGATCCGTACAGTTGGATCATCAATCCGAGGCCTTGAAATAAATCTCCTCTTGACCATAAAAGGACACGAATTAACCTAACATTTATACAAACTATTTTAAATACATAATGATGCATGCTATACAATATTTATAATATGGAATGCATATCTAAGCCTAAGAACATGCATAAATATGAATTTTAATCTAAATAGATGTGTATATATCATATCCTCATGCCTATCTTTTGCTAGTCCCTAGCAAAATTAACCTATATGCTATGTATAAAAGCAGAATTAGGACTTGATTGCTTAAGGTATTGGTTATTTATTAACAGCGAAAATTTCAAATAAGGTCCTAAACTATGAAGACTCAACAGTGCCCGGGTGCCTACTAAAATACAGATCGCCCAAGTCCTTCCCTTATTTTGAAAAGAGAAGATATCTTTTTTTTTGTTTTCTTCTTTTCTAATTTTTTTAGATTTTTGAGTTTACAGTTTCAGGGTAGTTTTCTATGGCTACCCAACTCACCCAATACTCTAAAAGAACTTCATGTTCTAAGCATCTCGTGAAAAGTGATAGACTCACTAAGCGGCAGTTAAAACAGACATTAGGTTTCTACGACCCTAAGTGATTATAAGAGTTTCTGTCTAAAGGTTTATCTTTACGGTCGGTAGCTTTCTCCCAACTTTTTTTATTTTTTATAGGGTCGACACTAGGGCAAACCCAATGTATATCTCCCCAGTTTATTCTCCTCCACTTCTTTCTTAAGTATTTTGAGAATTATTTGTGCATTTTTGTGAGCTGCACTCTGGACAATCGACCAATGGGCTGTTACCCATGATAACTTGTCAACCATACTTGTGCGGTGAAGTGTGACTTTATTTAATTTTTTCTCCTTTTTCTATTTTTCTATTTTCTTTCTCTTTCGGAGTATAATTTTTTTTTCTTTTTCTGAGTAGGTGGCTTCCCTGATCTAAGATTTACCTAAAAGCAGTAGAATAACTATGGTTATTTAGCTGGGCTTTAGACAATCAGCCAATGGGCTATTACCCATGACATCGTGCCAGCCATACTACCCTAGAAAGTTTATTAGCTACCTAATTTCCATAAAAATCGTCTAAAAGTGAGTAAGTGCAAATAGTGTGTAGATGCTTTAGAATTAAAGTCCCCTCAAATTAGAGGGCAGGTTGATAAGTCGTGTACTTATCACCATAATTTACTAGCCAAATTAAAATAAAATTAACTTAGTGAGGGCTTAAGACCAAATCCACATTTTAGTTGACACACATGCCGATTAAGCCTGAAGAATTGAAGAGTCTAAGTGTTTAGGTCCTAAAGTATCATCTCCTAAAGTTAACAACTCTTAATACCTAAGTTCTCTTCTCCTAATTCTTTTTTTTTTGAATTATTGAATTTTTAATTTTTTTAAAGAAAATAAAAGAAATTCCACAAAACTAATAAAATAATTTTAGAAATAAGTATCCACCCCCATGCCTAAATGATGCAACGTCCTCATTATAAAAATAAAGACATGAAAAGGGTGAAATAAATAGAATATCACCTGAATTTCCTGGAAATCTGGTCAGCTCCGCAGTGAACATTGAATATACCCACGTGTTAAGTTTATTGCCTTTAGCTAGGCATAATATACAAACAAAGAAGAAATTAAGAATTCACAAGTGAGGGTCAGAATAAAAATTAAAAGATTGATCCCAAGACCTGTCAGTAGGTGTCCACAAATGTGGACCAGATTATGGTGTAGACCCAAGCCCTAAGGTTGAGGGGTTCTAAGGTTCTGGATGAAAATCACTCAAAATTGGAGATTGTTGTGTTTGCGGGACCAGGCTTGCGATTTTGTGGGGTGCAACCCAAGTCTAAAATGTTAGACAATGGGTAGGTCTAAATCACTAGGTCTGTTTGTCCTTGTGGAATTTGACTCAGAAAGATAGCCAACTATTTTGTACTTGGGTTGCACATCTTCAAAATAAAAAATGTTATAAGGGTCCTGGTAAAAAGTTGGTGGTTTCAGACAAAAAGGAATCCTTAGATCAAGAACTCTATTTCCCTCGAAATTCACTTTCCATAATTTAACTTCCAAACTCTTCTCCTATAAAATCAATGTTTCCAAGACCTCCAGATCGTTGTGCACCCCATCAAAGATATCCAAGTCAAACAATTGTGGTTGAATCAGAATTGACTTGGATTCAATAATTTTCAAATCAAAATCATTCATCTCTTTGGGGTGTATTTGAAGATTAGGACTGTCGATTGGATCATCTATTAAAATAGAATCAAAATCCTCCATGTCAGCCCTAATTGGATCATAATCCTCAGTTATCAGGCTATCAAATGGTTCATCATGCTCCTCGAGCTGTTTGCCTCACTAAAATCATTTTCCTTAACTTCAAGTGAGACTTCACTAATAGATTCCTCATCCTCAGAATTAAAGAATTCTTGATCCTCATTTATATGTCTCAAAATCATATGTTCCTTGGTCTATAGAGACATTTTTCCGTGCTCCCTAACTCAGGGATCTCGGGTGAGAAAATCACATCATCCTCAATTGGTTGCTTTAACCCAACCTAGTTATCCCGGATCTTAGAAAATGTTTGTCCCCGAACGGGTGCCTGAGCGGGTTCAGACGTTGGCTCTCCTGAAGGGGGTTCATCCTAGGAATCATCCAAAGATTGGACTAAGGCAACCACGAATTTCATCCTCAATCTTGATAATTTCCTAAGTAAAAACTCACTCTCAGAATTAAGCTCATCAATCATTTTGATCATAGGCTCCAATGCTTCAGTGCATGGTGTTGGCTGAGCTTCTAAAGATTGTATAGTGTTCCACAAGTTAGCCAACACCCTATCCTATACCTGGTTCACCTGAACCAAATGGTTCAATTTATGGTTGGGTGGGTTTGGGTTAAATCTAGAGGAGTCAAGAAATTGAGGTTCTTAGGTCCCTCCCTGATAGTAGGTTGTTTCGGGTTGTTCAAAGAAGGGTGATGACCTATATTCAGTATAATCCTAGGGAGGGTAGGTGTTAAAATCATCATATCTTTCTTGATTGTTGATCGGGTTGGTTTGTTCATAAGAGGGTGGTAATCTATAATCAGTATAGCTCTGGGAAGGATAATAATCATGATCATGATGTCCAGGTGATGTAGGCACATTTAATTAGGTTAAAATGCCTATTCATGCATGTTCCTAAGCTTAGATTTGCATTTTATATTATAAATAGTGCTTAGCACGCATTATCCTGCATTTAGAGTAGTTATATATATATTAGGTTAATTACGTCCTTTTTATGGCTAGGAGGGAAGGAGATTTATTTGAGGCCTCAGATGGACGATCTGACCGTACGGATCTAATCAGGACGACGATCGGAGTCTAACGCCTCTGAAATCATCTAGATTAGAATCTCATAGCATTATATGAAGTTCAAGAAAAAGATAAACGGTCAGGGGGCAATATGACATCAATATGGACTTTGGATGAAAAATCTGACCGTATGGATGAATCCGGAGCGACGATCGCAGTCCGGCAACGTGGAAATCACCTTGATCTGAGCACCGTGGCACCCTTTGCAACAGAAAGAAGATGGACAACCCAAATGGTGCCATGTGGTATGATGATAATGTCATCATCAGCCATATCGAGTTTTAATTAGTCATAATCAAGGATTAAATGCTCCTACATAACCGCCAGAGACGTAATTCACTGCAAATCCATTTTGAGGGAAATACAGTAAAACAGGTGCAAAATTGTAATTTTACCTTCATATCTTGAATGTAGAACAATCACGGATTTTCTCAGGGGTTAATTAAGGGTCAAATGGTCTTAAGAGTCTAACAAGTGGGTTAATATAGATAGAAATGGATTTTTGCGCATCTCAGGAATTAAATGACATCTGAAATCCTAAAAATAGACCCGATTAATTAACTGAGGTTCTGATCAGGATAAAATTCACCTAAATCCTCTAAAATTTATAGAAAAATATTCTCTAGGGTTTGGTATACTTGATTTGACCATTAGAACCCATCTTTACCTAAACAGAGCCACAAGTAGACTTTTGCCCTAATTTAGATTTTTGCATAAATTACCCAGTCAAACTAGGTCCAAACCAAAATCCAACTTCATCATTGGATTCCTTAGGTCCAAATTAGGTTTGTACCAAAATTTGGGCCCAATCTGAGATTGTCTTGGCCTAGTTTGCAATTTAGTCCTGTCTGATTTTTTTATCTCACACTCTTGCCCATAACTTTTGAATTTCTTACAAATGAGCCCCCAACTTTGTTGTCTTCTTCACAAAAAGGTCCCTGTCACCATGAAATCCTATTCCTACAACTCTAGCGACCTTTGATTGAAGAGAACTCCTCTGATCAATCAATCCCTTCCAACATTGGAAGGGAGATTCCTTGAGGAGTCCTCTTTCCATTGAATCCATCCATGAGCCCTAAACCCTTCCCAATCTCTCATGCGGACGCATTAGAGATTAGGGTATCATAGATGTTTCTCCAGAGGCCTATAAAAGAACCCCCAGATCAGACCGAATTCCCCAGACTAGATTTCGGTTGGGAAATCCCCAATTTCCTCTCTCCTATTTCGGCCGAATAGCTCCTTGAGCTCCGGAGACTCCCTCCGACTCCTCTCATCGTCTGACCGCAATACCGATGATAGATTCTTCTTCCTCACCTTCCTCTGCATCGTGCAATACCAGTCGCCGTTGCCCTCTCTCTGTCGTCATCGCCATCCCCCTCTACTGGAGTTCTTTCCTCCCCGACATCAGCCTGCCAATACCGACGTCATTCTCCCTCTTTCGTCAGTTAGTTTAGGGTTATATTAGTTCCCCTAGGTCCCTAGTTTAATTTCCTACCCAAAAAGCCCAAAAAATGACCCTCGACACCATCGCAAACTACCTTCATCTCCACCTCCGGCGACATCACCGGCGAGGGTTTCCGCTCGCTTCACACACTCAAACCCCTCGCCAACTAGTCCAGAAGCTCCGCTAGCTCACGCCCTACAAAACCCCTATCCTATTCCACCCTATTGCCCATCCAAACACCCTAACAACCAAACCCACCTACACACGCTGTACCCACCTCCGACCGACCACAACAGGCTGCCATCCGTCACAGAACCACCACCACTACATTCACTGTGCTTCGACGAAGCTTACGAGCCATTCTAATGTGGTCGTGAGGCCATATTTCATGTTTCAGGTCATCACCGTCCACTGCCATCGCCACCTCCATCTCCGACGTCATTCAAGCTTCTCCAGCTGTGTTCTTCGCCAATTCCACGCCCAGGCAGCGTGGCTTACTCCCAGGTTGCATCCCAGGTTGCCAATAGTAGGACACCACATCCTATTCATTTACAGTTGGATGAAGGACCCTGCTGCTGTGTGAAGGAAGGAGGGGGACATTTAGTCCCACCTCGGAAGCGGGCAACCAAGTGCAGCCGCATAAGTTGAATTTGTGCCTATGCCTCTTCACCTCCTAACACGAGGGTGAGGTCCTTCATTCCCACACACGCCTCACCCGTGACATATACTCCGCGGATCTGGTGCTCACCCGATTACCCGCCTAAGCTAAGCACTCCTCGCTCACCATCCACTGCTGGTGAGCTTGGTCCTGGGTGCGCTCACATGTTTACCCAATAACCTGGACCTTGGCCTTGGCCTTGGGAAGGCGGGAAAGAAGGAGCAAACCTAGAGAGAAAGGAAAGAGAGTGCGGGTAGGGGGGTTTTGCTCTCTGTGACACTTAGCCACAGGAGGGATTGCCTCCCTCTGTGCATGAAGAAGAAAGAAGAGGAGAAGGAAGAAGGCTTGACATAAGAGAAAGGAAGGAGAATTGAAGAAGAAGGCTTGACAGAAGAGAAAGGAAGGAAAATTGAAGGAGAAGGCCTTGAAAGAAGAAGAGAAGAGAAGAGAAGCCAAGAAGAAGAAGAAGAGAGGAAGCCACAGAAGAAGAGAAGAGGAGATGAAGAAAGAGAAAGAAGAGGAGGCTAAAGAAGCATTGTGCCCTGGTTGATACTGTTGATATATTTGAGTACCTAAGTTTGAATGGTTGATGGCATCATTGCATTATTTGAACTCAATGTATATATGCTTAAATTGAATAATTGGTGATCTAAATCACCATTGTTTTTGCTTTTAGATTTCTTTTTATCATGCATACTTATTGTTAAACTCATGCTTTACATTGATTATTATTTCTTGTGCTCATTTACATAATTTATTGGAATTGGTGATTGAATTCCTATTTGCTCCTTGTGTTCGACCTCAGACTTCATTTCTGATATTCGAGTTATAAATTTTATCTGTTTTTCGCACTGATTTGAACTGTACTACAACATGACGATTTTAAAACCCGTTTTAGAGCGACTAACATTTTGGCACCGTTGCCAGGGAGCAACGCGCAATTCACCGCTATTATCTACATTATTTGATTATATTTGAGCACTGACTTACCCTGTTTGCTTTATTATGATTTTGCGAGGTACATCACGAGGAGATTTGCCAGGCAAATCAACCACTCCAGGGTAGATAACTTCTCTATTCTTCCCTAATCAACCTCCTAATCTTGGGAAGACAAAAAAGGAAACAATAAATTAGGAATCACTTGCCTTATTTTTCATAACAATTATTAGTTAAAAGGCAAGTTTTCCTGATTTGAGAAATTTTTTTTCAAATCTGATTAGAGTTTGAAGCAATTTGTTTAGAAATTCCCTACCTTATTTTCCTGTGCCTATTAGGGACTACGCTTAAATTCTAAATCACTTTGGGCTAACATCTTTCTTGCTTGAAGCTCAAGGTGAACAAGTTAAGATCAAATTGGATGAAGAATAGAGCCAATTAGGGTTTCAATTTTAGGGTTTTGGAGTGCTAGTTTACACTTTCCTGCATAAAACAAATCCACCTGTATTTGTGTGCTACCCAAGCACTTGGTTGAAAAGATCTAATTAACAAAATCCTAAAAATCAGGCTCTAAATTCACTTGAACCCTAAATCCTTGGACTTAATAACTTGAGAGTCAATCAAGGTGATTTCTAGGTCTTGACCTATATCTCATTCTGCCACCTTTAAGGTAGGTCAGGTGAAGTTGGTCTACATTGTAGGCCAACCAACCTCCAAATTAAGTCACAAAGTGAATTAACTTCTAATCAGGTGAAATCAAAGGCACAAATTAGGACATAAAATTGACTCAAGGACTTAAGTTCGTATATTCCGGTCTACCTGGACCCTTAGTGATAAGGAAGGTCAGGTGAGGGAAATCCTGTAACTTGTGGGGACGCTCTACCGTGTAGGGGTCTTTGCGGGGCTCTCCCTTCCTTGATACCCATGTAATTCTTAGGTGTACGATTTTTTGATTCAGAGGTATCATCCGCCTCAAAGCTACCTTAATCATCCAAAAATCTTTGGGTGCCTTAATTAGGTTAAATCTCACATCCAGTCCCTCATCCCTTCTATTAGAGCACATACACAAGAAGGCTATTAGGTTTTTAACCTAAGAAGCCTCACTAGGTCATCTTGGGGATTTCTTTTCAAATCTGATCAATTTCAATCTAACCTGAGTTTTTATTCTACATCTTGATTCCACCATCTGATTCAAAAATGCAGCCTGGCTATATAGGAAGACTATTTAGGAAACCTGAGTCCCAAATGAACATGAAGGAAAAGATACTTGAGAATGCCTATAGAAACCATGAAAAATATTATACAAGGGACATTTAGAAAAGATTTGCAAAAACAACAGAACTCATCACGAACTGTGTAGAGACAATATGAACACAAATAAAATATGGTTCAACCTGGGATCACCTATTAGCAGAACACAGTGAATTGGTGAAATTACACAACAATGATTGTCTGCAATGTTGGCAAGCCCTTCACTTCCAAAAAAATTCTATGAATTTTTAGAAAAACAGGGAGAATTGCTGGACAAGTTATATAGAATAATTGATCAGAAATACCTGTTGGAAACTAACAAAACATCTTGGAGTGCAACTAGTGATCAACATAGTTTCCCAAACCCCAGGTTCAATGATGATAACTGTGGACCCCAGCCTAAATAAATTCGAATTCAAATTTCATAGCAATTAACATTCCTGATTTTGATGAGGATCCAATTGCAGGAGATCACGATTTCGAGCCAGCCCTAGAGATACAAAACCCTGGTTCGCCAAGCTTAGATTTCCCAAACTCCTACGATAATGAGATTGAATCAGAACCTCTCGAGGGTGTAAATTCCACTCCTTATTCTGATAAGGTGACTCTCGAGAGCAATTTTGACATCCCTATAGAGCCCAACCTAGATTCTAGTTATCCAACTCACACCTTAACCTAGAACCTGGATCTGAGCCTTCTTGGGATGATTATGAGGCCTCGTGTGAAACAAATCAAATTTCAAATTTGGATTATGATTTAGGGCCCGTATTTGATGAGTACCCCTCTCCAACCTCCTCAGAGATATAGATTGATTTTTCGGAAGTCACGCCAATCTATGATACAGAAATCGAGGAGTTGGAAGGGTTAGGATTTGATTGGGTCTTCCCTACAAGCTAAGAACCCAAGCCATGCCGAATAGAGACACCTTTTTGAGCTCGGAATCTAAGAATCCACTAGGCCCAAGTTAGGTTGCTGATTCTACATCTTTTGATTTGCTTTTTGGTGGAACCTTTGATCCTGAATCAGATTCAGAACATGATTCTCGCAAGTTCTCCGATGATTTCGAATCTTACTCTAATTTTGGAGAACTATTGTTTCCTGATGATTACGAGTCAATTTACAACCTCAGCAACTACGACCTGTCTTTTGATTCTGACGCTGAGGTGAATGATTTAAAAGAAAACACCTCTTCTACACATGCAGAACCTTCCCAAACCCATTTTCAACCTCGACCCACTACTGGACTTAAATTCTACTCTAATTCTCCTCTTAATGTGTTAGTTGCAGATGATTCTCCGCCACATTCCAATCGGGTTTCAGACATCCATCAAATTACAAATCACGTCCCATCCTTCTCTGATCACCCTTGTAGAGATCTTACATCCTCCATTGATTCTTTTTCATGTGAGGATCCCTACTCTGATCTGGCTTATTCGACTCAGCCAAACCCTAGTTTCATACTTCCACATCCTTTCGAGCTTCACAGCATATGGTGGGTTTCGTATCTACTGATTCACATCTATCAACCCACCAGATTGATTGGGTTTGGGCTGCATCATCAACCTATTGACTTGAACAAGCCCCTGGTTGGACCAACCAGGCTATTGATCAAGGTGCATGTTTTACAAAATTTGTCTTATTTAACCACTCCTCCATACCATATTCTGCTCAGCAGAAGGTATTGAATTTCGCACTTAACGAAAGGCAACCCGTCAATCCAAAAACTCGAGATCCTTCTGATTATCCTTCTGTACTTCACATCTATTGCACTCTAAGTTTAACTTTAGAATAGTCGATCCCACCTCTGGTACTCGTATCAGAGCTTGAAATCGTCCGCAATAGTCATCCCGACCTGTTCGCCCGCCCAACAATCCTGCTCTAATCCCTAAACCCTAACTACTACTTACCCTCCGTTTACAATGAGGACATTGCAAAACTTAGGCATAGGGGGGTGTTAAAGTGTAAACATACAAAAATTCAAAGTTCTGAAAGGTTCTCACAAAAAAATACATATTCCCAAAAAAAAACCAAAAACATAAGAAATGAAAAAGAACAAAAAGAAATTAGGAGAAAGGAGGAAATTTCAAGTGAATTAAATGCATATCATTCTTGAGGAAAAGGGGAGGTGATATAAATGTCAATAAGGAGCAACAATTTGAAATAAAAAGTGATAGTCATTAAAGATTAAGGAATCTACTTAGTTCTAGACCAAACCAAAAAGAAAGAAATAAAAGACAAAGTGCTAAGAGACAAAAGAGATTAGTATAAACGTTGATCTTAGGCCTCTTACACTTGTGTTTAGGTTTAAAAATTAAAGTACTTGTTAAGATCTAGATAGTTCTCAAGAGGTTGAGGAAAATGTGAAGCTTAAATATTAGGTCTAAGGCTTAAGGATTATTCAGCCTCGCTAACTGACCTCTGGTTTGCGGGACTCAGTAACCTAAGCACCCTAATCCACACACAATCTGGTTCAGTGTGCTTAATTATCAAAATTACGCAAATGCGTTAACTCTGTTATGAAAAGCTACCTAGATTAGGAGCAACCTATCAGAATAAGTTGATTTGGAAGAGTTCTCGCCCCTCGAAGATGCGCAATAACATACCATCTCCTCGATGCTTGTCTCCTAGGATATCTAAATATCCTACAAGGGGCATGTAAGCACCTTGTACGGATTCAGGTGTCATGGACGGGATTATCCCGAAATGTCGATTGCCAGGGCTTGAATTTTAATGCCATGGGCAGCACTATCTCAAAGTGTCGAAAGCCAGGGTTCTGGGGGTTGCCATGAGAGATGTTATCTCGAAGCATCGATTGCCAGGGACCCTACAAGGATTGATGGTGGGATCTTGGAATCCGATACAGACCATGTTGTAAAGCCAATCCAAAGCTAGAAATAAAGAAAGAAAAGAGAGAGAACTCTCCAAAAATAAAAAAATCTTCTGTCTCTCTCTTACAAAAACACACTCCAAACTGAACCAGGACTAAACATGTTTTAAGCACGAGTGCTTTAACGGTAAAGTTCAACAAATTTTAGGTTAGTTCCTGTGGGCCTTAGAAACCTTCGCGGCAGGCTGAGGCTAAAGCTGGTCAGGTCCGGATCTTGGTTGGTACTTGAGTACCTCTAGGCCTACTATTGACATTCTGACATAATCTACAAGAAAAAGCACACATCAGAGATCTAAACTTATGGTCTAGAATTTAAGTTAATTCCATTAGATTTTGCTAAGGGACTAGCAAAAGTTAGGCATGGGGGTATAATGATAATGTCATTATCAACCATATCTAGTTTTAATTAGTCATAATCAAGCATTAAATCTCCTACATAACCTCTAAAGAGACGTAATTCATTGCAAATCCATTTTGAGGGAAATACAGTAAAATAGGGGTAAAACTATAATTTTACCATCATATCTTAAATGCAGAACAATCACGGGTTTTCTCAGGGGTTAATTAAGGGTCAAATGGTCTTAAGAGTCTAACAAGTGGGTTAATATAGACAGAAATGGGTTTTCGTGCATTTCAGGAATTAAATGACATCTGAAACTCTAAAAATAGACCCGCTTAATTAACTGAGGATTTTATCATGATAAAATTCACCTAAACCCTATAAAATTCATAGAAAAATATTCTCTAGAGTTTGGTATGCTTGATTTGACCATCAGAACCGGTCTTGACCTAAAACAGAGCCACAAGCAAACTTTTGCCCTAATTTACGTTTTTGCATAAATTACCCTATTAAACTAGGTCAAAACCAAAATCTAACTTCACCATTGGATTCCTTAGGTCCAAATTAGGTTTGTACCAAAATTTGGGTCCAATCTGATACTATCTTGGCCTAGTTTGCAATTTAGTCCCGTCTGATTCTTTTATCTCACACTCATTCCCCTAACTTTTGAATTTCTTACAAATGACCCCTCAGCTTTGTTGTCTTCTTCACAAAAAAGTCCCTGCCGCCATGAAATCCTACTCCTACAACTCCAGCGACCTTTGATTGAAGAAAACTCATTCTCTGATCAATCAATCCCTTCCAAAATTGGAAGGGAGATTCCTTGAGGAGTTCTCTTTCCATTAAATATGTCCATGAGCCCTAAAACCTTCCCAATCTCTCATGCGAACGCATGAGAGATTAGGGTATCATAGAGCTTCCAACTCCAACAACATTCCAAGCTTGGGAAGCTTGCTTCCCAAGCTCAAAATACCCTCCAGAGGCCTATAAAAGAACCCCCAAATCAGACCGAATTCCCTAGACTCGATTTCGATCGGAAAATTCCCAATTTCCTCCATCCTATTTTGGCTGAATAGCTCCTTGAGCTCTGGTGACTCCCTCCGACTCCTCCCGTCGTCTGACTGCAATACCAGCGACAGATTCTTTTCCTCACCTTCCTCCGCATCATGCAATACCAGCCACTGTTACCCTCTCTCCGTCGTCGTTGCTGTCCCCCTCTACTGGAGTTCTTTCTTCTCTGGTGCTAACCTACCAACACCGATGTCATTCTCCCTCTTTCGTCAGTTAGTTTAGGGTTATATTAGTTCCCCTAGGTCCCTAGTTTAATTTCCTACCCAAAAATCCCAAAAAAAACCCTCGACACCATCGCAAACCGCCTTCGTCTCCACCTCCGGCAACACCACCAGCGAGGGTTTCTGCTCGCTTCACACACTCAAACCCCTTTCCAACTAGTCCACAAGCTCCGCCAGCTCACACCCTACAAAACCCCTATCCTATTCCACCCTATTGCCCATCCAAACACCCTGACGACCAAACCCACCTTCACACACTGTACCCGCCTTCGACTGGCCACAACAGGCCATCATCCGTCACAGAACCACCACCACTACATTCGCTGTGCTTCGGTGAAGCTTACGAGCTATTCTAATGTGGCCATGAGGCCCTATTTCATGTTTCAGGTCATCGTCGTCCACCGCCATCGCCGCCTCCATCTCCAACGTCATTCAAGCTTCTCCGGCTGTGTTCTTCACCAATTCCACGCCTAGGCAACGTGACTTACTCCCAGGTTGACAATAGGACACTGCGTCCCATTCATTCGCAATTGGACGAAGGAACCTGCTACTGCGCGATGGAAGGAGGGGGACATTTAGTCCCACCTTGGAAGCGGGCAACCAAGCGCAGCAGCATTAGTTGAATTTGTGCCTATGCCTTTTCGCCTCCTAACATGAGGGTGTGGTCCTCCTTACCCACGCATGCCTCGCCCATGACATATACTTCGCAGGTCTGGCGCTCACCCGATTACCCGCCTAAGCTAAGAACTCCTCGCTCACCACCCACTGCTAGTGAGCCTGGTTCTAGGTGCGCTCACCCATTTACCCGATAACCCGGACCTTGGCCTTAGGAAGCCTGGAAAGGAGG
The DNA here is from genome assembly GCA_037157565.1 of Thalassia testudinum. Taxonomy (NCBI): domain Eukaryota; kingdom Viridiplantae; phylum Streptophyta; class Magnoliopsida; order Alismatales; family Hydrocharitaceae; genus Thalassia; species Thalassia testudinum. The sequence goes on along the minus strand of JAZHRO010000014.1, from coordinate 75,613,977 downwards.
AAACCCAGAGAGAAAGGAAAGAGAGTGCGAGGTAAGGTGGTTTTGCTCTCTGTGACACTTAGTCTCAAGAGGGATTGCCTCCCTCTATGCATGAAGAAGAAAGGAGAGGAGAAGGAAGAAGGCTTGATAGAAGAGAAAGGAAGGAGAATTGAAGGAGAAGGCCTTGACAGAAGAAGAGAAGGAAGAAGAGAAAAGAAGCCAAGAAGAAGAAAAAGAGAGGAGGCCACCGAAGAAGAGAAGAGGAGATGAAGAAAGAGAAAGAAGTGGAGGCTGAAGAAGAAGCATAGTGCCCTAGTTGATACTGTTGATATATTTGAGTACCTAAGTTTGAATGGTTGATGACACTGTTGTATTATTTGAACTCAATGCATATATGCTTAAATTGAATAATTGGTGATCTAAAGCACCATTGTTTTTTCTTTTAGATTTCTTTTTGCCATGCATACTTATTGTTAAACTCATGCTTTACATTGATTATTATTTCTGAGTAGTTTGTTGACTTATTTCTTGTACTCATTTACATTATTTATTGAGATTGGTGATTGAATTCCTATTTGCTCCCTGTGTTTGACCTCAGACTTTATTTTTGATATTTGAGTTATAAATTTTATCTGTTTTTCGCACTGATTCGAACTGTACTACAACGCGACGATTTTAAAACTTGTTTCAGAGCGACTAACATGGTGCCATCTTGGTTGCCCAACGCCGGCCAGGAGCAACCACAGGTGCCCCCTCATCATCGTCGATCTCGCACCACAGCCGTTGGATCAAGATTCAACAGCTGGGGTTCGTCCGTGCCCTCAATACCCATGCTCTCCTCGAGACTCAACTGCACCCTTGCCTCAATGGTAGCATGCTTGGCTTGCAAAGAAGCGGCGTCAATTCAATTCCTTTTGTGAGTCGGAGTAAAGTGCAGTGAAGTCCTTTTGTGAGTATCACTTTTCTTAGTGTAGTCTCATCTTTCGTTTATCTAAAAAAAATGTTCCATTTTGGCTTGTGCATGAACCCTAGGATAGTTTGATTGTTTGCTTTAAAAATCTAAAATATATAAATAAAAAAAAATTGGCGTAGTGAATTTCTACTTGATCCACATCTCAAACCCACCACCCGAGAAAAAAAAAACTCTTTACACTAATATTTTTTGAAAATTCTTTTGAGTGGTGTTTGCAAAACCACCCGTATTTTGTATTAGGTCGCACCACTCATTAAAATTAAAATTGATTCACCAACTAGAATTGCATGAACTTTAGGGGTGTATACAATAGGGTTGCTTATTTCTAGGGCCACATTGATCTTAAAGGAAATTGATCATGACTTATTTTATGCAAAACCTTGTGTGCCCACTTAAACATTGTCTGAAAACATTAAGAAATTTCAACCCTAAAAGTCACTAAAGTAAGGACGAATCAATAAGAGACACCACATCTAGAAAACCTTGCTTGAAAATCCTATTTTGTTGAAGTGCACATACACACTCAATTGGATTAATTAAGAGGCACAACCTCCAACAATGCCTCATCATATACCTTGAGCACAAGCACTAACCTAGCCCACAATAAAATTGAGTAGACATTGGCCCTAAGATTCATTCAGTCCATTTCACGGTATTCTCCTAAACACACTTCGAATTAGTGACATCTACTTGCTTCAAAAGGTGCTAAGTTGGGAGGTCTGATTGTCAATGACTTATGTAAGCAAGGGTCTGACATAATTAGCGACCCTCGGGACATGCTCCCCCTACTTCCCCTGCCCAACTTTACCACCTTCAGGAGTAAGGACAACACCAAATTCATTTTGTGGTCGGGGTTTATTTCTGAAGCATAGGTCACCTAGGTCTACACTATAGCTCTTAGATTTGTTTGCTTGATGGTGCACCCACTATTTTCTCACCTGTCTCCCTTCTCATCCTTCCTTGGTCTTCTCTAGTGTATGCATAGAAGATGATCACTTCATCCTGAATTGGTTGCTTTAGAGAAAGAGATTAGGAGGAGACTTGATTCTTCAAAGGATAGGACAGAGGAAATGGCCGACCCAAGAGTTGGGGAGATTGAGGACCAACCTCAACCTGATGCTATGGTCATTATTCAGGCTCAAATCACTACCAACCACCAACTCCAACAACAACATATCCAAACCATCATGCAGGCCATACATCAACTGCAGAACCTTAAGGGCCACCCCCACCAAATCCACCAAACCCACTACAACCCCCTGAGGGCCAACCAAGGCCTCTCCGTGATTTCTACGATCCATTTGCCATCCGTGTTGATCTATATCTTAGGGTCCCCGAAGGGCGAGATGATTTTGAACTAAAACCTAATGTCCTTAGCTTGATTCAAAGCCAGTTCCATGGGAGCTCAAATGAAGACCCTTTCCAACACCTGGAGGACCAAGATCAAATTGCCAAGGAATATCTGTTTGGATATTATTTTAATTAAAATGTTCCCGTTCTCCATGAGAGACAAAGCTTCTCATTGGCTTGGAATCTTAAAGAAACCCATCTCCACTTGGGAAGAATTAAGGCATGCATTCCTAAAGAAAATTTTCCCCATAGGAAAGACTAATGCCCTTAGAAGAGCCATCACTACATTCACCTTACAAAGTGGAAAGCAATTCCATGAGGCATGGGAAGAATTTAACAAGTTATTGAGGAAATTTCCATACCATGAGGTTCCGAAGTCGAAATTGGGCCATATTTTCTGCCATGGTTTGGACAACAACCTTAGGAATTTCGTTGATGCGTCATGTGGAGGCAATTTTTTGAACAATGATGAGGAAAGTGCACTCGAACTCTTTGAGTCCATGAGTGAGAACTCGCTTAATAACGCCTCCATGACCCAATTCAATAGGTCCAGTGATGTATACACATCCGTTTAGGTTAAAATGCCTATTTATGCATGTTCCTAGGCTTAGATATGCATTCCATAGTGTAAATATCGCATAGTATCATCATTCTGCATTTAGAATAGTTTGTATAAAGTTTAGGTTAATTCCTGTGCTTTATGGTCAGGAGAGGAGATTTATTTCGGGGTCTCGGATTGACGATCTGACCCTACGAATCTGATCAAAACGACAATCAGAGTCCAACGCCTCCAAAATTGTCTTGATCGGAGTTCTGTAGCACCTTATGCAGTCCGAGGAAGATCAACAGCCAAGGGGCTAGGTGATGTAATTCAGAGCATCAAACGACAAATCCAACCACACGGATGAATTTGGATCGACGATCGCAGCCCAACAACATAAAAATTGACCCGATCTAATGTCTATGGCACCACCTACAAGCATTAGAAGATGGACGGTCCAGATGGCACCACGTGGTGCCATCCAAACCATCCAAACCGACCAACTGCAACCACAACACCTCCTCTTCATCGACTCCATCAATTCCCAGCCATTGGATCTTGAGAAGCTACCTCCACCGTGCTTTAGAAGTTTCTCTTCTCGACACTCTCGCGGGTGTAGCGCTGCGGTCACGTAGAGCTCTCCCAAACTTGTGGCGCGGGTTCGAATCCTCTGACGTTTCCAATCAACCGCACAGGCATGTGCGGCTAATTAGAACCTTGCGCGATCTTAATCGTACACCACAGAATTCCCCACATGGATGCAAAGATCGCCGCGGATACGCCTACGCAGGAACACGCGATCTCATGCGCCATCCAACGCGATTAGAGGTGCGATCTCTACGCTATCCTCAGCCACAAGATGAAGATCCAATGATTGTTCGTCGACCATGCCTCTGCAGCTTTGAGAGCGCGAGCGCGTGCGTTGGCTACAGACCTTCAGCGACGTTTGAGGTGGAGTTTTAGCGACATCTTTGATGTCGTTATTGACTATGGACGACCAAAGCCTCTTCTCCTCCACTATAAAAGGACCTACACCTCTCCATCCATCATTATCTCTTCCTTTCTATCCCTTATCACGTCCAAGGCTCTAGGAAAGCTTGTCCTAAGCCAGGGATGCTCCTTTGGAGTAGAAAAACAAATATTTTTCCCACTTCCGACCCCCTTCGTTGAGCATCCCGTGACCGTCCTTTCACCACCTTCAGGAAGTAGATCCTTGTCGCGATGTCGACCAGCACCGTCCATCCTCCGATGCCATTCTCTTTCCTACAGCCTCTCGCCACCTTCATCCAAGCAACGTTAGAGCGAGTCGTCCTCCAAGAGACCGTTAAGGGGGACTCTTCTCATCTCTTTATTTTTTATTTGCTTTCTAGTGTAGTTTTCCACTTTTCTATCTGTAGAAAACTCTATATTGAAAATATATGTGATTGTTTCTCTCTCTCTCTCTTATTTTGCAAGTAGATTAGTTAGATAAAGTTTTATCGATCTGATCCCTTGCCTTATAAAAATACAAACAAATCATAAAAGACAAAAACACCAAAAAGAAATAAATTCAAAACATGGATTTTCAAACCAAACGTTCTCCTCCTTGTGTTCAACCCGAGAGTTACTTCAAGTTTTGGTATAAATTTTATCTGGTAGCGATATTTTGCGACTACGACAATGGGTTCTCCAAAAATTTTTCCTTGCTATAGTAACGCTCACCATCCAATCAACTATATGGTGGGATTTATAAAGTATAAACTAATTCGATGATGGTTGGCATGGACATCATAGTGAAGAAGCTGGATCGGGTTGACTTGGTGGACAAGAAAATTGATAAGCTTTTGAATCAATCCTAAGCCCCATTACAAACCTTCTCCCTAGCAAAGGGAGCCTACAATGTTGATCTGGTTTAATCTAAGAACAAAGTGCACCTGGAACAACCCCTGACCATGTTCTAGGGAGGGACCTTTGCTACCTCAAACCCTGATTATTCTTTCCCCTCCCCTTCGGCACCTTCTACCTTTAAAGATGCCCATGCCATCCAGGATTGTAAGGGTTGTAAGCCCGATCCTTTCCCCAACACTTACAACCTTGGATGGAGCAACCACCCAAATTTTGCCTAGTCAAACCAAAAATCGAATCAATTCCAGAACCAATGCAAGCCGATCCCTTCCTCCTATCAGCAAGGTCCACCTACTAGACCACCCTATAACCAGAATAGGGCAGCTCCTACACAGCAAAACCAAATGGACACTCTGATCAAGATGATGGCTAATATGAATTAGAAACATCAGGAGGAAATGGCATTAGTGAAGGGACAAGTGATCCAGCTGTTGGATAATAAACAACAGGGGTCCCTTCCATCTAAGCTACAATCGAACTTGAGGAATGTAATGAACAGAGGCCACAATCCTTAAGGGTTCCAACAAAATCAGGGGAAAGCCCATATGATTTTACAAACGTCACAGACATCCCCTTGGTTTGCTGCTTCTTCTTCTCAAGGACCCAACCTAGTTCCAATGCCTCAGCCAATGCGGTTACCTTGAGAAGTGGCACTCAAACCCAGGACTCTAAATGGATGACCCCTTCTGTGACCACACTACCCGAGATAATTAATGATTCTGAGGATGAGTGGGAGGAACCCAAGGATCAGGAACCTGACCCAGTTCAAACCTAAATCCCATATCTTGAAGCGTTGGATAAGGTCAAAAAGAAGAAAAATGTGACTGAGAACAAGGAGTTGTTAGAAATATTCAGACAAGTGCAAATCAATATACCCCTCCTCAAAGCGAGCAAACATATCCCAGCTTATGCAAAGTTTGTAAAGGATGTTTGCATACCCAAGTGTAAGTCAAAAACTCAAGTACCTAAGAAGGTAGTGCTATCTGAGTAGTCTAGTTCGTAATTTTGAGTAACCTACCTCCAAAAAGGACTGACCTTGGAGCACTTTTGATCTCGTGTAATATTGGTGATTTGACTTTGACTGAACACTCCTGGACTTAGGTGCTTCAATTAACTTGATCCCGACTACTTTTATCACTATTTTGAATTTGCTAACTAGCTGACCGATCTATAAAAACCCCAAAAGGGGTAGTTGAGGATGTAATTGTTCATGTTAAGGACTTCTACTTTCCGGTTGACCTCTTAGTCCCTAACATGGAAGTCCCTAAACAATTACAAAACATGCCCATCATCCTAGGCAGACGCTTTTTGTCTATGGCCAAGGCTAACATTGACTGCGACATGGGATGTATGAAAATTTCCTTTGGAGATAAAAAGATGCAATTGGATATCTTTAAGGCAACTAAGTCTTTTGACTGTGGTTGGGTCGAGGAATGCGATCCCATGGAAACCCTGGTTGAAGAATGCCTGATAGTAAGCTCTTTAGAAGACCATCTGACTCAACCAGCTTTAGACTACCCTGGTTCGCCCCAATCTCTGGAGGTTGCAGAACTTTGCAAAACTGACTACCACTGGCAACCTCCATTTGAGGAGATTGATGTCACTTAACTCCCTCCCTTCTCTTACCCATCAAACATTGTACCACTTGCACCTAAATTGAAACCTCTATCCAATACCCTCAAGTATGACTTCCTAGGACCTGATCATACTTTCCCTGTAACTATTAATGCATATCTAACCAGGGACTAAGAGCATAGGTTGACTATGACTCTTTCTGAACATCGAGCAGTAGTTGGGTGGACAATTATAACTTAAGGGGAATTAACCTTAGCTATTGTAATCACAAGATCTATTTGGAGGATGGGGCTTGACCTTTGTGCCAGATGTAAAGGTGACTAAAGACGAACATGAGAGAGGTCATTAAAAAATTTATAATTAAATGGCTCAATGCGGAAATCATCTATCTGATTTCTGACGTTCCCTAAGTGAGCCCTACTCAAGTGGTACCAAAGAAGGTCGAGCTCATCGTGGTCACAAATGACCAAGGCAAATCTATCCCCACCTGCACCACCACCGCGTGGTGGGTGTGTATCAACTATAGGAAGTTGATTGAAGCTACTAAGAAGGACTATTTCCCCCTGCAATTCATTGACCAGATTCTTGAACGATTAGTAGGGTGGAAATATTTTTGCTTCTTGAATGAATATTCAGGGTATAACCAAGTTGTTATTACACCAGAAGATTAAGAGAAAATCACGTTCACCTACCCGTATGGAACATTTGCATTCCGTTGTATGCCATTCGGGTTACGCAATGCACCCGCTACCTTTCAGCGTTGCATGTTAGCCATCTTTTCGGAGATGGTGGGTGAATACTTAGAAGTCTTTATGGATGATTTCTCCATTTTTGGAGACTCATTCGACCATTGACTTAGTAACCTAGGAAAAATCCTGAAACGATGTATTGAGGTCAAACCTGGTTCTAAGTCGGTAAAAGAGTCGTTTTATGGTTTAAGAAGGGATTGTCCTTAGTCACATTGTATCGCATTGGGGCATAGAAGTTGACTAAGCTAATGTTGACTTAATTCCCAAACTCCAACCTCCTAGTTCGGTCAAACAAATTAGATATTTCCTAGGACACGTTGGCTCCTATAGAACATTCATAAAAGACTTCTCCAAGATATCCAAGCCCTTGACTGACCTTCTAGCCAATGACATGCACTTTGACATGACACCTAATTGCATCAAGCCTACACCACTCTAAAGGATACAGTCTTGACTACACCTATTTTATAACCCTCAGACTAGTCCCAGGACTTTGAAATAACATGTGATGCATCAAACTTTCCAATTGGAGCAATTCTAGGACAAAGACAGAAGAAACCCATGCTGCTCTACTACATGAGAAAAACCTTACATGAGACTTGATGAGAGCCTCATCATGAGCCCTAACTAGCTCATTTTGACCAAAAAAAGAGAATAAGAGCTCCTACATAACCTAGAGAAGGGCTTAATTCAAGGAATAAGTGTTCTGAGAAGAAAACATGAAATAAAGGTTAAAACTGTAATTTCACCATTGCAAGACATAAACGGGATTTCTCAGATGCAAAACATAGGTCAAATGGTCTGAATAAGATAAAAAGTGGGTTGGACCAGTCAGAAATGGGTTCTTGTGCAATCCAAGAATTAAATGACATTCTATAACCCTAAAACAAACCTGCTTAATTCAACAAGGTTTTAGGCAGGATAAAAATCAACTAAACCTTCTAAAATTCATAGAAAAATATCCCTTAGGGTTTAGAACCTTCAAATTGGCCTTTGGAACCTGTTTTGACCTAGATTAGGGTCCTAGCTCATTAATTGACCTAATTTAGGTTTTTGTACAAAAAGTCCAGACAAACGTGGTCAAACCTAAAATCCAACTTCACCATTGGATTCCTTAGGTCCAAATTAGGTTTGTACCAAAATTTGGACCTAAGGGGAGGTCATCTTGACCTACTTTGCAGCTCTGCAAAATGGTACACCCAATTACATTTTGGCCCCTATCTTTTGAAAACCATTACACAAACCCCCCTAACTTCTTCGCCACTCTTACAAATAGGTTCCCCCACCATTAATGGGGAGAAATCCTTCTCCGACGAGGAATGGAGGGGGAGTACTCCCTGATTCCTCAGAGATCTCCCACATTTGGAAGGGAGATTCTCTGAGGAATTCCCTTCCATCTGAGCTCAATTGCAATCTCTGATTTGCATCCAATCTCTCGTGCGAACGCACGAGAGATTTGGATCTCCAACTACCTTCCTTCTCTGGCGAGGAGTCGGTGATAGAAGGCTTGCCCTCCAAGCACCAGAAGCTCGGCCAGAAACTATAAAAGGATCCCCAGTCCTCTACAAATCCCTCAAGCTTGACTTGGCCGAAGAATACCCCAGAATTCCTCTCTCCCCTCTCCGGCCAAGTAGCTCGCAAGCTCCGGCGACTTTTCCTCCTCCCTCTCGTTGCTCTGCTGCCATACCAGCGGTAGGGTTCACTTCGCCTCGTTCTTCCACGTTGTGCCACACCAGCGCACGCCTTCTTGATCTCTTCCTCGTCACCGCTATCTCCCCCTCAGGGTCGTCTTCTCCAACAACGGCACAAACGCACCGTTCGTCTCCTCCACCTCCCCTTCGCTCCAAGTACCCAAGATAATCTCCTCTTCTCCTATTCTCTATTTTCCCTCAATTTATTTCACAAATCACCCCTCGACTGCCACTGTCCACCCTCATCTTCCCCATCTCCGGCCGACCTCCAGCGAGACGCATCCATCACTCCACACCTCCACACGTCTCGCCACCAACCTCAACACCTCCTCCATCAACCACTGAACACTTTCCACCCACTCACAAACCGCCACACATGCTCCACGCTTCCACCGAACACACCCACTCATACGGTCGCAGTCTGACCTAGGCACGCATGCCTAGGCCGGTCTGAGCCACGCCAACACCTACTTCACCTTCACCGTGACACGGTGAAGGTTCTCCTGTTGTCTGATAGAGCCGCAAGGCTACTTTTGTGACATGTAGGGTAGAGCTCCCGTCTGCCATTAACAAGCACACAAGCTGCTTATTTCCAAGCTTCAAGCCGCAAGCTCCAGGTTTCAGGACCCCAGGCTACGCGGATTGAGGGTGAGAGTGAATCCAATTTGATAGCGATTTCCGCGAGACCTGCAGCTGTAGCAATTGCATGAAGACACTCTCCTGCAGGTGCCAGTAGAAGCGGGTGGGACTTTTAGTCCCACCTTGGTAAGTTTTGAGCTTCCTGTGGAGTTTAAGTTGATTTTGTGAATTTTGCTATTTGCCTCAAGACACACAAGGGTGAGGTCCCTCACCCTCACTCGCCACGCCCCATCCACGACACTTCCCCCGTGGACCTGGCACTCGGATCCGACTAACCTATCCGTGCACTCCTCGAGCACCACACCCACGCCGATGCGCCTGGACCCGGGTGCGCACCCAACCCGATTACCCGGCTCTGGGAGAGCGAATTGAAGAGAGAAATAAAGAGAGAGAGACGCGGGGAGGGTAGGGGAATAGGTTTTGCTGTGTGGTGATTGTGCAGGAAGAAGAAGCTAAGGGAGGAAGAGGCGCAACAAGAGAAGGAAAGGAAGGACTTAGCAAGAAAAGGAAGTAGCCGCAGCAAGAGAAGGAGAAGAAGAAGAGAGACGCACTGTAGCAGAGGAGCGGCAGAGCAAGGGAAGAAAAAGAAGGAAACTAAGGAAGACAAGAAGAAAAGGCCAGGACTTAGCTACAGGAAGAGAATCAAGAAGAGAGAAAGCAAAGGAAGGAAAAAGAAGAGAAGCAAGAGCGGCTAAGGAAGAAAAAGAAAAGGAGAAGAAGAAGCCATAGCCGCTAGGCAAAGCAAAAAGAAAAGAGAAGGCCAACATTAAAAAGTACTGTAGTCTGAATTTTTAAGACGTCTGATACAATATCAGACGTCTGATACAATATCAGACGTCCAATTCCTTTTGACCACTGTCTCCATAACATTACCTTGCTATTTTTGTTGAACTAGTTATTACTTTTTATTGAAAGTTGTGTTCTCAAGTTTTAGAATACCCAAATTGCTCCCTGTGTTCGACCTCGGATACTTTGATTTTCGAGTTATAAATTCTTATTTGTTTTCACAGAGAGTTTATCTATATTATAACGAGATATCTATTAAAACACGATCTAGCCGCATAAGCATTTTGGCGTCGTTGCCGGGGACTAACTGGTAGTTCTGAAGCTTTTGATCACAACTTCTGATTCAATACTGACTTAATTCCTCTCCTTTGTTGTGCTTGTCCCAAGGAAAGTAGAGAAAAGAAGAGCAGCTGCACAACAACCACACCAAGGAATAGGTAACTTTCATTAGCCCTCTCTCTTAATCCCCTTAAAGTCTGAAAAGGAAGAAAACAAAGAAAAATCAACCTAGGGCTACCTGTTTCCATACTTAGTAATTCATCAAAGTCGCCTGATTTTTATTTCAACACATCTTGAATTACACATCCAACTAAGGTAATGATGAGTGGCTACTCATCATAGCTAAAAGGCCGAAATTAAGCTAGACACTAAGCAAAACAATATCAAATTAACACATAAAAAGGGTTAAGTGTGGGAATTAAAGAAAAGACCTAAAACTTTTAATGTGTGTTAAAACCTCCTAATTAGGTCACAAAAATGAGATATTCTGAAAACTAAAGAACAAATGATGATCCATGCATCAATTGAACACATAAACAAGTTTGAAAAGATAAATCAGAAGTAAAATCAATGTCTTAAATGTTCAATTAAGCACATGTAAAAATTTGAAAGCAATTGGACATCATTTAGGCTTAGAAATAAATAGATTACAATTAGGTCCTTCATGCATTACATTTCTACCCTTCAAAACTCCTTCTTGGACCTTTTTGCAAGCCGCAAGGACCCTTCTGTATGACTGCAAGGCCCTTCCAGTTATAGTTCTTTTCACTTTTGGACCTGCACGCTATTCTTCTACCCCTTCGTTCAAGGGTCTTCCTGCAAGTTTTCCCTCATTTCAGAGAGAAGCCTGTGTTCTTCACGCGCACTGTAGCACGCGAAGAACACAGCCATTCTCGACCATCCATCGCACTTTTGATCTCGATCTGCGGCTGGATTCTATTGGAACCTTCGCGCGATTCGGTGCGTGCGTTCACCTCTCTTCCCAGATCACATCTGACGGTCAGATTTCCCTCTCGACTCGCCGCGCGCTTTACTCATCTCATCCTCACTGCCGGCCTAATTTTGATTAACCTCACCCTTGCGGTGATTCCAGTCACTGAGCTGCTATTTAAGCACCTCAGTGGTGTCGTGCGCAAAGGATCGCTCCCTCCTACATCTCTTAGCGATCAGTTCGTCCACTCCAGTCTCTCCTCCTCACCTAGACCCTGATTTCACAGCCACCGGCTGTGGAATCATCGCCTGCTCTCGACCCTCCTCGTCGCTAAGGACCTCGTAGCACCTGAGGACGACCCTGGAGTCTCACTAGCAGACTCTTCCCTCCGCTGGAGTCACCCTCCTCCTTTCTTCCTCCTTAGCCGCCGGCTAAGGACCCATAGGTCCCATTCTTCCTTTTAGTTTAGGTTTTTAATTCTGCACAAGTAGTGTTAGATTTAGTTTGCAGTAGTTTAGAATAGATTTAGTTTTAATTGTTAGTGTTTAATGTTAGCTGTAGTTAGATTAGTCTTAGGAGTAGAATTAGTATTAGATCCCCTCCCTCACCTCCTCTGATCAGTCCAGATCAGAGGGGAAGAATCATCTGTTCATTGTTCAATTTATCTCCCTCTTCATGTTTTGTTTTTCCATCATCCAAATTCTGATTCTTGTTTTTTCCTTTTTAACGACGAATTTTTCATCAATCACCCACACATCCTGACCCAATTTCAGATCTGATGGCACACTGCCTCAGATCTGAAAGTGGCATCACAAGCACCATTTGGGGCTTCTCACTCACTCCATTTGTTTCACAAAAGTCCCTCTGTTTTAAATGGATTGCCTCAGTTTGTCAGAGCACTTTTGATTTGGATTTTAAAGGATTTTTACTCTCTGAAATGTTTTGACAGATCTGACAAATTGAAGGGATTTTTGGTTTTCATTGTGGGCAACTGAGAAGTTCTCTGGTGACAGAGAGCCAATCAGAAGAGCCTTTCATGATTCTGTTTATACTTTGTTTTGAATGCATTCGCCAGCTTCCATTAAATTTCCTTAATGCATTCTTAGTCTCTTTTTGCTATTTCAGAACTGCCATACACTATTTGTGTTGATGATCATTTCTGTATGGTGATTCTCTAACCTAAGGAGTTTTCCATACTCCTTAAGGTTGCAAGAAACTGGGATTGTGTTTCTTTGGTTTTAATTGATCGAGCTAAGTCTTCCTTCATGCTGTCTATGGCATTAGGAAGACTAACTCAATGCCATTTGAGTTTTGATCTGAAAGGATGCTTCTGATAGGGTTTTTCCTAATGAGTGTTTGAGCTGAATTTACATGAGATTTTCGTGAGATTTAAACCCCTTTCAGATTTGGATTTCAACTCTGTAAATTGTAGTTTGTTTTGAATTTTATCTTACTCCCAGTTACACAGCAATATGCTGCATCTAGCAGCTACATTCCCCTCTTCTCTAAACTCCATTCTTCTCTAAATTTCCCTCTTCTCTGTAGAATACTTCCCCCCTCTTCAAGTGGACTAACTGCAGCAGCAGTTAGCCATTTGACAGTGGCTTAAGCCACTGCTGCTGCTACAAAAACTCACCCTGAACAGCAACTAAAACCAACACTAAAACAGCACATTCTTCTCTTCTCCATCTCCTCTGACAGTAGCTGCGGCTGCTGTCTAAACTCAAATAAAAACTCAATCAACTCTAATTCCCTAACTTTATACAAAAGCCTAATGACATAGACTTATTTTAAAACTGTAAATATACCTATTCATAGTATTATAACTATAGCATATCAGTTAGATTCATAGTTATACTGTAAATATGTATAAAACCTGTACAGAAATTCATATACATATGTAATCTATGTAAAAATATGTATATATACTAATCTATTATGCATGTATTTACTGATTTATGTATATATGTATGTACAGATTTATATTTACTTATTTAGTAGCTAAGTTAATAAGTTAGAGCAATAATCAAGTAAATAAATCTATAAACTTGGGAATATATATATATATAAAGTAATTTAAGTTAGTCAAAGTATAATTATACCTAGTATAACTTACTGTAACTTAGTTTTAATTTTAAACACCCAGAACTGCTATTTTAGCCTAAATAAAACATAAATAAATTCGTAAAAATACAATAAAAATATGTATTAAATACTTAAGTATGTAAGTTAAAACTGTTTAAGGTCAATTAGACCATTTACTAATTATTTTATAAGTAATTAACTATTTAATCACCTAAATCAACCTGTATAATCAGCCTAGTTTAGCGAATTTATTTGTATAGTAAAAATATTTAAAATTCAAAATTAATTAATCAATTATGTAGTATTATGTAAATATTTTATTTACCATATTTTATTTTATTTTTTTTAATAATTTATGGCCCCCAAATCGAGGGCCAAAAACTCGCACAGACGCAGCTGCGTCTGATTTCCAGCGCACGATGTGGCGCTGGAATAGCGCCACATCGTGTGCTGCAAACCAAACGCAGCCATATAAATATAATTTATGTTATAACGTAAGCAGTCGTCACGGCGCCGGGCGCCCGAAACGCGATCCCTTATCCGATTACCCGATTTGTGCTGAACTCTGATGTGTGATGATATTGAATATGTAATGTATGTGTGGGGCTGGGGGCCCGAGCGTGTGAGCTTTGAGGCCGTTGGGCTGAGGCCTGACGCTGAGATTGAAAACGTAACTAAGTCATCTAATCTGAGATTAGGGCGCGCTTAGTAGAGGTCTGGTCCCACCCGTAGGGTGCTGTGTATCCCTCGAAAAGCGCGCCCACTAATTAAACACATTTTACACTAAGGACATTATCCTAACCCCGTCTCCACCGCAGCCTCTGAAATACCACACAGAAGAAATTGAAAGGACAGACGACTTAAGAGAAGGAACACACGAGATAACAAGAACAGAAAAGACTTACTGTACATACAGCAGTAGAATAAGTAATATATACATACGTATAAGTAAACCCACATAATTACTAACAGAATAAAACGACACTATAAATGTCGCTAAAGACCTCAGTTTGCTTCTTTAGGTTGTATATAGTGTTTTCTGAGATTTAGCGACGTTTATATCTGTCACTAAAACTGATATATATGTCACTATAAATAAATGACTAGTAAGTTAAGTTTTTACACTATGGTATCCTAATGTAGTATGAACTAACATATTAGTGTTAATAGTATAACTTGTAAATACATAGTTTAGAGTATAATAATAGATTGTTTGACACTTGTTCATAGTTAGTATTTTTTGCAAGCACTTCTTAGTAACTAGGTAAATAAAACATTCATTCATTCTTTAAATGTAGAGTTTCTTTTTGAATAAGAAGACAATTTTGGAGATAATCAAAGAGTGACCGAATTAAGTTCAATAAATTGCCTCCCAGAGAACGACCTGGAACAAAACCAGTAAAAATTAGATAAATAAGCAAATGATAATAATGGTTGTAATGACTGGTACTCACCCATACTCACCACTATACGACATCCTTAAGGTTATATTATACACCTTATACTACAACGACATGATCAACAATTATCACCAACAACCATTTACAACCAACATCATCAGCAGGTAACTAGGGCTAAAACTTTCTTAATTGAGCCCTAGATACAAATTTTTGAGGCAACTAAATTGGGCCAACTAGAGCCAACCTAAGGATTGCAAAGCTAGGGTTTTTAGAGACACATCTCTTAAACAAAGAACTAAAAAAATTCAAAAAGAGGTGTGCCTAAACCTTGTTCGAAAAGATCTATATAAGAGAAACCTTAAGCAAATCAGGCTCTTAATCCATTTGAACCCTAAAAGAAAGGACCTAAAAGCTCTCAAAGGAACAAGAGGTGAAGTTGATCCTTTAAGTCAACCAACCTTAAAATTAGGTCACTTTTTTTCACTCAAAAGACCTAAAAATTCAAGTGGAACCCTAAGCACCTTGATCTTAATTAAAAAAGGTAGACTTAAGAGGTCAAGGTCTCCATTCTGGTCTACCTGGAATCTCAGTGACAAGAGAGGTCGGGTGGGGGAAACCTTGTAACTCATGGGGACGCTCTACCGTGTAGGGGTCTTTGCGGGACTCTCCCTCGCTGGCTGCCCAAGTACTTCTCAAGTGGATGATCTTTCTGACTAAGGGGTATCATCTGCCCTGAACCTCTATAGTCACCCAACAATTTTTGGGTGTTTCGATTGGGTCCAACACCTTCTGATCTCATCACATCCTTTGGTGCATGTTTGGTAGGAGGTCCTTAAGACCATCCTTAAGACCTCCTTTAGAAATTCACTCTCACCGAGGCCAAGCCTCGATGCCCTTGTTTGGGCAGCAACCTCACCACATAGAACTTTCCTCTGATTCAGAACCAAGTTCTCCTTCCATCATGGCACAACCCATTGAAGAAGAAAACAACCTTGAGCACCAGCTTCAGCACCTGACTGATCTCTTCCAAGACTTTGTAAACCCACTGCAGCGACCAATGATGCAAGATCACTATAATCCCGCTGCAGTGGCAATCGAGCCTCGAGAAAGAATCCTGGTTGGAGGTCCTGATTTTGAACTCAAGCCCAATATGATTCATGCCATACCAAAGTTTCATGGGCTTAACCCCGAGGATCCATTCCAACACATTAAACAACTCAAGCATTTGGCCCAGACCTTCAGGTCAGATCCACAAAATTGGGATATTCTACTCATGAAAATGTTTTCTTTCTCCCTCATGGACAAGGCTGCTCATTGGTATCAAACTCAGACTTGTCAAATCAACACATGGGATGAACTTCAGTCTGAATTTTTGAAAAAGTTCTTTCCCGTTGGCCAGACAAATGCCTTGCACCACCAAATCACCCATTTCACTCAACAAACGGGAGAACCTCTTCACGAAGCATGGGACTGATTTTTATATCACATGCGAAAGTGCCCCCATCACGGAGTTCCTAAATGGGAACAAGTCCAGTCTTTTTACCAGGGACTCTGTGAAGACATTCGATTATTCGTCAATGTGACTTGTGAAGGAAGCATCTTGGGTCAACATGAGGACACAGTATGGCAGATTCTTGAAAACATGTGCGAGAACTCTATCAATAATGACTCCATAGGCTTATTCGACAAGACGAATGCCCGCGCATCGACGAATCTGAGGGGAGCACATGAGATGCAGGACCTGTCCACATCCGTCGACTTGGAACTAATGGCCAATCGGTTGGACAAGGTTTCTCTCATAGAGAAGAAGGTGGACGAGCTAACTTGGCATCTGCAGCAAGCCACCTCTGTGCAGAACTCTTTTGCATGGCCACCTCTGGCGAGGGAAACTGTGCAAAACATCTATCACCAATCTTCTCAGGGGATGGACCCATATCCACCCCCATCTGACTCTCGAACCAGAGTGACCTCCAATCCACTCTATTCGAGTTGGGGGAACTCTAAACCCTCGTATTCTGACTTTCCTGAGGTTCCTCAGACCTGCGAGGACCTTAATGCCATCCAGAATGACCCATTCTCCAATACCTACAACCCTGGATGGCAAATCATCCCAACTTTCAGTGGACGGGAAATTCTCAGACTCAAAGACCACCTTATCATCCCCGTCCACAAGCTCCTCGTCCATATCAGCTGCCTCAGCCTCGGCCCAATCCTACCTATCAATCCAGGCCAAACCAGGATCAAATGACTCTTATCCTTAAAACACTGGCTGACATTCAAAAGACAAATGCGGCAATGTAAAAATAGCACAAGGACGAGATCACAGAGGTTCGCAATCAACTAGCACAGATGGTAAATTCCCGCTAACCTGGCACCCTTCCTTCGCAACCTTTGCCAAACCCAAATAACGTGCCGACCCAGAGGCACGTTATGAACCCAAATTCAGGCCACGCACATTTGATTTATTAGGCCCCTGCTGCTCCATCACCAGACGAGATGGAAGCTTTGACATCTTATACGGGATTTCAGCAGCAGCCACCCCTCTTACCAAACCCAAACCAAAACTAGGCAGGATTAAACTCTGTAACAACTCGTACTGGTAAAGCAACCCAAGACCCACATTATCCAAACCACTCCAAGCCTGGTAGTAGCCAAAATCCTAGGATAGTTATCCAGGATACCCCTGTTTGGATCAAGAGCCTGGACGTATTCTAGATGAACCAACTAGGATTCCATTTCCTGAGGCCCTGACCAAAGGAAAAAGGATAACCAAACCCGTGGCTCCCGAGGAGGATCTGGTCAAGCTCTTTGAACAGGTCCAGATAAACATCCCCTTGATGGATGCAATTCGCCATGTACTGGCTTATGCAAGATTCCTGAAAGACGTATGTACACCTAAACGTAAGCTGCGAACCAAAAGTGGGAATCCGATCATATTGTCAGAGTAAGCTAGCTCTGTAATCTTGAGTAAACTCCCACCCAAGGCTAAAGACCCAGGAACTCCCCTGATTTCATGTAAAATTGGTGAAACCCAATTTGATAGAGCCTTGCTAGACCTAGGTGCCTCCATAAATCTAATGCCTACATCCCTCCTTGACCACCTTAAAGAGTCCGAACTTAAACCGACTGAGGTGATGTTGCAGTTAGCCAATCGATCCATCAAGTCACCTAAAGGAAAACTCGAGGATGTCATTGTTAGGGTACGGGATTTCTACTTCCCGGTGGATTTCATAGTTCTAGATATGGACGCACCTGAGAACCCAAGGGACACACCAACCATATTAGGGAGACCTTTTTTGGCCACTACTAGGGCCAACATAAACTGTGAAGAGGGCCAAATAGAATTAAAATTTAGGAATCAAACTCTGAAGATTGACATCTTTAAGGCCCAACAAGAGATTAATTGCAGGGTTATAGAGAAAATATGTGATATCAGAGCTGTGGTTGATGTATCGCATATTGAGGACAACCTGATTATCCCTGATCAACGTCTAGAAAATCAAAACCAGCAAATAGAGGAATATGAACTTGATCTAAACACACCCATAACTCCAACCCTTGTTCCTGATGCAAACCCCAAACCACCCGTTGCTGCTGATAATCC
This sequence comes from Thalassia testudinum, assembly GCA_037157565.1. Classification (NCBI taxonomy): domain Eukaryota; kingdom Viridiplantae; phylum Streptophyta; class Magnoliopsida; order Alismatales; family Hydrocharitaceae; genus Thalassia; species Thalassia testudinum. The sequence continues at coordinate 75,595,511 of JAZHRO010000014.1, read as the reverse complement.
TATCATGGAACTCAAGCCCCTTCCCAAGCATCTAAAGTACGTCTTTTTGGGTTCCAATCAGACGTTTCTTGTGATTATCAACTCCCGACTCACACCTGATCAGGAATCTCGTCTGATTACTGTTCTCCAGCAACATTGTAGAGCCATTGGATGGACTCTCGATGATTTAATTGGCATAAGCCCCTCGTATTGCACACATCGAATCTACACAGAAGAGGGCACACAACCTTCACGTGAGATGCAGAGACATTTAAACCCTAACCTGCAGGAGGTCGTGAAAAGGAGATCATCAAGTGGTTAGATGCAGGATCATCTACTCGATCTCTGATAGTCGTTGGGTGAGTCCAATCCAGGTTGTGCCTAAGAAGGTCAGACTCACCATCATCACGGCTGAAACCGGAGAGGTCATTCCTACCCGAATAGCTAACTCGTGGAGAGTCTGCATTAATTACAGAGGACTCAATTCCTCCACGAACAAGGACCATTTTCCACTACCATTTATTGATCAGATCCTCGAGAAAATAGCGGGAAATAGGTTCTGCTTTCTTGATGGGTACTCCGGTTACAACCAGGTGGCAATCCATTCAGAAGACCAAGAAAAGACCACGTCCACCAGCCCCTTCGGGACGTACGCATTTCGAAGGATTCCTTTCAGTCTCTGCAATGCACCCGCGACCTTTCAGCAGTGCATGCTTGCCATATTCTCAGATATGGAAGGTGATTATCTGGAAGTCTTTATGGATGACTTTTCAATTTTTGGAGCATCATTTGACGATTGCCTCCAGCACTTGGTCCAAATACTCAAGCGGTGCATCGATGTGAATTTGGTTCTTTCCTGGGAAAAGATCCATTTCATGGTGCCTGAGGGAATCATCTTGGGACATCTAATCTCGGAGAAAGGCATCCAAGTTGATCGAGCCAAGGTTAACCTGATTTCCAAGCTCCCTATGCCTAGCTCGATTAAGGACATCCGATCTTTTTTGGGGCACGTTGGCTTTTACCGTCGATTTATCCCTAATTTTTCCAAAATCGCATGCCCCCTAACTACTCTTCTCTCCAAGGATGTGTCTTTCGAAATTTCCAAGGACTACACTCAAGCATTTGAGATCCTTCGTGACCGAGTCACCCAAGCCCCAATCCTACAGTCCCCTTATTGGTCTCAACCCTTTGAGATCATGTGCGATGCATCTAACTTCACTATAGGTGCGGTTTTGGGGCAGAAAATTGACGGGAAACCCGTGGTCCTTTACTACGCTAGCAAAACACTAGACGAGGCTCAGCACAACTACATGGTTACTGAGAAAGAGCTGCTAGCTGTAGTATTTGCCCTAGAAAAATTTAGATCATACCTCCTGGGTTCTCGTGTTATCATATACTCGGATCACACAACTGTGAGGCATCTCCTTGCAAAGAAGGATACGAAACCTCGATTAATCCAATGGATTTTGCTGTTGCAAGAATTTGACCTCGAGATTCCTGACAAAGCGGGAAAGCAAAATGTGGTAGCTGATTACTTGTCCCGCCTTCCTTCTAAAATAATTGACCCTTCCGGACCCATCACAGAACACTTTCCTAATGAGCACCTCCTGACTATCAATACAGGGCTTCCATGGTTCGCAGATATAGTGAACTACCTAGCATCACATCAGATCCCATCCGATTGGCCAAAGGCCAAGAAGGACAAATTGCATTCCGATGCCAAGTATTACCTGTGGGAAGACCCGTATCTATTCCGCATTGGTGCTGATCAAATAATTCGACGGCATGTTACGGAAGTAGAAATCAAAGACATACTCTCCTTTTGCCATGACCAGGCATGCGGTGGACATTTCTCAGGACACAAAACTGCATCAAAAGTCCTCTAGTGTGGCTTTTACTGGCCTACAATTTTCAAGGATACATACGATCACCGTAAGGCATGTACCCGTTGCCAGACCTTGGGCAACATGAGCCATCGAGACATGATGCCTCTACAGTCGATCCTGGTATGCGAAATTTTTGACATTTGGGGGATCGATTTTATGGGACCCTTCCCTATCTCGGATGACTTCGAATACATCTTACTCGCCATTGACTACGTGTCCAAGTGGATAGAAGCCATTCTGACCCGAACAAATAATCATAAGGTTGTTATCAGATTCATTCATCAAAACATCTTCTCAAGGTTCAGGATTCCACGAGCAATAATTTCCGACGGAGGGACCCATTTCACAAACACTCAGTTCAGGTCACTAATGACCAAATACGGGGTGTCACATCAAATCTCTACTCCTTACCACCCCCAAACAAATGGTCCAGTTGAGCTATCAAATCGAGAGATCAAGAAAATCCTTCAGGGTATTGTTCGACCTGACAGGAAGGATTGGTCTTCTCGACTTCCGGAAGCATTGTGGGCCTATAGGACCACCCACAAGACCCAATTAGGTATGTCTCCCTTCAGACTGGTGTACGGGAAGGCATGTCACCTCCCCATCGAATTGGAGCATAAAGCCTATTGGGCAGTACAGAATTGCAACTTAGATCTTTCTAAGGCTGGAACCCATAGAAGGCTTCAAATAAGCGAGATCTATGAATTATGCCACGACGCGTATGAGAACTCATGAATTTACAAAGAACGGGTTAAAGCTTTTCATGACAAACACATTTCTAGAAAGATCTTTCATCCTGGTCAAAAGGTTCTACTCTTTGATGCCCGACTCAAATTATTCCCAGGAAAGCTACGATCTAAGTGGGTCGGACCCTACCTAGTCTGACAAATCTTTGGAAATGGAGCCATTGAGATCAGTCCACTTAGCCATGATTCCGAACCCTTTATTGTGAACGGCCAGAGGCTCAAACCGTTCATTGACATGACCAATACAAATTTGGTTGAGTCATCCTTTACCCTCCATTCCCCTTGAGCTCATTGCGCCCAGCCGATGGCGTAAAACTCAGCGCTTAACGGGAGGCAACCCGTCATTCTTTGAAAAACCCGAACCCTTTTCTGACATTTCTATGCTGAATTCAAATTGCACTTTACGGTTCATCCATTAGAGCAGTCGACTCCACCTCAGGTACCCCTACCCGAGATTAGAAATCATTCGCAACAGTCACTTCGACCCGTTCGCCCACCCAACACCTGTCCTAATGCATGAACTAAGTTGAATTCGAACCACCTAATTTACAATGGGGACATTGCGAATCATAGGCATAGGGGGTATGAAAGTGCAAAATGTCAGGAAAACTCATATCAAGAAAAGGTTTCAATAAAAAAAAAATCTTGAAAAATAAAAAACTGAAGGGGGAGAGAAAATTTGTGGGTTATACAAAATGAGAGGAGGAAAAGAGAAAAATGCAAAAAAAGGAGCACAAAATGAAAAAGAAAAAAGTGGTCATTAGTAAATGATTAAGGGATTAACTAAAGTTCTAGACTAGATCAAGAAAAGAGAAAAATGAAAGAAAAGTGCTAAGGAGACATAAAAAGAGATTAGCAGGAATGCTGATCTTAGGCCTTTTGTGCTAGACTCTTAGGCTTAAAAATTCAAGTACCCGCTAAAATCTGGATACTCAAGAGGTTGGGGAAAATGCGAAGCTTAAGTATTAGGTCTAAGGATTAGGGAGTATTCGACCTCGTTAACTGACCTTCGGTTTGTGGGATTCGATAACCTAAGCACCCCAATTCACACACAATTTGGTTCAGTGCGCATAAATATCAAAATCACGTAAAAAGCGTTTCAATGTTCTGAAAAAAGTCGCCTAGATTAAGAGCGGCCGATCAACACAAGTTGATTTGGACGAGTCCCCGACGTAGAGAGGCGGGAAATTCCCCTCGAAGACGCGTAACAACATATTGTCTCCTCGGTGCTTATCTCTTAGGATATTTAAATATCCTACCTGGGGCATGTAAGCACTCTGTTGGTTCAGATACCATGGGCAGCATTATCACAAAATGACGATTGCCAGGTGTTGACGTGACTAACTCGATCGTGTTTTAACAGTTAATTACGTCATAGTATAGGTGATCAAGCGTCGTCAACAAATAAAAGTTTTATTACTCGAAAATCGGAGTATTCGAGGTCGAACACAGGGAGCAGTTGGAATTTACTACTAATCTCAAGAATGTAATTGAACACTTTAATTACTCAAAACTTTAATTCAAATATAAATGCATGAGTTTGAAAAGTAATTAAGGTAAAAAGAAAGAATTGGACGTCTGATCATGGGATCAGATGTCTTAAAAGTGTGTTTTCCCTTCTTTGATTCTTCTTCTGATTTTCTTCCTTCTTTCTCTGCAGTCCCTTGCTTTTCTTCTGCCTTGCTTCTTTCTTCTCCTACAGTATCTCTCTCCACGGGTCTTCTTCTTCCTTGGCTCTGCTTCCTTTTCTTCTTCCTTTGCTAGTAGCGGCCAAGTGTTGGCTTCACTCCTTCCTTCTTTCTTCCTTGCACAACCACAGCAATGCACAAAACCTAACCTTCTACCCACACCTGCGCGTCTCTCTCTCTCTCTGTAAACCACTCTCAGGACGCTCTCCCAGAGCCGGATATAAACGGGTCGGATCACGCGCCCGTGACCAGGCTCACCGGCGTGTGGGTGATGCGCGAGGTGTGCTCAGGACATGGTCGGGTCGGATCACGCCAGATCCGTGAGCGATGTGGGACTAAAACTCCTGGCCTTCTCTCGCGCACGCCCGCAGAAGTCTATCATTCAATTTCCACAGCTACGGACTTCGCATCATCTCTTGCTGGGTCAGATATCTTCGCAATGCCTCCCCGAGTGAGCTGCACCTGGAGCCTTGCAGTCATAAAGCCTGGAGCGAGCGTGGAGCTTCCTCGAGTTGCCGTCAATGGCGGCCGGGGCATGGAACTTGTCAGACATGAAAAGAGCCTCGCGGCCTAATCAGATCACCGGGGAACCTTCACCGTGTCACGGCGAAGGTGATGAGCTATGTGGCAGGCCGCAGGGCGGCCTAGGCGTGCGTGCCTAGGTCGTCCTGGGGCCGGATGGATGGGTGAGTTCGGGGGATTGTTGGCTAGGCTTATAGGGACTGTGGATGGGCGGAGATTACTCAGTGAGGTGAGGCGGAGGTTATGTGATGGTCGGCGAGGCGTGTGGGGCTGCGGAGCAATGGGAGCGATTTGCCGGAGGGTGGCCAGAGATGAGAAAGGTGATTGTGAACAGCGGAGGTCGAGGGGTTTTTGATGAAATAAAATGAGGAGAATGAAAGAGGGGATAAAGAAGAAGAGTTTTAACCTAATTAAAGGGACGAAGGGGACGAGGAGGCGGACGGCAGTACCTGCTGTTGCCGGAGAAGAAGATACCCAGTGGGGGAAGACGGCAGCGACGACGGGGCTAGGGCAGCACGCGCGGCTGTTGTGTGATGCGGAGGAGGATGAGGAAGACGACTCTGCCACTGGTTTTGTGGCAGAGCGAAGAGGAAGGGGAGGGGGGCTCACCGGAGCTCGCTGGACACCTTGGCCGGAGAAGGAGATGAATTTGAGGTGGAATCCTGGCCAAGTCAAGCTGAGGAGGTGCGGCCGAAGTTAGGGTTTAATTTATAGGTGCTGGCCGTGCGTCTGGTGCGTGGAGGGCACGCCTTCTGTCACCGACGTCTCGCCGGAGATGGAAGGTGGTTAGATACCCAAATCTCTCATGCGTTCGCACGAGAGATTGGGTGCAAATCTGGGATCATGATCGGGCTCAGATGGAAGGGGATTCCTCAGAGAATCTCCCTTCCAATTCTGGGAGGAGATCTCTGAGGGATCTGAGCGTATCCCCCCTGTCAACCTCGCCGGAGAAGGATTCTGCCCCAATAATGGCGGAAGGACTTGATTGTAAGATTGGAGAGGAAGCTAGGGGGTTCTATGTGATGGTTTTCAGAAGATAGGGACCAAAATGTGATTGGGTGTACTAAATTGCAAAGTAGGTCAAGATGACCTCCCCTTAGGTCCAAATTTTGGTAAAAACCTAATTTTGACCTAAGGAATCCAATTGTGAAGTTGGATTTTAGGTTTGACCACATTTTCCTAGACATTTTGCATAAAAACCCAAATTAGGTCAATTGATGAGCTAGGACCCTAATCTAGGTCAAACTAGGTTCCAAAGGCCAAATTTAATGTTATAAACCCTAGGGGATATTTTTTCATGATTTTTAGAGGGTTTAATTGATTTTTATCCTGATCGGAACCTTGTTGAAATAAGCGGGTCTGTTTTAGGGTTACAAGATGTCATTTAATTCCTGGATTGCACATGAACCCATTTTTGATTGATTCAACCCACTTTTTATCTCATTTAGATCATTTGACCTATGTTTTGTCTCTGAGAAATCCCTTTTATGTACTGCAATGGTAAAATTACAGTTTTAACCTTTATTTCATGTTTTCTTCTCAGAACACTTATACCTTCAATTAGGCCCTCTTCTGGGTCATGTAGGAGATTTTATTCTATTTATTAGGTTAAAATGAGCTAGTTATGGCTCATGATGAGGCTCTCATCACTAGGGTCTGAATTCAGCCACGGAACGCCATGGGTGGGATTATCTTAAAATCTTGAAAGCCAGGGATCTGGGGGTTGCCGTGGATGGGATTATCTCGAAATCTCGATTGCCAGGGACCCTTGAGGATTGATGATGGGGATGAGGAATCCGATACAGATTGTGTTGAGAAGCCAATCCGAAGATAGAAATAAAAAGAAAAGAGAGAGAAAGCTCTCCAAACAAATAAATCATCTGTCTCTCTCTTACAAAAATGCACTGCAAACTGAACCTAGGCTAAAACTGTCTCAAGCACGGGTGCTTTAACCATGGAATCCAACAAACCCTAGGTTAGTTTCTGCGGGCCTCAAAAACCTTTGCGAAAGACTGGGGCTAAAGCAGGTCAGGTTCGGATTTTGGTTGATACTTGAATACCTCTAGGCCTATTGTAGGCATTCTGACCTAATCATAAAAGAAAAAGAAAAACACTTATCATAACTGGTGACAGACACTCAGGGTCTAGAACAGAAGTTAAAATCTTGAAATTTTGCCAAGGGACTAGCAAAAGCTAGGCATGGAGGAATGATGAGAGCCTCATCATGAGCCCTAACTATCTTATTTTGACCTAAAAAAGAGAATAAGAGCTTCTACATAACCTAGAGAAGGGCTTAATTCAAGGAATAAGTGTTCTGAGAAGAAAACATGAAATAAAGGTTAAAATTACAATTTCACCATTGCAGGACATAAATGGGATTTCTCAGAGGAAAAACATAGGTCAAATGGTTTGAATAAGATAAAAAGTGGGTTCGATCAGTCAGAAATGAGTTCTTGTGCAAACCAAGAATTAAATGACATTCTATAACCCTAAAATAAACCCGCTTAATTCAGCAAGGTTATGGACAGGATAAAAATCAAATAAACCTTCTAAAATTCATATAAAAATATCCCTTAGGGTTTAGAACCTTCAAATTGGCCTTTGGAACCTGTTTTGACCTAGATTAGGGTCCTAACTCATTAATTGACCTAATTTAGGTTTTTGTGTAAAAAGTCTAGTCAAACGTGGTCAAACCTAAAATCCAACTTCACCATTGGATTCCTTAGGTCAAAATTATATTTTTATCAAAATTTGGACCTAAGGGGAGGTCATCTTGACCTACTTTGCAAAATAGTACATCCAATTACATTTTAGCCCCTATCTTTTGAAAATAATTACATAAACCCCCCTAACTTCTTCGCCACTCTTACAAATAGGTCCCCCCACCATTAATGGGGAGAAATCCTTCTTCAGAGAGGAATGGAGGGGGTGTACTCCCTGATTCCTCAGAGATCTCCCAGATTTGGAAGAGAGATTCTCTGAGGAATTCCCTTCCATCTGAGCTCAATTGCAATCTCTGATTTGCATCCAATCTCTCGTGTGAACGCACGAGAGATTTGGATCTCCAACTACCTTCCTTCTCCGGCAAGGAGTCGGTGGTAGAAGACTTGCCCTCCAAGCACCAGAAGCTCAGCCAGCAACTATAAAAGGATCCCCGGTCCATTGCAAATCCCTCAAGCTTGACTTGGCCGAAGAATCCCCCAAAATTCCTCTCTCCCCTCTCCAGCCAAGTAGCCTGCAAGCTCCGGCGACTTTTCCTCCTCCCTCTCGTCGCTCTGCTGCCATACCAGCGGCAAGGTTCACTTCGCCTCGTTCTTCCGCGTTGTGCCACACCAGTGCACGCCTTCCTGATCTCTTCCTCGTCACCGCTATCTCCCCCTTAGGGCTGTCTTCTCCGACAATGGCACAAACGCATCATTCGTCTCCTCCACCTCCCCTTCGCTCCAAGTACCCCAGATAAGCTCCTCTTCTCCTACTCTCTATTTCCTTCAATCTATTTCACAAATCACCCCTCGACTGCCACTATCCACCCTCATCTTCCCCATCTCCAACCGACCTCTGGTGAGACGCATCCATCACTCCACACCTCCACACGTCTCACCACCAACCTCAACACCTCTACCATCGACCACTGAACACTTTCCACCCACTCACAGACCGCCACACGCGCTCCACGCTTCCACCGAACACACCCACTCACACGGTCATAGTCCAACCTAGGCACACACGCCTAGGCCGGTCTGAGCCATGCTAACACCTGCCTCACCTTCGCTGTGACACGGTGAAGGTTCTCCTGTTGTCTGATAGAGCCGCAAGGCTACTTTTGTGACGTGCAGGGTAGAGCTCCCGTCCGCCATTAACAAGCACACAAGCTGCTTGCTTCCGAGCTTCAAGTGGCAAGCGTAAGGTTTCAGGATCCCAGGCTGCACAGATTGAAGGCGAGAGTGAATCCAGTCTAATAGTGGTTTCCGCGAGACCTGCAGTTGCAGCAATTGCGTGAAGACACTCTCCTGTAGGTGCCAGCAGAAGCAGGTGGGACTTTTAGTCCCACCTCGATAAGTTTTGAGATTCCTGTGGAGTTTAAGTTGATTTTCTGAATTGTGCTATTTGCCTCAAGACACACAGGGGTGAGGTCCCTCGCTCTCACTCGCCATGCCTCGTCCGCGACACTTCCCCCGCGGACCTGGCACCCGGATCCGACTAACCTATCTGTGCACTCCTCGCACACCACACCCATGCCGGTGTGCCTGGACCCACGTGCGCACCCAACCTGATTACCCGGCTCTAGGAGAGCGAATCGAAGAGAGAAATAAAGAGAGAGAGAGACGCGGGGAGGGTAGGGGAATAGGTTTTGCTGTGTGGTGATTGTGCGGGAAGAAGCTAAGGGAGGAAGAGGCGCAGCAAGAGAAGGAAAGGAAGAAGGATTGAGCAAGAAAAGGAAGTAGCCGCAACAAGAGAAGGAGAAGAAGAGAGACGCACTGTAGTAGAGGAGCGGCAGAGTAAGGGAAGAAAAAGAAGAAGGAAACTAAGGAAGACAAGAAGAAAAGGCTAGGACTTAGCTACAGGAAGAGAATCAAGAAGAGAGAAAGCAAAGGAAGGAAAAAGAAGAGAAGCAGGAGCGGCTAAGGAAGAAAAAGAAAAGGAGAAGCCATAGCTACTGGGCAAAGCAAAAAGAAAAGAGGACAACATTTAAAAGCACTGTAGTCAGACGTCCAATTCCTTTTGAGCACTGTCTCCATAACATTACCTTGCTATTTTTGTTGAACTAGGGCAAGTTTTAGAATACCCAAATTGCTCCCTGTGTTCAACCTCGAATACTTTGATTTTCGAGTTATAAATTCTTATTTATTTTTGCGGAGAGTTCATCTATATTACAACGAGATATCTATTAAAACACGATCTAGTCGTGTAAACAAGGCTCAGCGGAACTACACGGTAACGGAAAAGGAGCTACTCGCCATAGTTTTTGTATTGGAAAAGTTTAGAGCATACCTTCTAAGATCCCACGTTATCATTTATACTGACCACTTGGCTATCTGGCATTTGTTAGCCAAAAAGGATGCTAAACCTAGGCCGATCAAATGGATATTGCTCTTGCAGGAATTTGACCTGGAAATATGCGATAAGGATGGATCCAAGAATGTTGTAGCCGACCACCTATCCAGACTTCACCCGGAGCATATTAGACCTCACTACCCTTAACTGATACATTTCCTAATGAGTAAATTTTGGCTATGTAAGGAAAGAGCCTCCCCTGGTATGCAAACTTTGTTAATTATATAGTGGTAGGGCAGATTCCGCACGGCTGGTCTAGACAATAGTAGGACAAGTTCTTGGCTGAGTCCAAACATTATTTTTAGGATGACCCCATGTTGTTTAGACTTTGTGCTGATCAAATCATTAGGAGATGTATTTCCGAAGAGGAGGTTCAAAGTGTGCTGTTCTTTTGTCATGACCAAGCATGTGGTGGCCACTTCTCTGGGAAGTAGATGGTTGCAAAAGTTTTGCAGTCATTTTTACTGGCAATCACTATTCAAGGATGCAAATAATTTTGCTAAAACTTAGACTAGATGCCAGACCCTGGGGACCATGACCAAGAAAGATATGATGCCTCTACAACCCATTCTTATCATTGAAATATTCGATGTCTGGGGCATCGATTTGACGGGTCCCTTTCCATCATCAAACGACTTCATATGTATACTAGTCTCAGTGGACTACATCTCGAAATGGATCAAAGTCATGCCTACATGGAAACATGATCATAAGGCCGTCGTGGACTTTGTTAAGAAGAATATTTTTTCCCACCTGAGGCCATGATAAGCAATGGTGAGAGTCATTTCATCATTGCCTAGTTTCGTGCCTTACTTAAGAAATACAGGGGCACTCACTACATTGCCACCCCGTATCACCTGCAAACGAATGGGCAAACTGAGGTCTCAAATAGGCAGATTAAGAATATTATGCAAAAGACTGTGAGACCTGACCGGAAGGATTGGTCCACATGATTGGATGATGCCCTTTCGGCATACAGGACCGCTTATAAGACCCTGATAGGCATGTCACCATATCGATTAGTGTTTGGCAAAGCTTGCCACCTTCCGATCAAATTGGAGCACCGGGCACACTAAGCTGTCAAGCAATGTAATATGGATTCCAATATGGCCGGAACTCAAAGGAAGCTCCAACTCTCCGAGTTCAAAGAGATTCATCAGGATGCCTATGAGAATAGTAGACTTTATAAGGAGAAGATGAAAGCTGTCCATGACAAGTACATTAATAGGAAAACCTTCGAGCCAAACCAACAAGTTTGGCTTTTTGATGCAAGACTTAAACTATTTCCCGAGAAGTTACGATCTAAGTGGATGGGATCGTACCGAGTGGTCAAACCTTTTTCCAACGGGGCTGTAGAAATTGCTGATCCTAAGACTGGGCAGACCTTTAAGACTAGGTGATTAAAACATTTTCTTGCCTAGGTTCCCCTAAAGGAAGCTGTAACCCTCATTGAGGGTTAAATTGGAGCTTTGCCCAGCTGAAGAAAATAAACTCAGCGCTACCTGGGAGGCAACCTAAAGGATTCAAGCTGACCAAATTCATTATTGAAACTCAGGTGATTTCTTTCCTTACACCCTTGCATACATTTATTTTCTAATGAGGAAATTATCTATCATAGGTATGGGGGGGGTGGTATTTCTCATTTTTTGAGTACAAAATCATCAGCATTAAGCTAGTTTTCATTTTATTAAAAAAAAGAAAAAAAATAGGAAAAGAAAACTTAGGCATTAGAAGCTTGTCAACTTTAGGAAATAATACGTAAGAACCTAAACACCTAGACTCTTCAGGTTTTCGAACTTAATCAGCCCGGGTGTCCACTAAAAGTAGACTTGTTCTCGAGTACCCACCACCTAAATTTATATTAATTCAATTTATAAAGTAGGGTGATAAGTATACGACTTATCAACCTGCCCTTTGATTTAGAGGGACTTATAGTCTAAACATCTGCACATGTTTGGCACTAACTCCTCTGTGATGAAGTAGAATAATTCAGAAAGATATACACTGGATTCGCCCTTGTATTAACCTCATAAAAATAAAAGTAGAGAGAAAGCTACCGGTCACATAGATACACATTTAGGCAACACTTTCTTTTTTGGGTCACTTACGGTCATACAAACCCGAAATCTGTTTTAATTGTCGTTGAGTGAGTATCACAATTTTCATGACAAGATGCTTAACACTTAGAATCCTTTTTAAGTCTTTGGTAGGTTGGGTAGCTATAAAATATTACCTCGAAACTCTACAAGATAAAAAAAAAGATTAGAAAAGAGGAAAAAGAAAAAGGAGAATTTACTTCTATGTAGAATAAGATGAGAACTTAAGTAGTCTGCATTTTAACAGGTACCTGGATATTGTTAAGTGTCTGTGGATTAAGTTCTTTGTAGAAACACTACAAAAAAATAAGCTTTAGTGACATTTAATATTTACCACTATAAACCTTCTATTTATCGTTATATGTAATTAGTGATAATTAAAATAATTACCTCTCAATTGCCACCTTCGTTGGCATTACTAAAAGGCTAGTAGCAATTACGTAATCATCGCTAAATCATCGGTATTAGCGATACTTTAATTGCGACAATTACCATTGCTAATGATCTTCTTTAATGACAATTTATTCTTTACTATTTTGCCACTGATGAATTATATTAGTTATAATTTAATTAACACTATTAATATCATTATATATTTCATTTAACATCATTTAAATTATTACAATTAACGTTGCTAATGATCTCCTTTAATGATAATTTATTTGCTACTATTGAATTATATAATTAACAATTTAATTGACACTATTAATATCACTGTATGCTTCATTTAACGACTTTTATTTATGCCACTTAATCAACACTATTCATTTGCTTTAATGGTGTATTATTTTATCATTTAATTGCCACTATTGATATTATTTAGCGACGAATACGTCTCCAAATCACTACTACTAATTTACTTTATTGACATTTTCTTTTGTCATTTAAGTGCCACTATTAATTCATTTTAATGACACCTTGTTATTGATATTATTTAGTAAAAAATATTTTTATTTGAACAAGATCAAAACATAAAGACAACCTCAATTTTATTTATCTCAATAATAAAATATAATAAAGACCTTTTAAAGGGATATCTCAGAAATAAGAAAAATATAAAAAAAAATAACAATCACCTCAACACAAAAATATCCCCCTCTCAAAGGTAATACAAAGAAGCCAAGGTTCATGAGACGTCGCTCCGCAAGAACAATGATGCCAGTGTTGGGAAAGACCCATCTACCTATCTGGGGCTTGATGGTAATGCAGTTGACACCTTGGTCGATCTCAAGCCTATGCATGTCGATCTCATTGTCAAAATGTCCAATGTTTTAGACAATGGCATTATTCTTCATTTTCCTCGAGTAGTCTACCATGATAACATCCTTGTTCCTTGTACTTGTCACAAAGATGTCAGCAATGGAGATAACGTCCTCAAGGGTGAGGATCTTGAATCCCTCCAAGAGAGCCTGCAGGGTGCAGATGGGATCAATCTCTGTAATAATAACGTGGGTGCCAACCTGTTTCAGGGCTGCAGCACAACCCTTGCCAACATCTCTCCATATCTGCACACCACAGCAACCTTTCTAGAAATCATTACATCCGATAACAAACGTCATATATATGGGTTCAAGGAAAAATAACAAACTAATCTATATTTATCAAGCAAGAAACATAGAAAAGATTTAAATAAGAATGTTGCTCTCAACTACTACTAATTTGTTGCTCTCAACTGAAGCATTCCCTTCAATGTCACCACCAGCAATTTACATTACACTGCAAAAACAATCCACAGAAAATACATCAATCAAGGTAGCATGTTTGCTTTGCTAATGAAGATAAAAAATTAATAGTATAAGTCGGAATGTTTATATTTTAACATCAAGGCATCCAAAAGAGCATAAATTATTAAAATAAACTTAAAGTGATGAGGTGATGTTGGACTATTGAATCCAAGATTAAAAAAAAAAAAAAGCATACCCTTCAAGCATGCAGCATTCACATCTTTCTCCATCTTCTCCACTCGATGAACTGTGTCCTTACATCCCTTTAAATCTAAGTCTTATGTTGGATGCTCATTGAGAATGCCATGAAACATAGAGACAATTTTTTATGTTATTCCTCCAAATAGTTTCTACTTACAAAAATGACAAGAAACTAAATATGAACAAGATGTATTTGCTATATGTTGGAAATAAATAAAAATTAGGTAAATAGATATAGATAAGATGTTGGAAATATAGGGGTGGCAACTATGAAGATAAAATGGTAGAGATATTTAAGGTGGTTTGGACATTGACATAGAAGTTGATTCTACAAAGATGAGGCTGTGCCTTTTCCAGATTTCTTGTTTGATCCACCCTAACCGTGGTCGATATTGTGATCTTTACTAGCCTCCTAGGATAAATCTGCACTTTCATCCCTGAAAGGACAAAGAAAGAATGGACAAAGCCTTTCTTTGTTGGTTGGCTTTGTGTGCCACTGCTTCCAACTGTCTTTTGTTTTTTATGATAAGAGTGGTGGCTACATGGTCATTCTTTTCGAAGAACGTAGTGTGGGATTTGTTTTTTCTTTCCATAGAATTCTAACCACAACTTTTTTTTAAGTAAATTGATTCATTATTGGCGACTTACCTGATCTTCCAGAACTAAACTTCAAGCAGGGAAGAGGATTGCAGAAAGTAATTGATTCAAGGAGCTAACAAAGAATCCATTGAACAAAGAAAAATTTCTAAACAATTTGAGAAACCTACCTACATGCTTCGGACAAAGAAACCATGGATTAAACCAAAATAATACATCTGAAATGGTGGGGAATAAGGAATCATGAAGGAAATTTTTTAGATTAAATATAAATAGTTAATATGGAGAGGCATTGTGAAAAACCAGCAACTATGTATAGTCCACCTTAAGATTTTAGATTATACATGACTCATTCTTCTAAAAAATGTTCAATAGGAATTCAGTGAAAATCTCTTCACAAGATGGAATCTTTTCATATCTAGGGATATAGTTGATATCAATAACTAGGTAAAGGTTTCCAACCTTTGCATCCTGGATCAAATGGAAATTGAATAATCGCAACCCAGTAGCTTTCCTCAATTCCCTAGCAGCATCCTTATAAAGCCCAAGGAAAGCATCTCAGGACTAATCTTGTATGATCTGATCATTCTAGGAGTGTGCATTTGACAACCATGAAAATGGCATTAAACCTTCATTGCACTCCAGCCCCTCCTTAATCACATCTGGCAGGGACCTTCATTCCACACACTTAACATAGTTGCCCTCAACGAGAGAAATGCTTTAATCCTTAAACTATAAAAAGGTATAAGTGAGCCTGTAAAATTAATACAATTGTATCCTTCAGTCAAATTTTATTTGAAAGGAGCCTTCCATCAAATTTACTACTATCTACAATAGAAAACATTTTTTCTCTTTAAAACATTCTATATAAAGTGTGACATAAAAAGTTAGAAAGCGATATTAAAGAAAACATCGATGATTTGGTCAAGCAAGATCTCAAATCTTCCTCTCTCGTCTAGCTACTTCTAATCAAAACAAAAGATTTTTAATATCAAAATCCATTTTTTCAGGATATGCAGCAACAATGATGATGAGCAACTCCTGAAAACTCTTTGCCAAGTGTAGGACTTATATTAATGTCATATTCAGCATAAAGGGCCAATGGTGTTTCCTTACCAGAACAAGGCATATTATGCAATTTATTCTACCAGTTGGAACCTGATTGTTTGATTTCAATACAACATTTATTTTCCTTTACTTTAAATGCCATGGTTGAGATATGTTATTCATTACCCCTAATATTTGAAATTGGAATAACATAAAATGTCATGCATACAAGAGTCACTTAAGGGAGTCTTAGCTTAGTGCTTGTTTTAATTTGTAACAAAATTCTTTAAATTAATTATTTGTGGATTAAAATAATTTTTTTGAAAAGGAATGTGGATTAAAAGTCTCAATTGCATTTGGTGAAAATTTGTCTTATGGTCAAAAACAGAGTTTGCATCTATAAGCTATTTCACATTGTCTAATAGCACATTTTCTAGCCACTCAGCTAAGCAATATTGTTGGGCAACATATTCGCCAAATTCCAATAGCTTTCTGGCTAGTTTTTTCATGATTCTTGACCATGTGGGTAGTTGTTGGCATATCTTGCTGACATTGCCTGCTTTAAAGTCTTGGATTTAAGCTGCAATTAGCCTGTTACTGCTTTCTTTTCAAGAAAATCCAGGACTTTTCAAATGAAACAGGTTCAGACAAATGAAAATCTAGATCATGGCTCATAGACTCATCTTAACAACGAATTGGAAAACTTGACTTCCAAACAAAACATATGAAAGCATAAACAATTAACCTAACATTAGTAGCTTTCAGCACTTCCAGGAGAGTATATAGAAGCAAAAAATCTTAAGTTTGAATCTTTTTCTGGAAAGGTAAGAACTTTTTAACTTTGAATCTTTTTCGGAAAAGCTACGAACCTTTTAGCTTTAATTGTAGATGAAAGAAGAACGTGACATATGGTCCATGATGGCAGACAATACAACCACCTCCTATGCCCGCTGTTTGGAGCTAAAGACATACATCAAAAGAAAATATATTACAACTTGATGTTATCAATTTTAAATGTATTAAAAAAAAAGTGATAAGAAAACTATTTACCTAGCCTAGCTAATAAGGAAATTCACTCTAACACATTGAAAGAGTGTTAAAAGCAAAAAAGTGAGAAATTTTTTTACCTTAGCCTAGCTAAAAAGGAAATCTACTTTAATACATTGAAAGACAACTCTAATTGCTCAATGCAGCATCAAGGAGATGCAAACTTTTTTATTTTACAAAGTGGTACTTCAAAATATTCATCCAGAAACTAATTCAAATAAGTGGATGGCATTAACAAAATAAAAGTACCAAATGCCAAATCTAAAAGAAACATCAGCATTAAATGCTGCAAAATGGTCATCTTCTGAAGTTACAAAATTAATCTTGAAGGCTCAAGTTATGCATCACAGGAATTAAGTTGCTGCTATAATTTCTGCAATCTTCAGGATCTCCACATTACATTTGAAAATCTGGTACACTTTCTTTTCAAGAAAAAATCTGGTGGATTTTGTTACCAAGCATACAATGCCTTAATTAAAATTTCTTCGGCTTTAATAGCTAACATGCATTTTGACCAAGATAGATCCTCCAACTTGAGGTGCTTATAGATCAACTTTTTCATTCGCTACAACAATTTGTGGGTTAAAAATTCCCCTAAGCAATCCCTACTTAACTAGGCAATTCATCACCCATGCAAATTGTGGGCAACTCAGTAATCGACTTCTTGAAACTTAGTTGAGCAAGAAAACTCTTATTTCAACCATAATCTCAAAGAAGAATTACTAGATGATTCATCTCTTTTTTTTTATAGAAAAAATAATTGGTAAATATTTTTAGAAATAAAAGAAGTGCAAGAAAATTAATTATTTGACAATTCTTCTATGAATCAGAACTTGGGGTACTTATAGCACAGCTTTTTCATTCACCATAGCAATTTGTGGGTCAAAAAATCCCCAAAGCAATCCCTACATGACTGGGCAATTCCACATCCATGCAAATTGTAGACAACTCGGAAATCAACTTCTTGAAACTTAGTTGAGCAAGAAAACTCTTATTTCAACCATAATCTCAAAGAAGAATTACCAGATGATTCATTTCTTTTTTTTGATAGAATAAATAATTATTAAATATTTTCAAAAATAAAAGAAGTGCAAGAAAATTAATTATCTGATAATTCTTCTCTGAATCAGTTAAGTTGTGTGTCAGAACCTAACAAGTCTTCTATGAATCAGTTTAATTTTATGTTGGCTTCTATTAACTATAAGAGATAGGTACAAGCCATGCAAGTTCAGTGACAACAAAATGACACAAAGGGCAGTCCTAAGGGAAGAATTCAAAAAGAAAAAGCTGTTAAACCAAGGGCAAGGCCATACCACATGGTATCTATTTAAAGAAGAAAAAATAAGAACAAGAAGAAACCAAATTATCCCTAAGCATCTAATGGAAAATGTATACATTAATACATCTAATTAAATGAAATGATCAAACCTAATCTTAAAATAACCATGCTCCCTAACCTAACTTTAAGCTACTTCTAAGCTCAAAAGATAAATCAAATGGCTAAAAAGAATCTCAATAACTCAAGCCAAAGCTCCATGGTGAAGATTTGGACCTATTGCTGGAGCAGCACCCAAGGATGGTTGCTAGATTTGGTCTCAGCTAAGATCCAGCTAGGTACAATTGGGATTCAGGACACATGAGGTTCAAACTTAGGCACACAGGGATGCTAACAATCTCCTTGGAATACAAACAAGTGGCAACAAAGATTGCGCCTATTGCTTATCCAGCACTGTTAATGGTCCTGACAGCCATAATTATTCCCATGTAATATACCTTCCTAGATTCCAGCAATTAGTGTGTAAACACAAATAGTGGACCTTCTCCCCATTGAAGAAAAATATAAAGCTGCCCTTTAAGCACCCTAGGGAGGAAATCGAGCTCTATTGTACTCAAGCTCAGTGTAAAAACCACATGACCTGTGGTGCATACGAGAGATCAAAATCTCTTCAAAGACATAGCAGCTTTCCTTGGAATGAACTTGATCATCAACACCTTTTTCGTTTCTGTGATTGTCCCAGCATTTTTCCCTTAACTCGCATTTGTTTCCAATTTTTGTTCGTAAAGTTTTTGGTGGCAGTTCATTCAGACAATTTATGAATCAAAAAACTATCACATACAACCTTGATTGAACTAGAAAAGCCTATGTATAACTGGCTTTTTATTCTCTACAACCTAGTTCTTCTCCTTGATCTATATTATCTAACACCTGTACCTTTTCCAACATTAAGTGGCATCAGCTAAAGATGCAAAAATTAGTTTATCAGCCAATTAATCTTAAGTTGGTCACTACTGATTCAAATATAGATAATCAACCCCATAATCAACTAGCCCATTTAATCTAGTGCATAACTAATTGGTTGGCGAGTAAGCCAACGACCAAGAAAGACTGGTTTACCTGTTTGCATGTTTAAGAACCCAATAACTTAGAAATCCAATTAATTGTTCATTCCCTATCTTCACACTCCCACTTCCAATCAATTAATTTTTCCAAATGAAAAGACAATGAGCTTTTCTCGATAACGTCGTGTACAAGACCCAGAATGTGATGTAGACAAGCTTCTATGAGCGTGACTATTGCTATAGTGTATCACCTGAACATATTCTTCCAAGATTTCAGGCATGCTATAGTGTATCACCTAAATCAATACAAGATATACAACAAAATTACAAAACCTGAACTAATAACTTCCTGCATGATTGTCATTTAAATCAGGTAATAATTGCATTTTAATCTGAATATACAAGATGCTATGCATACCGCCCCACATCACTTTTGTCAAGGCCCATGCCAAATGCCACAGTTGCTACAACCTTCAATAAAATGCAAGATAATTTTAAATTGATGCTATTGAAGGTTTGGATTCTCACTTATCAATGCTACTGGGTAAAAAAAATGTAGTAACAAACCATATTGCCCTCAACTGTATCTTATGTTTTCAGGTTGCTGGATTATATCATAGTTTCCTGTTCAGTAAAAAGACAAATCAAAACCGTGCAGTCCTGCTAGGCTTGAACCTATGCTAGCAAATACCAAGAGGTTCTGAAGCAAACAACAAACATACTAAAAAATGGTTCTAGTGCATGCTCATTCCAAAAATGGGTGATGCAACAACCACTCCACAACAACATTTCATGTCATGGAGCTCCATCTCATCAATATCAAAATCGCTACCAATCCTAGGAGCACTTCCTTTGAAGAACCTAAGACAGCAAAACCTAAAGATGAAAACTAAAATCTACAACCAAAAAAATGAAAAAAAGAGGATGCAACGAAGCATGTCCAGTAACAATATCAACTTCGGTCTTGAGATGGCCAACATTGCTCGATCTTAGGTTATTATAATCCAGTAATGGAGTTGTACACTATAGGTCATGGATCTTGAGAACACTAATCCCATTGGGTTTAAAATTAATGTTAACAAACAAAGAACACCAAACCTTGTTGTTTATATAAAATGTAGTGGACTGGATTATTCAATTTTCCTATGAAAAATAAATTGGATCCTCGAAGATCAAAAGCATCATAAAGTTCAAGTTAAATATAGTCTTGAAATATCAGACAGCGTTTTAGAACCCATCTCTCAATTTTAGGTGCAATTGTAAACTAATAGCTACTTAAATATACTTACAAGTAATTCATGAGCAGTCCAGTGCTTGAAGATTGAGAACACAACATCCTCCTAATAATATGATTCGCACTATCAGAGATCAGTTGCCATTGATCCAAATCAAAAGCAATATGTCCCTCCAAGACTACATCAAACATCCCTTGATGTGTTTCTAGCACAAATGAGTTCATTCCAAGCTTAGGCACACTCTTAAATTGACAAATACCAAGAACATAATATATAAAAAAATCTCACGCTTATCCAAAATGCAGGGATGGCAGTTAGCAATATATAGAGAATAACCCCAGCTGCCTAGACATCTACCCCTGGACCATGCATAATGCTTACATAAGACTTCGGAAGCAACATTGCAAGGACTCCCAACCACGTCTGTGAATATTTGCCCTGTTAAAGCAGCCAGAATTAGAGTTTAGACCCCTCAGATGATTTAAACAAGAGAAACTAAAAATACCATAGCGAGAAACGCATGCAAATAATTCAGGTCTTAGCAAGAGATACTGCTCAACGTCCACTTTCTTTTGAAAATCCTTTTTTTTGTGAAGAAAACCTATGCACAAACAACAATAAATTTGGTATGATAATACACTATTCCTATTTAAGCATATAAACTCCACGCACCTATTTTGAAAAGAATAGAGAATCAGATGGATATCAGGCCCAAAAGGCATGCTAAATTTGATCCTGTTCTTGATGATTTAACCAGAGACTCAAGGGAAACCAAATACATTCTGGAAGAAGCGAAGAAGGAAACCGAAATTGCAACCGTCACTACTAATAACTCTGGTGAACTTCCTGAGGATTCCTGTGGAATCACTGATTATGCTAGAACTTAGAAACCCCTCCAAGTACATCCCTTCTGGAACAAGCAATGAACAAGCACTCCAAACTCCATCGATGCGATGGCCAGAGGAGTGTCGCTTACCTTCGATGGGGATCGGTGGATGCATGACTCCCCTATCTAGCACGATCATCCCTACGCAGTGGAGGTTCACAGTCGCAGGGCCGCAAATCCATCTCCTCTTATCCCCCTCGCACGCCATCGCCCTCCTCCTCCTCTTCTCCCTTACCTCCTGCAAACTGAACATCGCGACTGGGGGGCCCCATCGGCAAGCGCAAGGTTACACGGTAGATGGGAGTGAAGCGGGGTGGCGTGATTGACATGGCTGGCGTAGGCGGCGTCGTCGTCGTCCACACGATGTGCGATTACCGATGTGGACATTACCGGAGAAGAAGGCATTCGAACCATTGTGTTTGTCGATGAGGAAAGGAGCAGGGAGTCATAGTGGATCGGCAATGATGATCCGACGACGCAATTGAGGTCGGTGAGGATACGGTGTGCGACAAGTAGGGTTCAACGAAGGGGCTGAGGAGAGTAGGTGGCAAAGGAGGCTAGGAATTAGCATGACAAGGGTTTTGAGAGGGGCGGGGTTAGTGGAGGAGTTTTGCTTTTCGGGGGACGGGGGAAGTCACGAACAACTTTTGTTTTTTTTGTAGGGAGTGCCAGCACCGTGCTTATTTCTTTTGTGATCAATTATGATGGTATTTATTTATTACAAAAGATTATGATGGTGAGATTTTTAAGATCTTATTACTTATTGTCACAAAAAATGGATGTTTTTGTGCTATAAATATTTATCTCACATGTAATTATTATAAAAATATTATTTTTTGGTAGTGATAGAGCACTATGGACACAACAAGGGAGAGTGGGAAAAGATTGTTGTATCCTATAAGATGCAGGATTCTTTCATGATATTTTGGTTATCGTTAAAAGAAGAAAAAATCTTTTATCATACTATATAGGCGTGCATAGAAATTGGTTTAGAGGAAATGAAGTGTTTGAAAAAATAATGATTAAATCTATAGATTATTCATCTATCTTGAAAAAAATAATTAATTTTTAGGGATGACTTTTTTGTCACTACCTCTTTTTTATCCCTATAAATAAAAATGTCTCAATAATATGGTTGCAAAAAATATATTTTGTTATAATGTCTATTTAAAAGGATATGTTTGAGTATAGATTTTCTCTCTTTATGTTACTAAAAAAAATGTCGAAGATAAACTAGTGGCTTTCTTTCACTTCCACTAAAGGGTCTCAACCAATGCTTTATAAAAGTCTTTAGTGGCATAATTTTTTCGCTAAATTATACTTTAAAAATTACTAATATCAATTTATTATATACATATTATGGCAACTACATTCACCATTAATACTAATTGTCGCTAGACAAAAAATATTATAGTGGCAAAAGTAACAATTGTCGCTAAATCAAAAGATATAGTGACAATTATATTTGCCACTAATGTTAATTATCATTTGATAAAAATATTATAGTGGCATAAGTACAATTGCTACTAACTCAAAGGCAATGGTAGCAAATATATTTGCTACAATATTAATTGCCCTTTAACAAAATGTTATAGTAACATGTGAAAAAAAACTGCTGCTAAATCAAAGAAATTTGTGGCAAATGTATTATATACCACTATTTAATTTGCTGCTAAGAGCAATTTTTTTTGTAGTGAAATTGTCTTCTATTGACAAGTAACTTATGCCTGAGCGATCGATTTTTAATTCTAGTTGTAAATAACATTTAGGTTAACCTTGCCAGGGACTAGCACGAGGTGGGCATGGGGATATGATGACTCTACATATAATGATGATAATTATATCAATCAGAGTCAATTTCGAGGGCACATGCATTCATATCACAATACAGTGGGTTTGGGAGCATTGCATGCATTCTGCATTATTTTAAGATTGCTTAAAATTAAGGTTTAACGACTTGCTATATAAGTGCATATTGAAACAGGTCTCAGATGAGCAATCAGATTGTACAGATGAATCTGAATCTACGAACAGAGTCTAAGGACTCAAAATCACCTAAATTCGACCTCCATAGCTCCTACAACAAGTCCGAGAAGTTTTGACCGTTGATCTGATGGTCAATGGTCCTCGTTGCACCACGTGGTGCCCGCCCTGCTCTCCATCTTGCACTAGCAACCTTGATCAGCTCCATTGTGTTGCAACTCTCCATCATTTGATCAACATCGAACGGTCCTCGGACTACCGCGCCATCCATCGTCAGATCAACATCCAACGGTCATCCACTCACGCATGCCCTGTCATCCTTGCGACCATTTGTGAGCGTAGTGCAGCAGGCGGATGAAGCACTTGTAAACAGGCGGCGAGGGGTCGAATCGCAGAGGCACCCCTCACCACGCTCTAATTGAAATTGGACCATTTGATCATGATCCAACGGTCGAGAAGCAGGTGTGATGAGCGCCATCCAGCCGTGCTCGTGATATGCGGGCGATAACGAACAAGATCACGCCTAATCGTACACGTGCAATCCGTGCGATCTGAAGGGCTCGGTGAGGCACGATCTCGGCCCTTGATTTCCCAATGGACTGTCAGCAATGTGAGCACGCAGATCGTGCACGATGGCAACTGTGTGCGTGCGAACGCCAATAGGGACGTGAGTTGGGCTTTAACAATGCTTGTAGCTGGGCTACAACGACATCCTTGTTGTTGCTAATTGTGCAATGCCTATTTTGGCTGCCTCTTCTCCATCATAATAGCCCTGTGGACCCCCATTGCAAGGCATCTCTCTTCCTAGATTCTACCAAGCATACTCCCACATCCATTGAGCTTCAAAGTAAGGTCTCGAAGCTGTCGAGCTGCCGACGGAAGTCTCTCTACCGCCGTGGCTACCTCGACATGCTCCCATTCCATCATAGTTCTTTTTACTCAGTTTATCTCAATATCTCTTTACCTAAGCTTTCTTCTACTTTAATGTTAGTGCATGTAAGACTATGTTGGCAATCAATAGTAGCAATTTTTGATGACATTATTATGCTTTGAATTAAGTTCCATTTGATTTTCTTAGGCTATTTGTTACATGCATGTGCTCAATTGTGGATTTCTAACCCTATACTTTCTCTCTCTCCTTAACAAAAGAAAATATCTTATGATAATTAAGTGATTAATCGATCTGATTTCTTGCCATCTCGTCTTCGACACTCGTACACACATTCAATTTTCTCTTTTAAATTAATGTTGTAAATGCATGCTACAATGCACAAATTATCTAAACGTGTTTCCCGACGTCACCTAGGGAGGACCCGTTTGAGCATTTAGGGCTACTAATTCTAATAGTGGAGACAACCTAGACCCATGAGATTCCCATTGATATTTGGTTGATGAGGATATTCCCCCATTCCATTAGGGATAAGTCTTCACATTGGTATCGAACTATAGTGAGGCCCATCAACACTTGGATTGAGCTGAAGAGTGCCTTCTTGAAAATGTTTGTCTCCATTGGTAGGACCAATGCAGCTAGGAGGGCCATCACTACCTTCACATAGAATTATGGTGAGTGATGTAAACACATAGAATCATATAGTATAAGCATTATAGGATTAAATGGCTATTTAAGCATGTTCCTATGTTAGTTAGGCATTCATAGCATTATAAATATTGCATAGCATGCATCATGACGCATTTAGAATAGACTCTGTAAATTATATGTTAATTAGCTTATTTCTCTGGCTAGAGGAGATATATTTTGACACATCGGATTGAAGATCCAACTCTACGAATCTAATCAGGGTGACGATTGGAGTCTAACACCTCTGAAATTGCCTTGATCGGGTTTTGTAGAATCATATGCAGTCCGAGTAAGATCAATGGCCAAGGGGCAAGGTGATGCAAATATGGACCTCAGATGACAAATTCGACCACACGGATGGGTTCATATCGACGATCGTAGCTTAACAGCACAAAAATCAGTCCAATCCAACATCAGTGGTGTCACCTATGAGCAAAAGAAGGAGGACCAAGATGGCACCATGTGGCTGTAATTTCCTACTACGCGAGGGGGCGAGATTTACATGATACGAAATAATGCAAAAATAGAATATTCAATCTCACACAAAAAGCAATCAGACAAATGCACAAGGAATTTAGGGGGAAACCCAAACTCGAGTAAAAACCACCACCTAAGCCTCTTGACTTAGGATTTTTCGATCGACCTAGTCGATCAAATCCACTAAGTCACTTCAATGAGGGTGACTTAACTTCTTACAACCATGCTACTATGTATGAGGGTAGCATTTCTCAAACCCCTCCTCTTCACGAGGAGTATTTAGTCTCGCGATGGAGACAGGAATTTGCAAAGCGAATACCTAACCCAAAGACAATAAACTACAACAGTCTTATACAACCACAAAGTATAAGGTAAACCTAGCTACTATAGGTAAAGGATACTTCCCTTTGGTGGAAGTGCGTTGACTTAATGCGGATGCGTGAACCACGTGATGGCACAACGTCGCTCTCATAATCATAGGTGGGAGAGCGGGTGCGCAGCTAGGATGATGCTCTCTAAATGTAGAACTAAAGCTCGGAGAGCAAGATCACCTCTAATGATCAATTGGACACAATATGATATGGAAATGATATTGCCTGGTGTGTGTTTGCAAGGCAAGGTACTCTATTTATAGAAGCCCTAGGAAGGCTTAGGAAGGCTGTGGAAGCCTTAGGTAGTCGTTGGGAATTACCCAAGGTAAACCAAGCCACAATCAGAATCATTAATGATAATGATAGGGTTATCAGATGTCTGGGTCTAATATCAGATGTATGGAAATCACTTATAAGACATCTAATTTTAGGAGGATTTCCTTCTTGACTTGAGTCAGACCTAAATAGGGTTCTTGTGAAAGGTGGTTAGACGACAGGTTGGACGTTTGGCACCAGGTCTGAACCTCTGGAAACCTAATTAACTGCGGGAATGGATTTCCCAAGGCATAAATGGCTATATTATAGATGAGAAGTGATTTTGGCTTTGATTAAGGCTAACGTTCACTTATCAGACGTCTGAGGTCATCTATGGATGCTCGATAGAAGAGTAAAGGTCATTTCTCAATAATCAGATTTGATAAGCCAATGTTCCACTAATTGGACGTTTGGCAACTTCATTATGTCTGGACTAAAGGCTGGACGTCAAAAACTGGCAGACAGTAAGTGGTTCTCTAGCCTAAGTGTTTTGGATGTCTGATCAAACAATTAGATGTCTTAAAAGTCAAGATCAGATGTCTGATTTCCAGATTGGACGTTGTTGAAGTGGAAAATCTACGCAAAAAGGTTGAGTTTTGAAAATCTGTCGTTGTAGTGTGATTTGCGAAGAAATCCGTCAACAAATAAATTTTACTGAACTCGAAAAGAATTTTGGGTCGAACACAGGGTGGCAGACGTTTGATTAAAAATCACATTTGTTTTTTTTGTCACGATGCATGTTAGCTGGTTGAATTGAATCTAAACTAGCTATCTATTTAAAGAATAATGAATAGAAGAGAGAGAGAATATTACAAATAAAGATAAAATAGAGATAGAATAAACATGGATTTCATAATCACAGAATGATGTCTATTACAACTAACCACTATAGTAGAAAGTGGGAAATCTTACAACTAGAAAGCAGTAAAAAGGTGGAGAGAAGTTATCCTCCTCGACCGCTACTTGGAGGATGAGCCACGTTGACAAAGCCCTCAAACGAAGGTAGTGAGATGTGGGACGAAAAAGAATGACAACAAACGACAGAGAATGGGGTAGAGTGACGTCGCAATGAGATCCGCTTCCCGAATGGCAGTGAGAGGACCACCGCGGAATGCTCCACGAACGAGATGAGAAGGTGGAAAAATTATATTTTTAACTCTAGAGGAGCATCCTGGGTTTGGGACAATCTCTTAGAGCTTTGGAGGGGGTGAGAGAAGAGAGGAAGGGATGAAGAAAGTGTGGGGGTCTAGGGCTATTTATAGGTGAAGAATGGAGGGGCAAGTAGGTCATTTCATGTTTAAAATATTAATGCAAAGGCCTTAGTGACGGATTTAAGCGTCACTAAAGCCCTGAACATGGGCGTAGGTCACCTGCTCGCGCGCCTCTTCTCCTTCCTCTGTTGCAACACCTTATACACGATCGCAAAATCTCAGCCGTCCGATCTTGCGATCGACGACTGAGAATGCATTGTGCCCATGGCTTCAAAATGCCCCCCACGTGCGATCACGCGTGCAGAGGCATGTCTAATCGTGCGTGCAGGGCTCCTCGCATCTAGGTGTGCCACATGGCGCTCTTGCTATTGCTCATCTCTGATCCAATAGCACAATTTGAGTCGCACCCACTCACCTACGTGATTTGAGGTGGGGTGGGGCTCGATCTCGTGACCAGTTCTTCGCCCACAGGCACGCGACCAACACGCCATGCCCCCCCTTTGTGTCACGCACAAGAATTAGGTGCTGACCCTTCTCAGCCGTTGCATCTTGATCCAATGACCGAGATCAAAGCAATTAGATTGGAGAAAAGTGCTGATGAAGGTTCTATAAGTCTTCCCCCACCACCTACCCCTTAGATTTCATTCCACCACCTAATAATGCAAACCTTAATTAACCTAAGAGCTTGCATAAACCCTAAGGTTAGTCTAGGTTGTTTGTTTGCTACCTCATTCCACCTTAACCCTAGATATAAGGAAAAAATATGATCTAATTATGGGATTTTCTTAAAAATTTACACACCTTATACACACACACATCCAAGGCACCTCACTTTAATATGATTTAATCACTTAACTGAGAATTTGACCTAAGGACCCGATACACCAGCAGTAATTATATAGGTAAGTGATTAGCAATCACACTAGGTTAATCATTCTTGCATGCCTTAATTAGTAGTGCATTCGACCAATTGTTTGATCTGTTTGGGTGGCACCACTTAATTTAAAACCGATTCATCAAGTAGCTTTCCACTTAGGGTTCAATTTTTATGAACTAACCAGGCACTTCACATTATTTTTTAGTTTTAAAGAAATATATCATCACCGGTGCATTCAAAACTTGGTGTGCCTCTTGAACTTGATTGAATATGCCTAAAGTTGAACCCTAAAAGCTACTAAACAAAGATGAAACCTAAAAGAGGCATCATTAAAACCTTGTCTGAAAACCTTGGTTGTGAATGCACACACATATTAATTGATTTTTAAGGGCACAACCCATCTAAAGGGCTCATCACATTCCAAGAGCACAATCATCCCAAGCCTAATTAAAACTGAGTAGACGTTATCATTAAGGATTAACTTGCCCTTTCGGAGTTCAAATGAGATTTTTTTTTGATTAATTTGTTTCTACCGATCCATCTGTTGTCTAATTAGGGGAATAATGTTAAACAACTGTGGTTGGGGAGTATCAAAGGAATCGGAGGCGTAAGCCATAGGAAGAACCTTCTCCCCAATCCCTCCCATTAACTGGTTGGATTGACTGGATAAAAGTAGTATAAATCATTTCTTTCATGTCAAGATGGGTTCTGAGAGTCTGTAGGTCTTTAGGCTACCCACCTAAGGACAAGTTTGGTTTGATTATACTACAGGCCACCTTTCTCTCTTTTGTTTTCCTTCCTGCTTCACCATGTATTCTTCCACACCACACCTGTACTTCCACTCCTACTCTCCAGACCCACCCTACACTTAATATGCTTGTTATCCTGATGCAACTACCACTCACCAGTTTAGTAGTTGGGATAATCCTGATTGGGGATACAATTCTGAACCTCCATGTCCAGGGACTAATCCTAGACATCCAAACTATGATTATTATCCCTCTTACGCCTACACTGAGTATAGATCTTCACCCTTTGATGAACAACCTAATACGATCTACGAAAAAGAAGGATATGCTGATTACAACCCTTACCTCCCCTAGGATTACACTGCATATAGGTCACCACCCCTCTTTGAACAACCCAGAATGACCTATTATTAGGGAGGGCACTAAGAACCTCAATTCCTTAACTCCCCTAGATAGAACCCAAACCCACCGAACCCTGAACCAAACCATTCAGTTTAGGAGAACCAGGTCCAAGATAGAGTGTTGGCTAATTTGAGGAATACCATGCAATCTTTAGAAACTCAACCAACACCCTGCACTGAAGCATTTGAGCCTTTGATTTAGATGATTGATGAGCTGAATGGTTCTTTATTGGACTAGCTCGAAGATGTTGAGGATAAGGGCTCGAGTGAATTTTTAGTTGGGAAGTTGTCGGGATTGAGTATGAAGTTTGTGGCTGCCCTGGTCCAATCTTGGGACGATTCTCAAGATGAATCCCCTTAAGGAGAGCCAATGTGAAAACCTGCTCATGCACCTACCATGGGGGAAATATTTTATGAGACTGGGGATGACCAGGTTGATCTAGAGTAACCCATTGAGGATGGACCAATTTTCTCACCCGAGAACCCTGAGCCAAGGAGTGAGGAAAAGTATGTGTCCATGGACCAAGAAATGATAAATGATTTTGAGACATATATAATTAAGGATCAAGAATTATTTGATTCTGAGGATGAAGAACCTTTAAGAGAAGTCTCACTTGAGGTTAAGGACAATGATTTTAGTGAGACAAACGAGCCTGAGGAATTTGATGAATTATTTGATGGCCTTGTAATTGAGGAATTTGATCCCACTAGGGTCCTAACTTCATGGATGATTCAAGCAATAGCCCCATTCCTCAATCATACCCCAGTGAGCATAATGATGACTCTATTTTTGAGATCACCAAACCCAAGTCAATTCTGATTCAGTCACAAATTTTGGACTTGGATATTTTATACGGGGTTGATCACACTTTCGAGGTCTTGGAAACTCTAATTTTGGAGGATCGGAATCGGGAGATGACAATCTGGGAAGCCAATTCTGGGGGAGACGAAAATGTGGATCTAAGGGTTCCTATTTGCCTTAAACCACCTACTTTTTACCAGGAGACTTATGAAAATTTTGATTACGAGGATGTGAAACCAGAGTATAGAATAATTTATTATTTTTTGAGTCAAATTCTACATGGACAAACAAGCCCATTGATTTAGACCTACCTATTGTTCGACATTTTAGACTTGGGTCACACACCACAAAACCACAGGCTTGGCCCCATAAGCACAACAATCTCTGGTTCTGGGTAATTTTCATCCAGAATCTTACAACCACCCAACCCTGGGGCATGGGTTGTGGCAAGAGTGATTTTGTACGAGAAAATATTTGAGTTGGAAACCCGTCGTCGTAGCACGTAGAAATCTGTTAACCAGATAAAATTTTTAACCGAAACTAGAGGTGATTCCCCGGTTGAACACGGGGAGGCGAATGTTTGGTTTTGTGAAATCCACGCTTTGGTTTTATTTGTTTTTGTTGCTTTTATCTTTTATGATTTTTTTGGTATTTTAATAGGGCAAGAGATTAAATCGATGAAATCTACTAATCTACTTGCAAAATAAGACAAAGAGAGAGAAAGAGAGAGAGAGACAATCATATATATATCTCAAATAGTTTGCTACAACTAAGAAAGTGGAAAACTACACTAGAAAGAAGTAAAAGAAAGATAGAGGTGAGAAGAGTCTCCCTCAACGGTCGCTTGGAGGTCGACTCGCTCTGACATTGCCTGGATGAAGGTGGCGGGAAGCTTGATGAAGGAGAACGATAGCGGAGGAAGGAGGATGGGGTAAGACTGCGTCGCGGCGAGGATCTTCTTCCAGAAGGTGGTAAGAGGACGGTGATAAACGCCAGTTTATCATCATTCTTATGCATTAAAACAAACCTAGCTCTTAAGATTTTGCTTCGCAAATGAGTTTTTGGGTTGCATTTAGGCATCAATTAGGTTAGTCATGCATTGCATTTTTTATTGTGTTTTTAATGTGTTTCTTGGAGTGTTAGGGATAAACAGATTGATAGATCCCTAAAACCCTATCACTCTTGAAGGCAACTGGTGAGGAGGAAGCTGAATCAGGCTAGGACTAAGCTAATTCTAGCTCATCATGGCTGGATACCAGCTCCTTTGGACTAGGATTAGCTCCATTCAGCTCCATTCAGCTCACCTTAGCTGAATGGTAGCTCAAGGCAACTCATCTTAGCTCAACCCAACTCAAGCCAGCTTAGATCCAGCTCAACTTAGTTAAGTCTAGCTCATCTCAGCTCCCATCAGTTCATTGGGAGCTCTAGCTAGCTCAACTGAGTTGACTGGAGTCCATCTCAGCTCAGCTCCAACTCATTCCAGCTCCACCCAGCTCATGGTAGCTAAACCCCATGCTAGCTGAGCTACTACTTGTCAACTAGTAGCTTAGCTAGCTCTAGAGTTCTCATCAGAGGCAGTTCCAACTCAACCTAGCTCCAACTAGGTTGAGGCCAGCTTAACTTAGCTCAACTACCCAAGCTTAGCTACTAGCATAAGAACTAGGTAGCTTAACTAAATAGTTGAGTTCCCCATGAAGCTTTCTCATTAGATCTAGCTCCAGATGCAGCAACCACCAGCTCCAAATTTACTTTCTCCAGCTCCTCCTTCATGAAACCCTAGCTCCACCACCTCTACTCTACTAGCTTAGCTAGCTTAGCTAAGCTCCCAACTAGCTCCACCTCCATGGCCGTCCACCATTTCCCCCTTAACCACAACCCTAACCTAACCCATCCCCTTTTGGTGCCAACCCACACCAACTACCACCAATCACACCCCTTCATGTTGGCACCAAAAACACCACATGCATCCCTTCATTTTGGCACCAACATGTGCCTAAATCCTAGCCCTACACATCACCACCTAAAGCCATCCCTACCACCCACCTAACCCCTTCTAGAAACCCTCCTTTTGCACCAACCTTAAACCCCCTTAACTACCCTAAATTACACCTTAGTTGGTGCCAAAATACACCACCCACACCCCCTCATTTTGGCACCACCTATATCTACCCTTAATCCCATAACCACCACCACATGGAGCCATCCTAACCCTTCCCAAAACCCACGCCACTTAACCCACCTAAACCCTCCTAAAGTTGGCGCCAAAACACCTAACCACACCCCCACATACCCCTTAAGTTGGCACCAACTAACCCTAGCCACCCATCTCCTAACTACCACCCTATGATCTAATCCTAGCCCTAAAACACACTAACCTATCCCTTAACCCTACCCTACATAGAGTTGGCGCCAACAACTCTTCCACCTACCATAACCACCACCTCATACACCTCTCTACCTCTATGCCAACCTTCATCCACCATCCATCAACCAACTTCCACATCCTAGCCTTCCATCACACCACCTTTCCTTTAACCCTAGTTAACTACCCTTACCCCCTACCACTCATATATATACCCATATCCACCACCATTAACATCGACCTTTAGGTACATATTTTTCTACCTATACTTCTACCTACATAGAAGGCCAAGAGAAGAAGAAGAAGATTAAGGGGACACTCTATCCCCTTGGTGCCTTCCCCTCTTCTCTTCTTTCTCGAGCCCATGCAAGACAAGGGAAGAAGCCAGGCATTGGAAGGAGACCTAGGGTACATGCCTACCCTAGGAAGAGGATTTGAAGGTGGTACTGATGATAACATCATCATCAGCCATATTTAACTTTAATTAGTCATAATTCATTGCTAAATGCTCCTACGTAACCGCCGGAAGATCATAATTCATTGCATATCCATTCTGAGAGATAAATAGTAAAATAGGGGTAAAACTGTAGTTTTAATAGAATATCCTAATTGTAGAGCAATCACGAGGTTTTCCAAGGGTTAATTAAGGGTCAAATGATCATAAATGTCTAATAAGTGGGTTCATGTAGACAAAAATGGGTTTTCACATGTTTTGAGAATTAGTGGACATCTAAAACCCTAAAACCAGACTCGCTTAATTAATTGTGGTTCTGGTTAGGATAAAATTCACCTAAACCTTCTAAAAATTATATAAAAATATTCTATAAGGTTTAGTACCTTTGATTTGACTATTGGAACCCATTTTGACCTAAAACAGAATCTCAGATAGATAGTTGCCCTAATTTGGGTTTCTATGCAATTTACCCAGTTAAACTTGGTCAAAACCTAAATCCTACTTCACCATTAGATTTCTTGGATCCAAATTAGGTTTGTTCCAAAATATGGGCCCAATCAAAGATCACGTTGACCTAGTTTACATTTCAGTCCTGTCTAGCTCTTTTCTCTTACATATATGCCCCTAACTTTTGAAATCCTTGCAAATATGCCCTAACTTCATCATCTTCTTCACCAACAGGTCCCTGCTGCCTTCATCTCTTAAGCCTACTTCACCGGCGACCTTCAATCAGGGATTACTCCCTGATTTCACGGCCAAACTCTTCCAAATTTGGAAGGGAGGTTCCTGAGAGAATCCTCTACGATCTAAACCTAGTCTTGGGCCCTAATTCTTTCCTAATCTCTCATGTGAACACATGGGAGATGTGAGTATCCTACATGTGCATAAGACCCAAGCTTTCAAGCTTGGTTTCCAAGATTGAAAGGACCTCCTATGGCTAATAAAACGACCCCCAATGCATGCCTTAGCTAGGTTTGGGGCCAAAAACCTCTTCTAAATCCTACCTCCAGTCCCTCTCTGACCAAGCTCCGACGATCCTCTTCATTCTCCTTTGTTCGCAGCCCCAACCGTCAAATTGGAGGCACACCTATCCTCCCCTCCTTCTGACGGTGGTTGGTCGAAGCCCCTGTTGGTGCTAGAGCACCACGATCATTTGTTTTGATGATAACAAAACACGTGTTATTTAACATTTGCAATTTGAGTCCTAGATTTCAGGTCAATTGCAAATGTGGACGTGTTTAGACAGAGTTCGAGCTCGCATCCAGGACGGATTGGAGGAGCTTGACGGAAAACAGAGGAGGTTCGCGTGGAGCGAAAGATTGAAGATGGAAGGAAATGAAGAATAGGATAGATTTCCTTCTTTTGTACTTGTTGTATTTTTCGTTTCTTTTGTTGCTCTTTATTTCCTTAGATATTTCATGTTAAAGAGCCTCAAAGAACCCTAACAGTAGTCCTAGGAACACCGGCACAACCCTAGGATACTTAGGTTTTCTGTAGAATACTTAGAAAACCAATATAGGGTTCAAACAGCACTTCCAGACGTCTAATTCCCAAATCAGACGTCTGATAAAGTATTTTAAGACGTCTGACTGTTGTTTCAGACGTCTGATAACTGTTAGGCTGGACATAGCTAGTTCTGTCTGATGAAATCAGACGTCCAGACCTTAGTCCAGACGTCTTAGAAGACGTCTGATGGACTTGCCAGACGTCCAGATAGTGGACCGTTGGCTAGCTTAACAGACACTGCAGAATATGACCGTTAGAGCCTTATCAGACGTCCTTAGGCCTTTCCAGACGTCTGATAATTGACCGTTTTGCCTCGGCTGACCCAAAATCTCTTCTCAGAGATTTTCTAGCCGTTGCAACGTTTGGAAATCAATTCCCACAGTAAAAGTAGGTTTCCAGACGTCCAGACATAGTGCCAGACGTCCTGTATGTCGTCTGATGGACTTGCACAAAAACCCTGTTTAGATCTGATTCAAGTCAGGAGGAAACCCGCATAGAATCAGACGTCTGACCTTTAAATCAGACGTCTTAAGGTGGCCTTCCAGATGTCTGATGCCAGAGTTAGACGTCTGATCACCCTGTCAAGTGTAATCATTGTCCTGATTTCGGCCTGATTCTCTTGGGTTTTGTTCCCAACGGCTATAGAACCTTTCCTAATCCTTCCAAAGCCTTCCTAAGGCCTCTATAAATAGAGGGGAACCTTTGCAACACAAAAACACACTAAGAGACACAAAGGCACACCAAGAGAAACACAAGACACACTTAAGCAACATAGTTCCACTCTCTTGTGTCCTAGCTAACTCTTGCTCTCCAAGCTCAAGCTCCATCATCTTGAGAGCATCAAGCCTTCGCGCACCCGCTCTCCCGCCGTTGTTCACGAGAGCGACATTGCGCCGTTGCGTGGCTCACGCACCCGCGTCATCGTCGACGCACTCCTTGCAAAGGGGAGTTTCCTAAATCCTATAGAAGCTTAGGTTTATTACTTTGTTGGCTCTATAGGTTTGTTGTTTATTTTATCTTTGTTATTTGGTTGGGTATTCGCTTTACGAATTCCCATCTCCTTCGTGGGACAAAATCCTTCTCGTGGAGAGAAGGGGTTGAGGAACGCTACCCTTGTACTTGTAGCGTGGTTGTACTGAGGTTGAATCACCCTCGTTTTAAAGTGATTCGGTTAGTGGATTTGATCAACTAGGTTGATCGGAAAATCCTAACTCGAGAGGGTTAGGTGGTGGTTTTCACCCGGTTTGGGTTTCCACCTAAAAACAATTGTGTACATTGTGCGATTGTCTTTCTGTGTGATTGTTTATTGCTTTATATTATTTTCGCAATTATTACGTCATCCCCTCCTGGTAGGAAACCTACATTTGGTATCAGAGCAGGTTCTTGCAAGATCGGAGTAACACCCGGCAAGTAGATCATGGAGGGAAGCATAGCCGCAATCAGAATCTCCGAAGGGCAGTCCACCGTCCGACCACCCTATTTCGACGGGAGGGACTTCGGATATTGGAAGTTGAGGATGAAGACGTGGCTCCAAGCCACTGAATTCGAGATATGGGGATGTTGCGAAACCCCATACGAGATCCCGAAGCGACCCCAAGGAGGCTACTCGCAACTGTAGATTCGAGAGCTTTCACTCAACGCAAAGGCAATGAATGCCTTGTATTGCGCGTTGAGTCTGAAGGAATTCGAGAAAATCCAAGAGTGCACCACCGCCCACGAGATATGGAGGAGGTTGGAAGGCACTCATGAGGAGACAAGCTCGGAAGAAGATCACGAGAAGGAGGAAACCGCTTGCTTTGGTTTCATGGCTAGAGGAAGCAATAGCGACAGCGAAAGCGGAAGCGACTCCGACAACGAGGTAAATCTCGACCTACAAGAAGCCTTTAATGAACTTTTTGAAGTTAGTAAATCACTAAAAAGAGAAAATAATAGCATTAAAAAGAACCTTAGTTTTCTTAAAAATGAAAATGATAGGTTAGAAAAACAACTTAAGGACATAGAAGCTAGTCCTAAAAATGATAACCTATTATTAGAAAATCATAACCTCATCAATGAAAATAATAAATTGATTGAGGAAAATGATAGTCTAAAGCTAGAAATCTATGATTTAAAGACTAAGATGCAAACTATAGAAAAAGAAATCGCATGTCTTAGGGAAAATTCTAACAAATTAATCAACAAAGTAGATAATTTTTATAGCCCTAAGGTTGAGAAAGGATCTCCGTCAAGGAGACCCGCTAACAGATCCGGATCCAAGCTCACTTGGATACCGAAGAAAAAATTAGAATCTTGTTTTGTAGGGTTCAGGGATAATTACAACATAAAGGACTAGACCTACAAGCTCAAGTCTGGTCAACTCAAGTTGGGAGAACCAAGGAGTAGACCAAGGAGGAGAACAAGAAGACCGACGAGACGGCGAACAAGCAACAGACCCGCCGCACGTTGACCACCAGATTGGAGACCGGCGTCGATGCCCGGGCCTCTAAGCTACGGATGGGAGCCCCATCCGATGTGGCATCCACCACCACCATTCGGGCCATTTTATTGGCCATGGTAGGTGAGGTAAAACCCTTTACCCTATCTTTGTTTATCAGTAGCATTTAGATAGGGGGAGTTAAAATTTATGAGCTAATTGTCAATTTTTAAGGGGGAGAAATAAGGTAGCTAAATTTCCTTTAGTAAGGGGGAGAAAAATAATAGCTATCTTGTTGTTACAAAAAGGGGGAGAATATCACCTTTGTTAAAATAAATTCATAGAAGAGCATGTCTTAAGGTGGAGTTATAGGAAATGTAAAACCAACCAAACCTTTTTGATAATGTCAAAAAGGGGGAGGATTTTTATGCATTATTATTTACGATTTTTTCATCATCAAAAAGGGGGAGATTGTTGGTGCTAGAGCACCATGATCATTTGTTTTGATGATAACAAAACACGTGTTATTTAACATTTGCAATTTGAGTCCTAGATTTCAGGTCAATTGCAAATGTGGACGTGTTTAGACGGAGTTCGAGCTCGCATCCAGGACGGATTGGAGGAGCTTGACGGAAAACAGAGGAGGTTCGCGTGGAGCGAAAGATTGAAGATGAAAGGAAATGAAGAATAGGATAGATTTCCTTCTTTTGTACTTGTTGTATTTTTCGTTTCTTTTTTTGCTCTTTATTTCCTTAGATATTTCATGTTAAAGAGCCTCAAATAACCCTAACAGTAGTCCTAGGAACACCGGCACAACCCTAGGATACTTAGGTTTTCTGTAGAATACTTAGAAAACCAATATAGGGTTCAAACAGCACTTCCAGACGTCTAATTCCCAAATCAAACGTCTGATAAAGTATTTTAAGACGTCTGACTGTTGTTTCAGACGTCTGGTAACTGTTAGGCTGGACATAGCTAGTTCTGTCTGATGAAATCAGACGTCCAGACCTTAGTCCAGACGTCTTAGAAGACGTCTGATGGACTTGCCAGATGTCCAGATAGTGGACCGTTGGCTAGCTTAACAGACACTGCAGAATATGACTGTTAGAGCCTTATCAGACGTCCTTAGGCCTTTCCAGACGTCTGATAATTGATCGTTTTGCCTCGGCTGACCCAAAATCTCTTCTCAGAGATTTTCTAGCCGTTGCAACGTTTGGAAATCAATTCCCACAGTAAAAGTAGGTTTCCAGACGTCCAGACATAGTGCCAGACGTCCTGTATGTCGTCTGATGGACTTGCACAAAAACCCTGTTTAGATCTGATTCAAGTCAGGAGGAAACCCGCACAGAATCAGACGTCTGACCTTTAAATCAGACGTCTTAAGGTGGCCTTCCAGACGTCTGATGCCAGAGTTAGACGTCTGATCACCCTGTCAAGTGTAATCATTGTCCTGATTTCGGCCTGATTCTCTTGGGTTTTGTTCCCAACGGCTATAGAACCTTTCCTAATCCTTCCAAAGCCTTCCTAAGGCCTCTATAAATAGAGGGGAACCTTTGTAACACAAAAACACACTAAGAGACACAAAGACACACCAAGAGAAACACAAGACACACTTAAGCAACATAGTTCCACTCTCTTGTGTCCTAGCTAACTCTTGCTCTCCAAGCTCAAGCTCCATCACCTTGAGAGCATCAAGCCTTCGCGCACCCGCTCTCCCGTCGTTGTTCACGAGAGCGACATTGCGCCGTTGCGTGGCTCACGCACCCGCGTCATCGTCGAAGCACTCCTTGCAAAGGGGAGTTTCCTAAATCCTATAGAAGCTTAGGTTTATTACTTTGTTGGCTCTATAGGTTTGTTGTTTATTTTATCTTTGTTATTTGGTTGGGTATTCGCTTTGTGAATTCCCATCTCCTTCGTGGGACAAAATCCTTCTCGTGGAGAGAAGGGGTTGAGGAACGCTACCCTCGTACTTGTAGCGTGGTTATACTGAGGTTGAATCACCCTCGTTTTAAAGTGATTCGGTTAGTGGATTTGATCAACTAGGTTGATCGGAAAATCCTAACTCGAGAGGGTTGCACATCCTCAATGTCAAAATTATCATAAGGGTTTTAGTAGAAGGTAGGTTGTTTCAGGTCAACATGAACCCTTAAATCCAAAATTGTATTTCCCTCAGAATTTGCCTCCTAGATTTTCATTTCCAAATTTCTACCCCCCAAAATTAGGGTTTCTGGGACCTCCAAATCATTGTACACCCCATTTAAGATATCCAAGTCAAACAATTGTGGTTGAATCAGGATTGAGTTGAGTACAATGATCTCAAAAGTATCATCATTCAGCTCTCTGGAGTGTGGTAGAGGAAGGGGCTACTGATTGAATCTTCTAGTAAATCAGGATTCGAATCCTCGAAGTTAGCCCAATAGGATCATAATCTTCAGTTATCGGGCTATCAAATAGTTTATCAAATTCCTCAGGCCCGTTTGTCTCACTAAAACCATTTTCTTTGAGCTCAAGTGAGACCTCGCCTACAAACTCTTCACCCTCACAATCAAAGAATTCTTGATCCACATTTATATATGTCTCAAAATCATATGTTGTTCCTTGGTCTATAGAGACATTTTTCCTCGCTCCCTGGCTTAGGGATCTTGGGTTAGAAAATTGATTTATCCTCAATAGGTTGCTTTAGACCAACCTGGTCATCCCTGGTCTTAGAAAATGTGTCCCCCCCAATAGGCACCTGAGCAGGTTCTAACATTGGCTCTCCTGAAGATGTTCATCCTGGGAATCATCTCAAGATTGGACTAAGGCAACCACAAATTTCATCCTCAATCTTGACAACTTCCCAAGTAAAAACTCACCTAAGCCCCTATCCTTAACATCTTGGAGCCAATACAATAAGGAACTATTAAGTTCATCAATCATTTTGATCATAGGCTCCAATTCTTCAGTGTATGGTGTTGGTTGAGCTTCTAAAGATTGTATAGTGTTCCTTAGGTTAGCCAACATCCTATCTTGGACCTAGTTCACCTAAACCGAATGGTTTGGTTCAGGGTTGGGTGGGTTTGGGTTAAAACTAGGGGAGTCAAGAAATTGAGGTCCTCCCTGATAATAGGTTGTTTCAGGTTGTTCAAAGAATGGTGGTGGCCTATGTTCAACATAGTCTTGGGGAGGGTAAGAGTTATAATAATTATATCCTTCTTGATTATAGATCGGGTTGGTTGATCATTAGAGGGTGGAGATCTATAATCATTGTAGGCGTGAGAAGGATAATAATCATAGTCTTGTTGTCCATGGTTAGGCCCTGGGCACTGAGGTCCGCATTCATATCCCCAATCAAAGTTATCCCGACTAGGAGATGGGGAATCATAAGTCGAGCCAGGATAGTAATCATCTTGAGGATAAGTGTTGGTAGGAGGGTAGGATTGGAACTGTATGTATGGTGTGGAAGAATACATGATTAAGTAGGAGGGAAAACAGAGGAAACAAAGGTGCCCTACAATATAATCAATCAAAACTTGTCCCTAGGTGGGTTAGCTTAAAGACTTACAGACTCCCAGGACCCATCTTGAGATGAAAGAAATGATTTGATTTACTTCTATCCAGTCAATCTAACCAGTTAGAGGGAAGGGTTAGGGAGAAGGTTCTTCCTTTGGCTTGCCCCTCCAGTTCCATTGATACCCCCCAACCACAGTCGTTTGACACTACTCCCCTAGCTAGACATCAGATGGACCAGTAGAAGCAAATTAATTGAAAAAAATCTCAGTTGGAATTCCCAAAGAGCAAGTCAATCCTTAAGGCCAACGCCTACTCAGTTTTAATTAGGCTTAGGATGATTGTGCTCTTAGAATGTAATGAGCCCTTTAGATAGGTTGTGCCCTTAATAATCAGTTAATATGTGTGTGCGTGCACAACTAGGGTTTGCAAACAAAGTTATTTGATGATGTGTCTTTTAGGGTTTAACCTTGTTTAGTAGCTTTTAGAGTTTAATCTTAGGTGTTTTCAATCAAGTTTAGGAGAACACTCCAAATTTTGCAAGCACTAGTGTTGATATATTCCATTAAAAATAAAAAATAATGTGGACTACCCGGTTTAGCCCTAAAAATCAACCCTATGTGGCAAGCAACTTGGTGGATCAGTTTTAAATTGAGTGGTGCGGCCCAAACAGTTCAAGCAATTGTACTATTGCACCATCTGATTAAGGCACACAAAAATGTTTAACCTAATCAAATTTCTGCTCACTTATTTGTGTGTTGAGTTAAGGTGTACCAGATCCACAGGTTAGATTCTAGTTAAGTGGTAGAATCAATGTGATTGTGTGCCTTAGGTTGAGAAATTTGTGGGTGTCATGTGTCACTTTTACCTTAATCCCATAAGAAGAGAAGAGTAATTTTTTTTGTATTTTTAATTTATTGTGAGGTGAGGTGAAGTGACAATCAAACAACTAAGATCTAACCTAAGGTTTATGCAAGCACCTAAGGTGATTTGAGTTTGAGTTATTGTTGCTCTCTCTAAATCGGTGTTTTAGGAAGTAATGCGTCATAGTATAGCCGATAAAGCGCGAAAAACAAATAGAATTTATACTCGAATGAAATCCGAGGTCAAACGTAGGGAGCAATATGACAATTTATCTCAAGATCACAATTTCAAGCAAGAAATACAATGTAATAGCAATTTCATGCACAAATAATGAAAATATAAAATCAAGAGTCAATGTGGCAAAAAAGATTAAGGTAAAATGGTGATTTAAATCACCAAATTACCCTATTACAATTATACTTAAATAATGTAATAGTACTAGTCAACCAAATCCCATGTAATTTGAGTGTATAGTGCACTCCCTGTCAGAGATCAGTTGACTTAACCATCCAGATGCTACAATGCCAAGAGGGTACTCTTCTTGGATTCTTCTCTTCAGCTCTTCTTCTGCTTTGGCTTCTTTTCTTCCTCCTTCCTCTCTTCATGCACAAAGGGGGGACACTTCGTAAATTTCGCCTAGTGTTAGGATCTATTTGAAGCAAAATCACCCTTAACCCCACGTGCTCTCTCTCTCTTGTTCTCCTTTTTCTCAATATCCAGGAATATATTCACGTAATTGGGTATTTGGATTTTCACGTACCTTGGACCAGGGCTGCAGGTGTGGGTCACAGCCGAGGTGTGAGAGAGTAGGTGGGCAAGTGAGCGGGTAATGGGGACCTGACCGCCGTGTCTTGGGCGAGGGGTCAGGATGATAAATTCCTTTTATCTCGCACTGAGGGCTCGGTCATGCATGATGTGGGACTAAATGTCCCATAATTCTCCTCATGAAGCTGTTAATGATGGTTCTTCCAATTGCGATCGGAGACGAGTTCGTGGCTTCTAATTGAAGTCCTGGAGGGTGACGTAGAAGGCTTCAACGCTCCCTGGAGGTGTCACCTGGAGGTATCATGGCTAGAATACCATGAACGGTGTCGGAAACAGTTGTGTGGCAGCGGAGGTCCGACGATCTACCTGAAATAGAAAATATGGCCTCTCTGCCCTATCAAAAATGCTTAGGAGGATCGTATGAGCACGACAGATGTACTGGTTGGTGTTGCATGCGGTGAGGATGCTTGTGCGTGAGTAGTGAAGTCAGAGAAGGTGAGTGCAGGTGGTGGTGTTTGGTGGGTTGTTTGGAAGAGTAATCCCCTCAATTTCTGGAGGGGTTTTCCTCACAAGGTTATAGCGAAGGTGTAGGGGACTTGGACATGGCTCAATAAGGAGATTACTTGACGAATCTTCCTTTCAATTTTGAGAGAGATTCTTCAAGTAATCACAGATTTCTTGCCAAATGAAGCTCGGTGGAGTAAGATTTCTCCACGAAAATGGTTGAAGGACCTTTTTGTAAAGAGTGACGACAAAGATAGGGGTATTTGCAAGGAATTTCAAAAGCTGAGGGGTTGAGTGAGAGAAAAAGTTAGATTGGACCAAATTGCAAACTAGGTCGAGATGATCTTTGATTAGGATCAAATTTTGATAAAAACCTCATTTGAACCTAAGGAATCCAATGGTGGAGTTGAATTTTGGTTTTGACCTAGTTTGACTAGGTAATTTATACAAAAATCTAAATTAGGCCAATAGTCTGTCTGTGACTCTATTTTTGGTCAAAAACGGTTCTGATGGTCAATTCAAAGATGCTAATCCCTAGATAATTTTTTTATGAATTTTAGAGGGTTTATGTGAATTTTATCTTGACCAAAACCTCAGTAGATTAAGTAGGTCTGTTTTTAGGGTTTTAGATGTCATTTAATTCTTGAAATATTTGAAAACCCATTTCTGTTTGCATGGACCCCCTTATTAGACTTAAATGCATATTTGACCTTTAGTAACCCTTGAAAAACCCTGTGGTTTATTCTGTATTTGTTGATTATCGGTAAAATTGTAGAAATAACCTTTTATTCTTCTTTTCTTCTCTAAACAACTCAACCTGCCCAAGAGACCTTCTGACTGATATGTAGGAGCTTTTATTGACTTTATCAGAACAAATTAAGTTAGTTATCACTCATGATGGTGTTCCCATCATACCCTCATGCCTAGCTTTTGCTAGTCCCTTAGCAAAATTCTATGAATCAAACTAGTTATCTAGATCAGATGTAATCGTTAGGATGCCCTACTATGCCGTGTCTCTAGGAATCTGATCTTAATACCAAAAATAGGCCTCGAGGTACTCAAGTATAAGCCCAGATCCAGACCTGACTAGCTTTTGCCTCAATCTATCGCGGAGGTTTCTAAGGCCCGTAGAAACTATCCTGAGGTTCGTTGGACCCAACAGTTAAAGCACCCATGCTTGAAACATGGTTAGTCCAGGTTCAGTTTGCCAGTCCATTTTTGTAAGAGAGAGAGGGGTAGAAGAATATTCTCATTTTTGGAGAGTTTTCTCTCTTTTTTTCTTTTATATTTTTCCTTAGATCCAGCCTCGGATTGGCCCTAAATATGGTCTGTATCGAATTCCTTGTCCCCACCATCAATCCTCGAAGTGTCCCTAGCTTTCAATGTTTCGGGATAACACTGCCCATGGCAACCCCTAGAATCCTGGCTTTCGACACTTTGGGATAGTGCCACCCATGGCGTTTTGTAGCTAGATCCAGGCCCTGGCAATCGACATTTCATGATAATGCCGCCCATGGCACCTGAACCAGCACAAGATGCTTACATGCCCTTAGTAGGATATGTAGATATCCTAGGAGACAAGCACCGAGGAGATGATATGTTATTGCACATCTTCGAGGGGAATTTGCAGCCTCTCTAC
The DNA here is from genome assembly GCA_037157565.1 of Thalassia testudinum. NCBI lineage: Eukaryota > Viridiplantae > Streptophyta > Magnoliopsida > Alismatales > Hydrocharitaceae > Thalassia > Thalassia testudinum. The sequence goes on along the minus strand of JAZHRO010000014.1, from coordinate 75,551,698 downwards.
GTCAGGAACTCGTCCAAATCAACTTGTGTTTTCGAGCCGCTCCTAATCTAAATCTTAAAACCATTTTCAGAATAGATTAAATGCCCTTTGGCATGATTTTATTATTTGAAGCGCACTGAACCAGACTGTATGTGATTTAGGGTGCTTAAGTTACCGAGTCCCCCAAACCAGAGGTTAGTTAACGGGGTCGGATACTCCCTAAGCCTTAGACCTAATACATAAGCTTTGCATTTTCCTCAACCTGTTGAGGATTAATCTAGATCATGATAAGTACATGAATGTTTAAATCGAAATCAATCCAAGAGGCCTAAGGTCGGTATTCGCCACTAATCCCTTAAGTTTTAGCCTTTCAGGTCTTAATTCATCATTCGATCCAATCTAGAAGGTAGGTAGGTTCCATATTACTTTGAAGGGACTCTTTTTTTTTTCTTTATCTTTTAGCTCCTTTCTTTTTTTTTCTTTTCAATTTTCCTCCCTCTTTTTCTCATTTTCTCTCAAATGGCTCTTCTTTTTCCTCAACCTCATTTTCTCATTTTTTCTATTTTTCTATTTTTTTATTTTTCACTTTTCTAGTTTTTAGAATATGTATATTTTTTTCATGAAACCCTTTTTGTGAATTGATTCTCATGGCTTTGTGCACTTTAATACCCCCCATGCCTACTATTTACAATGTCCTCATTGTAAATTAGGTGGGTTCGAGTTCAACTTAGATCTTACATTAGAATAGGGTCAAAAGGGTGGGTGAATGGGTTGGGATGACTGTTGCGGACGATTTCAAGCTCTAGTACGAGTACCAGAGGTGGAGTCGGCTATTCTAATGGATGAACCCTAAAGTACAATATGAGTTTAGCAAAGAGATGTGTCAAAAGGGTTTTAGGTTTTTTAAAAGATGACGGGTTGCCTCTCGCTAAGCACTGAGTTTAATGCCATCAGCCGGGCACAATCAGCTCAGGGAGAATGGAGATCAAAGGATAATGTAGCCAAGTTCGCATCAGTAAGTTCAATGAACAGCTTGAGTCACTGACCATTCACAATGAAAGGTTCAGAATCAAAGGCTGGGTTGACTTATTTTGACAGCTCCATTTCCAAAGATTTGTCTCACCAAGAATGGTCCAATCCATTTAGAACGGAGCTTGCCTGGAAATAATTTGAGCTTGGCATCAAAGAGTAGGACCTTTTAACCAGGATGGAAAGTTTTTCAAGATATGTGTTTGTCATGAAAAGCCTTCACCCACTCTTTGTAAATTCGCGAGTTCTCGTACGCATCGTTGCGTAGTTCCTCGATCTCGCCCATTTGAAGCTGACGGTGGGTTTCGGCCTTAAGTAGATCTAGATTGCACTTCTGTACTGCCCAATAGGCTTTGTGCTCCATCTGGAAAGGGAGGTGACATGCCTTCCCGCACACCAATCTAAACGGAGACATACCTAATTAGGTCATGTGGGCGGTCCTATAAGCCCACAAAGCTTCCGGAAGTCGGGCTGACCAGCCCTTCCTGTCAGGCCGAATAGTGACCTGAAGGATTTCCTTGATCTCCCGATTAGATAGTTCAGCCAATCCATTAGTTTGGGGGTGGTAAGGAGTTGAGATTCAATGTAACACCTCGTACTTGGTCATCAGGGATCTGAATTGTGCATTTGTAAAATGGGTCCCTCCATCAGAGATAATGGCACGCGGGACACCGAACCGAGAAAAGGTGTGCTGATGAATCAACTTGATTACCACCTTATGATCATTGGTTCAGGTCGGGATAGCTTTGATCCATTTAGACATGTAGTCTACAGCAAGGAGAATGTATTCAAAGTCGTCTGATTTAGGGAAGGGTCCCATGAAATCAACCCCCATATATCGAAGATTTCGAATATGAGAATTGGCTGTAAATGCATCATATTGCGGTGGCTCATGTTGCCTAAGGTCAGGCAATGAGTGCATGCCTTATAGTAATCGTGTGCATCATTGAAGATCGTGGGCCAATAAAAGCCGCACTGGAGGACTTTAGCTGTGGTTTTATGTTCAGAGAAGTGTTCGCCGTAGGCCTGGTCATGGTAGAAGGACAGAATGTCTTGAATTTCTACTTTCGGGATGCATCGTCTGATGATCTGATCAGCACTAATGCAGAAGAGGTACAAGCCTTCCTAGATGTAGTACTTGGCATCAGAAAGCAACTTGTCCTTCTTGGCCTTCGACCAATCAGACGAGATCTGATGTGATACTAAGTAGTTAACCAAATCAGCGTATCAGGGAAGTTTTGCACCGATAGTCAGGAGGTGATCATCAGGAAAGTGTTCTGTGATTGGTACAGAAGGGTCGATGATTTCAGAAGGAAGGTGGGACAAGTGATCTGCTACCACATTCTATTTTCTTGCCTTGTCACGAATCTCGAGGTCGAATTCTCACAATAGCAAGATCCAGCGGATTAGTCAAGGTTTCGCGTCCTTCTTCGTGAGGAGGTGCCTCACTGCGGTGTGATTCGAGTATATGATAACACGGGAACCCAAAAGATAGGATCGAAATTTTTTGAGGCCAAATACTATAGCTAGCAGCTCTTTCTCAATAGCTGTGTAGTTACGCTAAGCCTCGTCAAGTATCTTGCTAGCGTAGTAGATGACCACGTGTTTCTTGTCTATTTTCTGCCCAAGTACTACAACCACGATGTAGTTAGATGCATTGCACATGATCTCAAAGGGTAGAGACCAGTCAGGGGATTGCAGGATTGGTGCTTGAGTGACTTGGTCATGTAGGCTCTAAAATGAATGAGTGCACTCCTTGGTGATTTCGAAGGGGACATCCTTTGACAACACATTAGTCAGGGGGTGCGTGATTTTTAAGAAATCGGGAATGAATCGACGGTAAAAATTGACGTGCCTCAGAAAAGAGCAGATGTCCTTGACCGAGCTAGGCATGGGTAGTATGGATATCAAATTAACCTTGGCTCGATCAACTTGGATGCGATTTTCTGATAGATATCCCAGGACAATTCCCTCAGGAACTATGAAATGGCTCTTTTCCCAGGAAAGAACAAAATTCACATTAATGCAATGCCTGAGGATCTGGACCAAGTGCAGGAGGCAATCATCAAAAGATTCCCTAAGTACTGAGAAGTCATCCATGACTTCAAGGTATTCACCTACCATATCTAAGAATATGGCGAGCATGCACTGCTGAAAAGTAGTGGGTGCATTGCAGAGACTGAATGACATCCTGCGAAATGCGTGTGTCTCGAAGGGGTAGGTGAAGGTAGTCCTCTCTTGGTCTTCAGGATGGATTGCCACTTGGTTATAACCGGAGTACCCATCCAAGAAGCAAAAGAATCAGTTTCCTACCAATTTTTCAAGTATTTGATTAATAAGTGACAGTGGGAAATGATCCTTTTCACGGAGGCATTCAATCTTCGGTAATCAATACAAACTCTCCACTAGTTCGCTATACGGGTCAGTATAGTCTCTTTGATTTCAGTTGTAACGATGGTGAGTCTTGCCTTTTTGGGCACAACCTGGATTGGACTCATCTTATGACTGTTAGAGATCGGGTAGATGATACCTGCATCTAACCACTTGATGATCTCCTTTTTCACGACATCCTGCAGGTTTGGATTCAGGCATCTCTGCATTTCACGGGATGGTCGTGAGCCCTCTTCAGTGTAGATGTGATGCGTGCAATATGAGGGGCTGATGCCAGTCAGGTTATCGAGAGTCCACCCAATGGCACTCTGATGCTGCTGGAGGATAGAAATCAAGCGGGTTTCCTGATTAGAGGTAAGGTGAGAATTGATAATCACAGGAAATGTCTGATTGGAACCCAAAAAGATGTATTTAAGATGATCAGGGAGGGGTTTCAACTCCATGACTGGATTTTCAGCAGCAGCAAGTGGTTCAAGGTGAGGTTTAGGAGCAATGGCAGGAGTTGAAGGTATCTCTAGGTCTAGTTTAGGCTCTTCTAGGTGTGGGGTTTGAGTCTGTTATGGTTCATTAGAGATAAGCAGGTTTTCCTTGACACATGGGTTGTCAACCACAGACTCGATGTCGCAAATTTGTTCGATAACCCCACAATTAATTCCTCCTTAGGCCTTAAAGATATCAATCTTTAGTATCCTACTCCCAAATTTTAACTCAATTTGGCTCTCCTCACAATTGATGTTGGCCCTAGTTGTGGCCAGAGAAGGTCTCCCCAAAATGATCGGTGTGTTCTTCAAGTTCTCAAGAGCATCCATGTCTAAAACTATAAAGTCCACGGGAAAGTAGAAATCATGTACCCTCACTATGACATCCTTGAGAATTCCTTTTGGTGACTTAATAGATCGATCAGCTAACTGCAATGTCACCTCTATCGGTTTGAGCTCAAATTCTTCAAGGTGGTCAAGTAGGGTTGTAGGTATTAGGTTTATGGAGGCTCTTAGATCCAATAATGCACGGTCAAATTGAATATCACCGATTGTACATGAGATCAGAGGGGTACCGGGATCTTTTGCCTTAGGCGGGAGCTTACTCAAAATGATGGAGCTAGCTTGCTCCGATAATACAATCGGGCTCCCGCCTTTGGTTCATGGCTTACTCTTTGGTGTACATACATCTTTGAGGAATCTTGTGTAAGTCGATACGTGGCGTATCGCATCCATCAAGGGGATGTTTATTTGGACCTACTCGAAGAGCTTGACCAGGTCCTCTTCAAGTGTCACGGGTTTGGTTTTCTTCTTTCCTTTAGTCAAGGCCTTGGGAAATGGAACCTCAGATGGTTCCTCTAGAATTGGCTCAGGTTCTTTACCAAGGATGAGCGTGTCCTGGATAATCAATCTAAGGTTAGGGTCTACAGTCTCAGGCGAGTTGTGGCTAGGAAAAGGTGGGTCCTATGTTGCTTTGCCAATACGGGTGGTGACGGAATTTAATCCTGCATGATTCTGGTTTGGGCTAGGGAGGATAGGTGTCTATTGCTGAAATCCAGAATAAGAGGTTGAAGCACCTGTCTCGTCAGGCGATGGAGCAAAATGGGCCTGATAGACAAAGTGGGCTTGGTCTTGATTTGGATTCATAACGTGCCTTTGGTTCTACATGTTATTTGGATTCGGAAGAGGCTGAAAAGGGAGTCACCCGGCTGGTGAGCACTTGCCAGCTGGGCCAATTGATTGCGCAGCTTAGAGATCTCTTCTTTATGTTGTTTTTGCATGTCAACCAAGGTCTAGAGAATCAAAGATGTTTGATCTTCCTTAGGTGGTCCAGATTGGAAATTTTGATTGAGCCTTGGTTGAGTGGGTTGATAGGGATGTGGGTTTTGTGGTCAGGGTTGGAATTGAGGTCTTGGATTTGGGTTATTTCCCGACCACGCAAAGTTTGGATGATTACGTCATCCAGGGTTGTAGGTATTAGAGAAGGGATTATTTGGGATGGCGTGGAGATCCTCGCAGGTCTGAGGATTCCCAGAATAATCAGGGTACAAGGGTTCAGAGTTCCCCCAACTGTGGTAGGTTGCCTCGGAGTTGCCTCCGAAATCGTAATCAGGTAGGGGTGGATATGCATCCATCCCCAGAGAGTGGTAGATATTGTGTGTAGCTTCCCTACCTGAGGGTGGGTGTGTATGTGTGCTTTGTGGTGCAGAGGTGGTCTTGTGTAGATGTCGAGTGATGTCATCCACCTTCTTCTCAATGATGGAGACCTTATCCAATTGACTGGCTACCAACTCCAAGTCGACGGATGCGGAAAGGCCTTGAGATTCGTGTACCCCCCGATTGTTTGTCAATGCACCAGTGGACGTCCGGTCGTACACACCCAGTGACTCATTGTTCAGGGAGTTCTCGCACATGTTCTTGAGAATTCCCCAAATCTCGTCTTCATACTGACCCATGATGTTGCCACCACAGGTTGCATTGACAAATAGCTTGATGTCATCACGGAGCCCGTGTTAAAAGGATTGGACTTCCCACTTCGGCACTTCATGATGGGGGCATTTGCGCATGAGATCCAGACAACGATCCAATGCCTCATGTAGAGATTCTCCCGCTCCTTGGAAGAAGTGTGTGATTTGGTGCCGCATAGCGTTTGTGCAACCAATGGGATAGAATTTTTGTAGGAAGGTAGTTTGAAGTTCTTCCCATGTGTTGATCGTGTGTGGATAAGTTTGAAACCAGTAGGCAGCTTTGTCAGCTAGAGAGAAGGAGAAGATCTTTAAGAGCAAGCTATCTCAATTCTGCATGTCTGCCCCAAAGGTGTGGGCCAGATGCTTTAGATTCTTGATGTGTTGGAAAGGATCCTCGGAGTTCAAGCCATGGAATTTTGGAGTCATGTCAAGCATACCATGCTTGAGCTCCACCTTGGGTCCTCCTGCAGGGATATTGATTCATGGTTCGATCTCCACTGCTGCGGGATTATAGTGATCTTGCATTTGAGGGTGCGGTGGTGGGTTGATGAGGGCATTGATCTGATCTCTAAAATCAAAGAATTGTTGTGGTTCAAAGTTAGGTCATTCTGGCTGATCCATGGTTGTGATTGGAGGTTCAAGATTAGAAAAAGAGGAAATGTCAATACGATTACATTGTTGCACAAACACGAATGTCGAGGCTTAGCCTCGACGAGAGTGAATAACTAATGGAGGCCTCAAGGGTGGTCTTAAGGATCTCCTCCCAAACATGCACTGATGGAGAAGATGAGGGATAGAATATCAGACGGACCCAATCGAGGTATCCAAAGATTTTTGGATGACTATAGAGGTTCGGGTCGGAATGATACCCTTGAATTAGAAAGTCGTCCCCCTAAGAATTACCTGGGCAGCCAGGAAGGGAGAGTCTTGCAAAGACCCCTACACGGTAGAGTGTCCCCACGGGTTATAGGGTTTCCCCCACCCGACCTTCCTTGTCACTGAGGGTCCAGGTAGACCAGAATGATGACTTGACCTATTAAGTCTACCATTTTAAGTTAAGAGCAAGGGTTCTTTTGTTTTCACTTGAACTTTTAAGATATTTTTGTGCAAGGTGACCTAATTTGATGATTCGTTGACCCCGCAAGGTGGGTCAACTTCACCTGTTTTGTCCTTGATTATTAGGTCCCAACTTTTTAAGATTTAAGTGGATATTTAGAGCTTGATTTTAGGGTTTGCTTGATTAGGTCAATTCAAGCAAGGCTTTGGACACACAAGTTGGGAGAATATATTCTTGATTAAGCAAGTGGAGTCCTCAACCCTAGGATAGAAATCCTATTTTGGCTCTTATTGATCCAATTAGTTCTGTCCAAATTTGGTACCTATAGCTCAAGCAAGAAGGTGATAGCCTTAGATACCTTAAACCCTAAGTAGGTGCAGAAATCAAGGTTAGGGTTTGTCTACAAAAGAATCAAATTAGGCAACTTGTGAGGATTGATTTTATGAATGAAAAGCAAGTTGTCCCTAATTGATTTTATTTCTTTTTTTATCTCTTCTCAGAATTAGGGGCTTTTAAGAAAAAGGGAATGGAATTTACCTGCCCCTGGAGTGTTTGGTGCATGGTTGACTCTCCTCGATTGGATTCCTGCATAGATCACAACAAAATAGATAGAGCAAGTTAGTATTAAATCAGAAATCGCAATCAAGAGATCAAATTATGCATTGCTCCTCGGCAACGGTGCCAAAATGTTGCTCGCTTTAAATCGGTGTTTTAGGAAGTAATGCGTCATAATATAGTCAATAAAGTGTGAAAAACAAATAGAATTTATACTTGAATGAATTCCAAGGTTGAATGCAGGGAGCAATATGGCAATTTATCTCAAGATCACAATTTTAAGCAAGAATATAACAATGTAATAGCAATTTCAAGCACAAATGATGTAAATATAAAATCAAGAGTCAATGTGGCAAAAAAGATTAGGGTAAAATGGTGATTTGAATCACCAAATTACCCTATTACAATTATACTTAAATAATGAAATAGTACTAGTCAACCAAATGCCACATAATTTGAGTGCACAGTGCACTCCACTCCCTGTCAGAGATGAGCCAGCTTAACTGTCCAGATGCTACAGTGCCAAGATGGCACTCTTCTTCTTGGCTTCTTCTTCTTCAGCAATTCTTTTGCTTTGGCTTCTCTTCCTCCGTCTCTTCACGCACAAAGGGGGGACACTTCGTGAATTTTGCTATGTGTTAGGATCTCTCTGAAGCAAAGCCCCCCTTAACCCCCCGCACGCTCTCTCTCTCCTATTCTCCTCTTTCTCAATATCCAGCCATATATTCGAGTAATCAGGTATTTGGATTTTCGCGTACCCGAGACCAGGGTTGTGGGCATGGGTCACAGCCGAGGTGTGAGAGAGTGGGCAGGCAAGTGAGCGGGTAATGGGGACCTGACCCCCGTGTTTTGGCGAGGGGTCGGGGTGATAAATTCCTTTTATCTTGCACCGAGGGCTCGGTCACGCATGATGTGGGACTAAATGTCCTACAGTTCTCCTTGCAAAGCTGCTGACGATGATTCTTCCAATTGCGGTCGGAGACGAGTTCGTGGCTTCTAATTGAAGGACTGGAGGGTGACCTGGAAGCCTTTCACGCGCCTTGGAGGTGTCACTTGGAGGTATCGTGCTAGAACACCATGAACGATGTCGGAAACAGTGGTGCTGCAGTGGAGGTCCAACGATCTACCTGAAATAGAAAATATGGCCTCTCGGCCCTATCAAAAATGCTCAGGAGGATTGTCTGAGCATGACGGATGTACTGGTGGGTGTTGCATGCGGTGAGGATGCTTGTGCGTGCGTAGTGAAGTCAATTAAGGTGAGTGCAGGTGGTGGTGTTTGGTGGGTTGTTTGGAAGAGCAATCCCCTCAATTTCTTAAGGGGTTTTGCTCACAAGGTTACGATGAAGGTGTAGAGACTGGTGGCGAGCGGAAAGATGATCTGTGGCAGCAGGAATGCTTCGCCGAAGGTACATCGATGAGATGGAAGATAAATTCACAAGAGGCGATGCAGTGGTCAAGTCGGAGTAGTGAAGATGAAGTTGTGAAGTAACAGAGCTATGGAGTTGATCTAAGTAGAAAGCGAACGGCGAGGAGGAGCGACATCGGGTCTGGTATGGTCGGCGCTGGAGACGAAGGGAGCTCCGGTGGGAGAGAACAACGATGATGAAGTGGGAGGAAGCGCCTTAGGGGTATGTCGAGGTGCGGAAGAAGCTAGGGAGTCAAGATCGGCTGGCTATAGTCTGTGACAACTGGTGAAGAATCTCGGAGGAAGGGGTCTCTGGAGAGGCGGAGTGATCCAAGGAGGAGAGGAAATAGGGCTAGCTTTGGCTCAATTTCTCGCTGAGGTAAGGAAAGCCATGGGGGGCCTTTTATAGGCCAGGGGCGAGCTTTCAAGCTTGGAAGCTCCCAAGCTTCGCGAATAGGAGACCTGTATCTTTGAAGGATTCGCACGAGCTTTTTAGAGAGATTTGGAGACTTGGACATGGCTCAATAGAAAGGAGATTACCTGACGAATCTCCCTTTCAATTTTAAGAGGGATTCATCACGTAATCACAGAGTTCTTGCTAAATGAAGCTTGTCGGAGTAGGACTTCTCCACGAAAATGGTGGAGGGACCTTTTTGTAAAGAGTGACGACAAAGATAGGGGGTATTTGCAAGGAATTTCAAAAGTTGAGAGGTTGAGTGAGAGAGAAAAAGTCAGACTGAATCAAATTGCAAACTAGGTCAAGATGATCTCTTATTGAGCCCAAATTTTGATACAAACCTCATTTGGACCTAATGAATCCAATGGGGAAGTTGGATTTTGGTTTTGACCTAGTTTGATTGGGTAATTTATGCGAAAACCTAAATTAGGGTAATAGTTTGTCTGACTCTGTTTTGGGTCAAAATGGGTTCTGATGGTCAATTCAAAGATGCTAATCCCTAGAGAATATTTTTCTATGAATTTTAGAGAGTTTGTGTGAATTTTATCCTGACCAAAACCTCAATAGGTTAAGTGGGTCTATTTTTAGGGTTTCATGTCTCATTTAATTCTTGAAAGTGAAAACCCGTTTCTGTCTGCGTGGACTCCCTTATTAGACTTAAATGCATATTTAACCTTTAGTAACCCCCGAATAACCCCGTGGTTTATTATGTATTTGTGGATTACTGGTAAAATTGTAGAAATAACATTTTATTCTTCTTTTCTTTTCAAAACAACTCAACCTGCCTAAGAGACCTTCTGACTGATATGTAGGAGCTTTTATTGACTTTATCAAATCAAATTGAGCTAGTTATGGCTCATGATGGTGTTCCCATCAGTTATTAAGTGATGGAATGGAATCTAGGGTGGGCGGGGTATACACTTACAAAACCTTCCAACCGCACTTTACTCTGATGTATCTACTTTAGCTCGCCTAGGAAGGGTACCTGTAATCATAGAATGAAAGGAGCATAGTGAGCTAAAAAGTTAGGTAAGGCAGGAAGCACAGTAAAAACCAAAGAGCATTGCCTCCTTGGCAACGTTGCCAAAATGGTGAGTGTGATTTTGTACGCAAAAGATTTGAGTTGGGAACTCGTCATCGTAGTACGTAGAAATCCTCTGACCAGATAAAATTTATAATCGAAACTTGAGGTAAGTCCCAGGTCAAACACGGGGAGGCGAACGTTTGGTTTTGTGAAATCCGCGCTTCAATTTTATTTGTTTTTGTTGCTTTTATCTTTTATGATTTTTTGGTATTTTAATAGGGTAAGAGATCAGATCAATGATATCTAATAATCTACTTGCAAAATAAGATAGAGAGAGAAAGAGTGAGAGAGAGGATCAAATATATATCTTAAATAGTTTGCTAAACTAAGAAAGCGGACAAATGCAGTAAAAAGCAGTAAAAGATAAATAGAGGTGAGAAGAGTCCCCCTCGATGGTCGCTTGGAGGATGACTTGCTTTGAGGTCACTTGGATAAAGGTGGTAGGAAGCAAGATCAAGGAGAACGACGGCAGAGGAAGGAGGACGGTGCAGGACGGTGTTGTAACGAGAATCTTCTTCCAGAAGGTGGTGAGAGGACGACCATGGGATGTGCCTCGAATGGGGGTGAGAAGCGGGAAAATATTTTATTTTTCTACTCTAGAGGAGCATCCCGGGCTTGGGACGAGCTCTCTCTAGAGCCTTGGAGGTGGTGAGGGAAAGAAAGGAAGAGATGAAGAAAAATGGGAGGGGTAGGGATCCTTTTATATTGGAGGAGAAGATGCTTTTCACACATGGACAATTAGTGACATCCATAAACGTCCCTGAAGACTCGCCGTAGAAGTCGCTGAAGACCAATGCGCCCGTGTGCGGTGCTCGCTGGTGTGCGCTGGTGCTACTAGCGTGCGCTCTGTGCACTCGTGCCCCATGCGCCACACGTGCTCTACACACTATGCCCTTGCTGTTGGTGTGCGCCTACACTTCTACGTGCGCTCACACTACTGTGTGCACTAGCGCTGTCATGCGCACTCGACGCTGCTGCTGGTGCGCACCGTTGGGCAGTCTAGATAGCATCACATGGCGCAATCTGTGTTGTCTATGTTCTTTCCTTTGTAAGGGTAGCTACAAATGTTGGATTCAGTCGATTTTCATGCTGCTAGGCTACGATCGTTGACTCGAATCCATCCATGCGATCGGATTTGTCGTTTGAAGCTCTGAATTGCATCACCTAGTCCATCAGTCGTTGATCTTCCTCGGACTATGTATGGTGCTACGGGGCCCCGATCAAGGTGATTTTGAAGGCATTGGTCTCTGATCGTCGTCCAATCAGATCCATACAGTTAGATCATCAATCCGAGGCCCTAAATTAAATCTCCTCTCCTGGCCATAAAAGGATGCAATTAACCTAAAATTTGTACATGCTACTCTAAATGCAGAATGATGTATACTATGCAATATTTATATCATGGAATGCATATTTAAGCTTAGGAACATGCATAAATAGGCAGTTTATGCTAATTAAATGTGTCTTCATCAGGTTGGATCACAATCTGGTCCACATCTGTGGACATCTTTTGCTAGCGGGTTTGAGGATGAATCTTTTTATTCTGATCCTGTGTCGTACTTCTCAGTTCTTAATTTCTTCTCTTTGTTTGTATATTATGTCTAGCTGAAGGCAATAAACTTAGTAAGTGCATATATTCCACTTTTTCTCGGAGCTGACCAGGTCTATTAGGAAATTTAGGTAATATTCTGTTTATTCCACCCTTTTCATTTTTTATTTTTACGATGAGGACATTGCATTAGATAGGCATGGAAGGGTGGATACTTAATCCTGAATTTATTTTGTTAGCCCCATAGAAATTCTTTTTTTTAGTAAAAAGGAAAAAAATTAGAAAAAAAATTAAAAAAACCAGAAAGATAGAAAAAATAGAGAATTAGGAGAAGAGAACTTAGGCTTTAGAAATTTGTTAACTTTAGGAGACGATACTTTAGGGCCTAAACACTTAGACTTTTTGAGTCTTCGGTCTTAATCAGCTTTGGTGTCCACTAAAATGCAGACCTGTTTCTCGAGTCCTCACCATATTAATTTTATGTTAATTTGGCTAATAAATTGGGGTGATAAGCATGCGAATTATCAACCTGTCCTCTGATTTGAGGGGACTTTAAGTCTAAAGCATCTGCGTACTATTTGCACTAACCCACTTTTCAACAGTTCTAACAAAAATTAAGTGGCTAATGAACTTGCTAGGGTGGTATGGCTGGCAAGTTGTCATGGGTTTGATACCTTATTGGCTGGTTGTCCAGAGCCTAACCACATGTCCATTTAGGTATATCATAGATCAGGGAAGCCACCTACTCAGAAAAAGAAAAAAAATACACAAAAAGAAAAAAAAAGAAAAATAGAAAGAAGAAAAAAATGAATAAGTCACACTTCACCGCATGAGTATAGCTAGCAAGTTGCTGTGGGTTTGACACCCTATTGGTCGTTTGTCTAGAGCCGAGCTCATAAAAATACACAAATAATTCCTAAACACTTATGGAAGAAGCAGGGAAATAGAATAAATTAGGGTGATACATACTAGGTTTGTCGTTGCGTGGATCCTATAAAAAGAATAATAATAAAGTAGGGAGAAAGCTACCAGTTGGAAAGATAAATCTTTAGGTATAAATTTTAGGTCACTTAGGGGTGTAGAAACCTAAAGTCTATTTTAACTACCACTTAGTGAGTCTAACACATTTGCACAATAAGATGCTTAATACTTAGAGTCTTTTTGTGTCTTGGGTGGGTTGGGTAGTCGTAAAAAGCTACCCATAAATCTTACACAAAAATCCAAAAAAAATGGAAAAGAAGAAAAAGCAAAAATATATATATATATACCTTCCCATTTCAAAATAAGGCAAGGACTTAAGTGGTTTGCATTTTGGCAGGCACCTAGGAACTGTTGACTTTTCATAGTTTAGGACCTTAGTTGAAATTTCCTTTTGTTAATAAACAACTAATGCCATAGAGATTGAGTCCTAATTCTACTTTTATACATAGCATTTAGTTTTTTTGCTAGGGACTAGCAAAAGATAGGCATGGGGGTATGATGTAAGCACATCTTTATAGGATAAAATGCCTATTTTAGCATGTTCCTAGGTTGGTTAGGCATTCTTAGTATTATAAATATTGCATAACATGTTTCATGTCGCATTTTGATTAGACTCTGTAAATTATATGTTAATTAGCTTATTTAGATGGCTAGGGGAGAAGGAGATATATTTCGGGGCCTTGGATTGAAGATCCAACCGTATGGTTCTAATCAGGGTAACGATCAGAGTCTAACGCCTCCGAAATTGCCTTGGTTGGAGTTCCATAGTATCATATGCAGTCCGAGGAAGATCAATGGCCAAGAGGCAAGGTGATGCAAATCCAGACCTCAGATAACAAATCCGACTGCATGGTTGGGTTTGGGTCGACGATCATAGCTTAATGGCGCAAAAATTGATCAAATCTGACATCTGTGGTGTCATCTATGAGAAAAAGTAGATGGACGGCCAAGATGGCACCATGTGTTGCCATTATGACCATCCAAAGTTTCCCTCAGCGCTTGCCCAACTGTGAAGAGCTCCCAAACGTGTGTTGTGGACCGTTGGATCCTCATCCAATGGCCACAAAGCATGCCATGCCACCTCAAGATGGGGACCGTTGGATCTTGATCCAATGGTCCACATTCACCCCTCACTACTGCCAGACAATTGGCTTTTGGACAAAAGAAAGTGCGTAAAGCACTGGAGAAGGCTAAGCGTGGGATTGAGCCGCGATGGAGGACCCCTCAACACTTAAGAGAACGAAATCCGACTGCTCGATCGTGATCGAGCGGCCGAGAAGCAGCCACGCCACCCTATGAATTAGAGAAGGCACGATCCACGTATAATCTAACCTGCGTTATATGCTCAATCCTTAGCCATTGATCGTGCGATCAACAGCTCTCACCAACAAGTGGTCACCCATCATGATAAACGTGCATAAATTTATGGTAAAATGCTTATTTATAATAGTTCCTAAGCCTAGCATTGCATTCCATAAGTATAAACAGTGCATAACATGCATTACACTGCATTTAGGATAATTTGCGTATATTGTATAGTAATTCCAACATTTTATGGCCAGGAGGCAATACAACATCTTTACGAGCTTCGGATGAGAAATCCGACCGTACGGATGGATCTGGAGTGACGATCATAGTCTGTCAACGTGGAAATCACTTCGATTCGAGCACCATGGCATCCTTTACAAGCAAGGAAAATTGGACGGTCCAAATGATGCCATGTGGCACCATCTGGAGAGCCCAATGTCACCCGACGTCCTTTCAAAGGGGTATCCAACAAGTAATCTTAGCCGTTGGATGCAAATCTAACGGTTGAGAGCCCTTCTCCACCGCACGCCGTAAGATGTCCTCCCGACCATTTGGATGGCTTAGCACATTGGTTGGGCACCCGACCACCAAGTGAGGGGCGTGGGTTCAAATCCCTGTGGCCCCCCCAATTGAGCAATTGATGCAGCGTAGTAGTGGTGACACTAGTGTAGTGCATGCTCACGCGAGGCAGCGCTAGCGCAGCATGACCGAACGCAGCTGTGCACGCTAGCACGCGTGAGCGCACAACACGACATGGGAGGCACAGGCACTTGATGAGCGGGCTAGCGGGAGCGTTGAATGGTGCGGATCTTTAGTGACAGCCTGGGCGGGTCTTTAGTGACGCTTGTAGCTGCCACTAATTGCCTGTGCACAGGAAGCCCTTCTTCCCTTCACTATAAAAGGACCCCTACACCCCCCTTCCTCTTCATCTCTACCTACACTACTCCCACCTACTCCTAAGCTCTAGTATCCTACCAAAGCTCCCTTAGAGCTTATTCCCAAGCTCCAAAGGCCTCTTATTAGTGTAATGCCCTTATACCCCACCAAATACTTGTCCTCCATCTTACCACCTTCATAAGAAGCCTTGGAGCCATCCTCCCACCTCCATTCCGATAGAAGATCACCTCCAGCTCCTCATCCCCATTCCGAAGCCTTGGTGAAGCATTCCTCTACCTGGCGTCCTCCTGCATCTCACCTCCATCGTCCAGCACCTTACCCAGCGTCTCAGTTGTCTCCAAGCGCCATTGATATAGACACATCTATTTAGGTTAAAATGACTAATCATGCATGTTCCTAGGCTTAGATTTGCATTTCATGCTATAAATATTGCATAGCATACATCATTTTGCATTTAGAGTAGTTGTATATATTTTAGGTTAATTAGGTCCTTTTTATGGTCAGGAGAGAAGAGGATTTATTTCAGGGCCTCGGATGGACGATCGGACCGTACGGATCTGATCAGGATGACGATCAGAGGCTAATGCCTCTGAATTCGTCTAGATCGGAGTCCCGTAGCATCATATGAAGTTCGAGGAAGATCAACGGCCAGGAGGGCAATGCAACATCCTTATGGGCTTTGGAAGAAAAATCCGACCATATGGATGGATCTGGAGCGATGATCACAGTCCGGCAACGTGAAAATCAACTTGATCCAAGCACCGTGGCACCCTCTGCAATAGAAAGAAGAATGGACGACCCAGATGGTGCCACATGGCAGCATCCAGGTTGCTTAACATCGGCCAGTAATGCCCGCTCCCACCTCTCCATCATCCACGACCTTCATTCCCAACTATTGGGTCTTGATCCAATGGCTGAGAAGCTCTCCTCCACCACGCGCATTAAGTCGTCTGCTTGACACAGCAGACGTCTTGGTGTGTTGGCTGGGGCACTGGACTCTAAGGGAGGGGTGTGGGTTTGAATCCCCGCAACCCCCCAATTAGCAATTGAGCACCGATGAAGCATCGCAGTGCACTACAGTGCACAGCAGTAGCGTAGTGCATGCTAGCATGCGCGCGACATGGCGCGAGGAGCACGGGCACGTGATGCATGCAGCACCAGCAGAGCGCGTGCCAGTGGGGGTATGCGTGATCTGCTACGATAGTTGCGTGGACCTTTAGCAACACTTGTAGCTATCACTAATGGCCCGTGCATGCCAGGAAAGGAATTGAAGGTGCGGATCTTCAACAGCAGATGGGTAGATCTTTAGAAATGTTTACTGATGACAGTAATGACCCAGATGCGAATTTGTTCTTCCTCTACTATAAAAGGACCTACCCACCACCATTCCAAAGCATCTCTTCTTTTCTTCCTCTCACCACCTCTAAGGCTCTAGAGAGAGCTTGTCCCAAGCCCGGGATGCTCCTCTAGAGTAGAAAACAAATATTTGTTCCCACCTCTCATCCCCATTCGTGGAGCATCCCATGGCTGTCCTCTCACCACCCTTCAGGAAGAAGATCCTCGCCGCGATGCCGTCTTGCCCCATCCTTTGTCCTCCGGCTCTGTCCTTCTTTGTCCCACTCCTCACCACCTTCCTCTAGGCAACATCAAACTGAGTCGTCCTCTGAGCAACCGTCAAGGGGGATTCTCTCACCTCTTTCTATCTTTTTCGCTTTCATAGTGTAATCTTTCCACTTTCGTAGTTGTAAAAAAACATTTGATTAGAAATCCATGATTGTTTGTCTCTCGCTCTTATATTTTCGCAAGTAGATTAGCTAGATAAGCAATTATTTATCTGATCTGCTGCTTTCTAAAAAATTCCAAAAAAATTATAAAAGATAAAAATGACAAAAACAAATAAAAGCGAAATGCGTATCTTTCAAAACCAAATGTTCGACTCTCGAGTTCGACCTAGGACTCACTTTTCGAGTTTCGATTATAAATTTTATTTGATCAATGCGTTTTGCGAGCTACGACTATAGGTCCTCCAAACATCGATTTTTACCACGCGAAACACATTCATCATTTTGAACCACGGCTAGGGGAGTAGCATCAAACGACTGCGGCTGGGGGGTACACTAGGAACCAGAGGCGTAAGCCAAAGGAAGAACCTTCTCCCCAGTCCCTCCTTCTAACTGGTTGGATTGCCTGGGTATAAGTAGAGTAAATCGTCTATAATCTTAAGACGGATTTTGAGAGTCTGTAGACCTTTAGGCTACCCAACTTAAGGACAGGCTTTTATTTTTTGTGTTGCAGGGTCCCTTCTCTTTCCCGTCCTTTTGACTTCCTTCCAGTGTATGCTTGGAAGGAGGTCATTGAACTCTCGTTTGGAAGGACCTATCGACCATTCCCGAAGGTGGAGCTTGAGTTTTAGCCAAGTAGATCCCATGGCTGATCAACAACCACCTCCCCCGCCCCTGAACCAGTAGGAGCTGATTTAAAGGCAGTTGGAAGAATTGCAGTAGATGCAGCAATGGTTCCAACGAATGAATGGTTAGGGTGCTTGGCCCTTGAAGTATTTTTATGATCCTTCAAATTATGAGGATCGTCCCAGCATTGTGATCCCTGCCAGTGATGTTGAGATCAAGGCCCAGGTTTTGATTCTAATTAAACACTTTCATGGGCTTGGCTCAGAGGACCCATTCTAACATTTGGAGGACTTGATCACTCTGGTTCAGACCACCAAATCACGGACTGTGGATGAAGAATAGATGCTCATGAGGCTTTTCCCCCATTCACTCAGGGATAAGGCAACACATTGGTATTGTACCATTGGAAGATCAATTGCTACCTGGATAGCTTTGAAATTGGCCTTCCTGAACAAATTCTTCCCATTTGGGCTAACCAATCGTTGCGACGGGCAATTACCACTTTTGCCCAGCAGTAGAGGGAACCATTTCATGGGGCTTGGGAGAGATTCCAGGATCAGTTGTGGAAGTGTCCACACCACGAGGTGCCTAAATGGCAACTTGTGTAGATTTTTTATCACAAGTTGAATGATCAACTTCGTAATCATGTGGATGCTTCTTGCGGAGGCAATTTCCTCAACAAAGACGCAGATAGCGCGTATGATTTGTTTGAGGAAATGAGTGAAAACTCTTTAAACCACGCCTCCATGGAAACCTTCAACTGATCCCAACAAACTAGATCAAATGCCAATGTGGTCCAAGATTCTCATACATCTGATATGGAATTGATCTGCAATAGATTAGATAAGATGGATCTGGTTGCTAAAAGAATGGAAGAGTGGATGTCTAGAAACTCTAATTTTTCTAGATCCACTCAATCCCTGGGATTAAGATTCCATTCTTCTCAAGCTCCTATGGGACGGGAGTTTGTGAACCAGCTGGAGTTGGCCCGACCTTCGAGCCAACTCTTCTTGGAACCTTATAGGTTCCAAACTAGGGCCTTTGATCCTAGTTTTTCTGATCCTTCTTCATCCTCATCTTATGAGGATGTTCATGCTGTGTAGGAGAATGTTAGGGCCAACCCTTACTCAAATTCTTACAATTCTGGTTGGAAAAATCACCTTAACTTTTCTTGGAAAGATCAGGAGCAGCAGGCCCAATATCGACCCAACAACTATGTACCGTAAAAACCAATGGGTCAAGGTCATGTATATACTCAATTGCCCTTGAATCAGGTTAATCAGTCCATGTGGAATGCTCAACAACCCGTCGAGCAGGTTGATTTAAACCTAAAGATGGTAGAAATGCAAGGGTCAATGCTCCAGCTCATGTAACAAATGAAAACTTCGTAGGATACCTTGCAATCCAGACTTGGTGCAAGCAACCGATAGCCCAGATCTCTACCATCACAACCTGTACCAAACCCAAGGAATTTACAGAACCAAGGTGCTGTGCCTCAAGGGTTTGGTAATAATGGGGAGTCATATGCTCGAGCTCAAGCTATCTATCAGGCTACCCCAGCCCCTCCTGGAGCAAACCAAGCTCCTACCAAAATCAACCGGGAGCCTCCTGTTTTGCCCAACCCTCCCCAAGGCACTAACCAACAGCATTTTTCCACTACAAACACCATTCCCTTGAGGAGTGCTAGTAGACACAAGGGACCTACCCAACCCCATGTCAACACCATTAGGCCCCGTAGCAAGAATTCCAGACTCCCAACTAAGAATGTGATCAACAAAACATCAGAGTCTGATTTGGGAGTATGTTGTTGAATGGGCAAACATAAAAAGTCGGAGGAGACATTGGAGGAAAATGCATCCTTACTTCAGGCTTTCAAATTGACAATCATTTTACTCCTCGTGGCTATCAGATCAATCCCTGCCTACTCCATAGGTTTACTGAATTCATATAAAGCAAAGCGTAGAGCGGAATCTGAAAACATTAGGAGAGTATTCTTGTCTAATAACACAAGCACACTGATCTTAAACAATCTACCTCCTAAGAAGCAGGACCCGGGAGCCCCGCTGATTTCCTGCACAATAGGAAACATCACTTCTGACTGGGCCCTTCTCGACTTGGGCGCTTCCATTAATGTGATCCCCACCTCACTGCACATGGAATTGGGTCTAGGCTACCTGAAACACACTGACATAACTTTGCAGCTAACCAATAGATCCATTACAAAACCAAGGGGTATTTTGGAGAATTTTTTAGTCAAGGTTAATGATTTGCATTACCTTACTAATTTTATGGTCCTGGACATGGAAGCACCAAAACAGCTCAACCACACCCCGATAATTTTGGGAAGACCTTTCTTGGCTACTGCCAAGGCAAGGATTGATTGTGAATCGAGAAATATAGAAATGACTGATGAACACACATAAATTCATGATAAATTGCTTATTTTTGATAGTTCCTAGGCTTAGCATTGCATATCATGTTATAAATATTGCATAACATCTATTGCATGGCATTTAGGATAGTTGTATATTTTGTATATTAATTCCTTCATTTTATATGGTCAGGGGGCAATGCGACATCCATACGGGTTTCATATGGAAAATCCGACCGTACGGATGGATCCAGAGCGACGATCACAGTTCGGCATCGTGGGAATCATCTCGATCTGAGCACCGTAGCACCCTCTACAAGAAGAAGAAGATGGACGACCTAGATAGCGCCACGTGGCACCATCCAGGCTTCCCAACACCGGCCAGTAGCATCGCACAACTCCTTCATCAGCACCCTTCAATCTTAGCCATTGGATCAAGATCCAACGGCTGGGAAGCAGTTGCACCAAGCTGCTCCACACGACACAAGGGAAGGTTTGCCGCAATGGTTGGAGCGCTAGTTTGCAAAAGTGGGGCATGGGTTCGAATCCCCGCAACTCCTCCAATTCGCAATTGGGGAGGCGCATGGAGCGGCAGCGCCAGCACAAGGTAGCAAGCGTGCGCACGCGCACAATAGCACATGGCAAGCGCGCACGCCAGCACATAGCAAGTGCACACACAACAGGGCGCGCACGGTCAGCGCGCGTGACGAGCGGGGTAGCAAGGTGTGGGCGCAAGGGCGATTGGTGCCAGTTTTCAGCGACAGTTGCGTTGACCTATAGCGACGCTTACAGCCGTCGCTATTTCATTGCAAGCCAGTAGAGCCAGCTAAGGGCGTGAGTGGAGGTGAGCTGTCTACAGCAACGTTTCCAGCGACGATCTAGAGGTCGCTAAAGGTCCTTTATCCATTTTTAGCCTCTTTTCCTCCACTATAAAAGGACCTACACCCCCTCCCTTCCAAGCCATCTCTACCTACTGTACTCCCACCTACTCCCAAGCTCTAGCAAGCCTACCAATGCTCCATTAGAGCTTGTTCTCAAGCTCCCAAGGTGCCTATTAGTGTAGCGAACCTCTGCCCCACCAAATACTCCTCCAACTTCCCATCTCCCTTCATAGGTCACCTTGGAGCCGTCCTTCGACCTCCATTCCGGAAGTAGATCAACTCCGTCTTCTCACCTCCATTCCAGTGCCACACCGAAGCTTTCCTCAACCCGACATCCTCCAACATCTCACCTCCGTCATCCTGCTCCTCACCTCCTTCATCCGAGCTTCCGCCAGGCGTCGTCGTCTCGCCGAACAATCGATTCGGAAGATTTCCTCTCACGTCCCTCTCTTTATATGCTTTCATAGTTTCTTATAATTGACATTGGAAGTAATATATATCATATTTGTTCCACATCTCTATCTTGTGATACATTTTCTTGTTTTCTTTTATTTCAAAAATACAAAAAAATAACAAAATCCTAAAATACCAAAAAGAAACAAAACGAAGCACGATTTTCAAGTAAAGTAAACGTCGCCTCCCTGTGTTCGACCCAGGACTCCCTTGGAGTTTCGGTATAACTTTTATCTGATCAACGTGTTTGGCAACTACGACGACGGGTTACTTGTAACCCTGATTTCTAAACACGTGAAACACGCCCGACCAATGACCTTTGGGAATAAAAGAAATCAATTTAATATTTTTGAGGTCTCAAAGAAGGATAAAATTAAGTGTGGTTTGATGGAGGAGCTTGGCAGAGTAGAGGAGGTAATGGCCATACATTCCTTAGACAACCTTTCAAAGGCCAACTCAACCCAAACTCAGGAAGAAAATCACATGGTTCCCGGTATAATTGAGGACAATGGAAACATGTAACCAACTGTAGCAACACGGAATAAAAAAGATATTCATGAAATCAGAAATATGTTGGATGATTCACATGAGCAAGTTATAACCCAACAATGTCCTCATCTTGAATTTTTAGAGTTTGAGGTTCAACTTTTGGGTGGGAATCATGAGGATCAAAATGGTTGGATTAAGCACCCTGATTGTG
Organism: Thalassia testudinum; assembly: GCA_037157565.1. Lineage (NCBI taxonomy): Eukaryota > Viridiplantae > Streptophyta > Magnoliopsida > Alismatales > Hydrocharitaceae > Thalassia > Thalassia testudinum. The sequence continues at coordinate 75,529,747 of JAZHRO010000014.1, read as the reverse complement.
AGGAGGAAATTGATCTTTGGGGAGAAACTCTTGAAACGTTAGAGTACCCACAAACCCCCAACACATCACAAAACCCTCATCGTCCTTATTCTCCCAACCATTGCACAATTTCTATATCCACCCACACTTCCTCTATAATGAATCAACAAAACTCCTATTGGAGACCATTTAGGCTCTCCTTGCACCACCAGCTTGCCACTTTCATTGATAATCTCTTTGGCAAGTCCATTTTTACTCTCTTGGACCCAAATCTTGGGGCCCAAAAACTATGTTATTGCAGCCTCAATGTTGGTTATATTTGATTGAGGACCTCTCCTAGCTGAAGGCACTAAACTTAACACATGTAAAGATTATTTCAAGCTGACCAGAATCTCACAGAAACTAGGTGCAATTTTTTCATCTCTACTCTCTTGCATGCTTTCATTTTTAACAATGAGGACATTACATTAGCTAAGCATGGGGGGGTGGATATATCTTATAATCTTTTTGTTAGCTGTAATGGTAATTTCCTGTTATTTTAGTTAAAAAAAATTAGAATTAGGAGACAAAAACTTGGGCATTAGGAGTTGCAAACTTTATGAATTGATACTTTGAGACCTGAATACTTAGACTCTTCAGGTCTTCAGGCTTAATTAGCCTAGGTGTCCACTCGAATGTGGACTTAGTCTCGAGTCCTCACTATGTCAATCTTATTTTAATTTAGTAAATAATTTGGGATGATAAGTATACGACTTATCAACCCGCCCTCTGATTTGAGGGGATTTTAAGTCAAAGCATCTGCACACTATTCGCACTGACTCACTTTCTAGTGATTTTTACAGAAATTGGGTAGCTAATGAACCAATTAGGGTGGTATGGCTAACAAGTTGTCGTGGGTAATGGGTAACAGTCCATTGGCCGGTTGTCTAGAGCCCAGCCACAAGACTGTTTTCTTTATACTGCCTTTAGGTAAATCTTAGATCAGGGAAGCCACCTACTTAGAAAAAAAAAGAAGAAACACCCAAAAAGAAAAGAAAAAAATAGAAAAAGGAGAAAATGAAAAAAGAAAATAATAAGGCCACACTTCACCGCACGAGTATGGCTGGCAAGTGGTTGTGGGTAATAGCCCATTGGCCAGTTGTCCAAAGCCCATCTCACAAAAATGCACAATAATTCCGAAAACACGTAGGGAAGAAGCGGAGAAGTAGAATAAATCGAGGAGATATACACTGGGTTTACCCTTGTGTTGACCACATAAATAAAAGAAGTAGGGAGAAAGCTACCGCTTGAAAAGATAAACCTCTAGTCAAGGTCACCTAAGGTCGTAGAAACCCGAAGTCTGTTTTAACGGCTGCCTAGTAAGTCTTTCACACTTTTCACAAGATGCTTAGTACTTAGAGTCCTTTTCGAGTCTTAGGCGGGTTGGGTAGCCATAAAAAGTTATCTTGACATTATCAAACTCCAAAAAGTCCAAAAAAAGAAAAGAAAATAAGAAAAATAGAAAAAAAATTATCTTCTCTTTGCAAATAAAGTGAGGACTTGGGCGGTCTGCATTCTAGCAGACACCTGGGCACTGTCAAATTTTTGTAACCAGGTCTTGGGTTGAAAGTTCCTAAAATACCAACAAATTATGCTTAAGAGATCAAGTCCTAATTCTACTTTTATAATAGCATTTAGGGTAACTTTGCTAGGGACTAACCAAATGTAAGCATGGGGGTATGATAAACATGCATAAATTCATCGTAAAATGCTTATTTACGATAGTTCCTAGGTCTATAATTGCATATCATGATATAAATATTGCATAAACATCCATTGCATTGCATTTAGGATAGTTGTATATTATGTACATTAATTCCATCTTTTTACATGGCCAGGAGGCAGTGCGACATCTTTACGGGCTTCGGATGAAGAATCCGACTGTACGGATGGATTCGGAGCATTGATTGCAATCCGTTAACACGAGAATCATCCCGATCAGAGCTCTGTAGCACCCTCTACAAGAAGAAGAAGACAGACATCCTAGATGGCACCATCCAGGCTACCCCACCTGAGCCATCGAACGGTCAACATCGCCCCGCACAAGGGCAAGTGCGCTCTGCTCTCGGCCATGCGATCCCGCATCCGACGGTCATGGGTGCGTAGCCTTAAATCCAAAGGACGACACAGTGCCGCCCTTAGCACAGTAGGCAGAGCTCTTTTTCTCGTCCACGAGCGCTCATTCGAAGCTTAGCCACTGCGCTCAAATTCAGCGAAGAGCGGTTGCGATTTGATTGTGCCTGTTGGATGTCATCAAGTGGCTGAGGCGTCACCACGTGGCACCACTGGATGGGTGTGGATGCAGCACACGACCGTTGATGCACCTCGAGAACACTCCATCTCACACGTGATTAAGAGGCACGATCTCCACGCCATCTTAGCCATTCACCTTTGAATCCAACAGCCGCGGTGCATCCAACCATAATGATAGTTGCGGGTGTGAGCGGTGGGTGCGGGATTTGCAGCAATAGAAGAGCGGGCCTTTAGTGACACTTACAACAGTCACTAAATGGCCTACGCAGTGCGTGCGCCAGCCAAGGCAATTAAGAGGTGTGGATCTTCAGCGACAGCTCTAGCAGCCTTTAGTGATGATTGTAGCTGTCGCTGAATGTTTGTGCATGAGATGCTCTTCCTCCCATCACTATATAAACACCCCTACACCCCCCATTCCTCTTCATCTCTACCTACTCTACTCCCACCTACTCCTAAGCTCTAGCAAGCCTCCCAGTGCTCCATTAGAGCTTACTCTCAAGCTCCCAAGGCTCCTATTAGTGTAGCATCCCTTTGCCCCACCAAATATTCCTCCATCTTCCCATCACCATTCATAGGTCACCTTGGAGCCATCCTCCCACCTCCATTCCGGTAGCAGATCATCTTTGCCTCCTAACCTCCATTCCAGAGCCTCGATGAAGCTTTCCTCTACCTAGCGTCCTTTGGCATCTCACCTCTGTCGTCCCACTCCTCAACTCCTTTGTCCAAGCTTCCGCCAGGCGCCATCGTCTCGCCAAATAGCCGATTCAGGAGATTCCTTCTCACCTCTCTCTCTTTTTATGCTTTTATAGATTATTTTAATAGACAATTGTGCAATATATCATATTTGTTCTATCTCTCTTGTGAATTTATTGTCCTTGTCTTTTTATTTCAAAAATACAAAAAATAACAAACCTCAAAATACTAAAAAGAAACAAAACGAAACATGGTTTTCAAGCAAGGTAAATGTTGCCTCCCTGTGTTCGATTTGGGACTCCCTTGGAGTTTCGGTAAAAATTGTATTTGATAACAAGTTTTGTGACTACGACGACAAGTTCCTCCAAACCCTGATTTCTACCACGTAAAACATGTTCATCAGCCGTCGTCTTGCCAAACAGCCGATTTGGGAGATTTCTTCTCACCTCTCTCTCTTTTATATTTTAGCATATTGTAATAGACGTTTGAATGACATTGTGATATATCATATTTGTTTCTCCACTTTGCGAAGTCATCTTGCTTGCCTTTTCTTTACAAAACACCAAAAAAATCACAAAACCCTAAAATACCAAAAGGAAACAACATGAAGTGCGGATTTTAATGAAAGTAAACGTTGCCTCCCAATGTTCGACTTGGGACTCCCTTGGAGTTTCGGTTAAAAATCTTATTTGATAACGTGTTTTGCAAAGTACAACGACGGGTTTCTCCTAACCTTGATTTTACTTTGCCAAAACCCATTCATCATTTTGGCGCCGTTGACGGGGAGGCAATGGAATTTGCTTTCTTGTTTTCCGTGTTTCTTTGCATTTACTTATTGTTATTATCCCTGCTTGCCTCTGATTTACTATCTTACAGGTACCCTAGCAAGGAGATCTGAGTGTGGTAGAGTAAAGTGTGGGTAGAGTAATTTGTAAGTGTCCCCCGCACATCCCCACCCACTAGTTCATTTCGCCACCTTAATAATCAAGACCTAATCTACTTAGGTGTTTTCACGAACTCTAGGATAGAAGTTGTTTATCTTGTTTGCCACCTCCACTCATCTCACCCTCGTATAAAAAGAAAATTAAAAAAATCTGATCTGATTGTGGGACGAAAGTAACATACATACTATACACACCCACACTTGAGGCACTTAACCTCTTTTGATTTTTACTCAACCATGATTTTGACCTGTGGAATCGGTACATGCACAAATCAACACATAAAAGAGTAGAAATTTGATTAAGTTAAACATTTTTGTGTGCCTTAATCAAGTTGTGCAACATGCTAATTGTTTGAACTATTTGAGCTGCACCACTAAATCTAAAATTGATTCATCAAGTAGCTTGCCACTTAGGATTGATTTTTAGGACTGAACCAGGCACTTCACATTATTTCTGATTTTTAAAGGAACATATCATCACTGGTGCTTGCAAAACTTGGAGTGTTCTCCAGAACTTGATTGAATACACCTAAGATTAAACCCTAAAAGCTACTAAACAAGGTTAAACCCTAAAAGACACATCATCAAATAACCTTGTCTGCAAACCTTGGTTGTGCATTTACACACATTTGAATTGATCATTAAGGGCACAACCCATCTAAAGGGCCCATCACATTCCAAGAGCACGATCATCCCAAGCCTAACTAAAACTGAGTAGATGTTGGCCTTAAGGATTGATTCACTCTTCGGGGCTCAGATTGAGATTGTTTTCGATTAATCTGCTTCTACTGGTCCATCTGATGTCTAGCTAGGGCAGTAGCATCAAACGACCACGGTTGGAGGGTATACTAGGAACCGGAGGCGCAAGCCAAACGAAGAACCTTCTCCCTAGCCCCTCCCTCTAACTGGTTGGATTGGCTAGATAGAAGTAGACCAAATCGTTTCTATCATCTCACGATAGGCCCTGGGAGTTTGTAGGTCTTTAGGCTACCCACATAAGGACATGCTTGGTTGATTGTACTGCAGGGCACCTTTCTCTCTTTTGTTTTCCCTCCTACTCTACTATGTATCCTTCCACATCTTACACACATTTCCCATCCTACCCTCCTACCAACACGTATCCTTAAGATGATTACTATCCTGACTCGACTTATGATTACCCATCTCCTAGCTGGGATAACTTTGATTGGGGATACAATACCGGACCTCAATATCCAGGGCCTAACCTTGGACAACAAGACTATGATTACTATCCTTCCTAGAGCTACAATGATTATAAATCTCCATCCTTTGATGATCAAACCAACCCGATCTACAATCAGGAAGGATATGATGATTATAGCATCTACCTTGCCCAGTATTCCACTGAATATAGGTCACCTTCATTCTTTGAACAACCCGAGATGACCTACTATCAGGGAGGGACCCGAGAACCTCAATATCTTGACTCCCCTAGAATAAACCCAAACCCACCCAACCTTGAACCGAACCATTTGATTTAGGTGAACCAGATACAAAACATGGTGTGTTTTTTTTTAGAAGAGATCCAAGACAGGGTGTTGGCTAACTTGACGAACACCATACAATCTTTAGAAGCTCAGCCAACACCATGTACTGAAGCATTGGAGCCTATGATAAAAATGATTGATGAGTTGAATAGAGCTTTATTGGATTTGCTCCATAATGTTAGGGATAGGGGCTTGGGTGAGTTTCTACTTGGGAAATTATCGAGATTGAGGATGAAATTTGTGGTTGCCTTAGTCTAGTCCTGGGATGATTCTCAAGATGAACCCCCTTCAGGAAAGCCAATGTCTGAACTTGCTCAGGCGCCTATTGGGGGGATACATTTTCTGAGATGGGGGATGACCAGGTTGGGTTAAAGCAACCAATTGAGGATGAATCGATTGCCTCACCCGAGATCCCTGAGCCAAGGAAAGGGGAAAAATATCTCTTTGATACAGGAAATGACATATGATTTTGAGACATATATAAATGAGGATCAACAATTCTTTGATTGTGAGGGTAAGGAATCTTTAGGTGAAGTCTCACTTGAGCTTAAGGAAGATGATTTTAGTGAGACAAATAAGCTCGAAGAACATGACGAACCATTTGATATTCCATTCATTGAAGATTTTGATTCGGTTGGGGCCCCATCCCTCAACCACACCCCGAAGGGATTGCTTTTGATTTGGAAATCAGTATGCCCAAGTCAATCCTGATTCAGCTGCAATTATTGGACTTGAGTATTTTAGATGGGGTGTATAATGATTTGGAGGTCTCGAAAACATTGATTTTAGAGGATAGGAATTTGGAAGTTAAAATCTGGGAAGCTACTTCTGAGGGAAATACAAGTTTGGATCTAAGGGTTCCTATTGACCTGAAACCGCCTACTTTCTACCAGGACCCTTATGATATCTTTCATGTGCAACCCAAACTCAGAATCATTGATTATCTTTTTGAGTTGAAATCTAAAAGGACATCCGAACCTATTGAACCATCTCTACCCATTGTCTGATACTTTGGTCATGGGTTGCATACTACCAAATTGTAGGCTCGGTCCTGCAAGATCAACAATTTCAGGTTCTAGGTGATTTTCATCTAGAACCTTAGAACTATTCAACCTTGGGGCATGGGTCTGCATCATAACTTGGTCCACATCTATGGACATCTTCTATTAGCGGGTTTGAGGATCAATATTTTTATTTTGATTCTGACCTGCACTTGTGAATTCTCAAATTCTTCTTTATATGTATATTATGCCTAGTTGAAGGTATTAAACTTAGCACGTGTGTATACTCTCTTCTCTTTGCGGAGCTGACCGAATTGTCACAAATTCATGTGATATTCTGTTTACTCATCCTTTTTCATGTCTCTATTTTTACAATGAGGACATTGCATCATTTAGGCATGGGGGGTGGATAATTAATCATGAAATCATTTTGTTAACTTCATGGAATTTATTTCTTTTATTTTCTTTTTTTTCAAAAAAAGAAAAGAAAAAAGTAAAAAAGAAATTGGGAGAAGAGAACTTAGGCATTTGGAAGTTGTTAACTTTAGGAAATGATATGATAGGACCTAAATACTTACTCTTCAGGTCCTCGGGCTTAATTAGCCCAGGTGTCCACTTGAATGTGGACTTAGTCTCAAGTCCTCGCCAAATAATTTTATTCTAATTTGGCTAATAAATTGGGGTGATAAGTATATGACTTATCAACTCGCCCTTTGATTTGAGGGGACTTTAAATCTAAGCATCTACACACTATTTGCACTGACTCACTTTTTGGTGGTTTATTTGGAAATTAGGTAGCTAATGAACTTTCTAGGGTAGTATGGCTGGTAAGTTGTCATGGGTAATAGTCCATTGGCCGGTTGTCTTGAGCCTAGCTACATGACCATACTCATTTTACTGCTTTTAGGTAAAACTTAGATAAGGAAATCCACCTACTTAGAAAAAGAAAAGAAAAATGGTACTAAAAAATAAATTTTAAAAAAATAGAAAAAGAAGAAAAAAATAGAAAAGTAAACTACATTTCACCGCACAAGTATGGCTGGCAAGTTGCTGTGGGTAACAACCTATTGGCTGGTTGTCTAGAGCCCAGCTCACAAAAGTGCACAAATAGTTCTCAAAACACTTAGGGAAGAAGCGGGAAAGTAGAATAAATCGAGGAGATTTACACTGGGTTCACCCTTGTGTTGAACCCATAAAAAATTTAACAGTAGGGAGAAAGGTACTGTTCGGAAAGATAAACCTTTAAGTAGAAACTCTTAAGGTCACCTAGGGTTGTAGAAACCTGAAGTCCATTTTAACGGCCGCCTAGTGAGTCTTTCACTCTTTTCAAGAGATGCTTAGCACTTAGGGTCCTTTTTAAGTCTTAGGCTAGTTGGGTAGCCATAGAAAGCTGCCTTGAAACCCTAAACTCAAAAAAAAATTCAAAAAAATAAGAAAAGAAGAAAAAAAAAATATCTTCCCTTTTCAAATAAGGCGAGGACTTGGGCGATTAGCATTTCGGCAGACACCCGGGCACTACCGAGTTTTTGTAACTAGGTCTTTGGTTGAAATCTTCTAAAGCATCCAACAAATTGTGCCTAAGTGATCAAATCCTAATTCTACTCTTATAATAGCATTTAGGTTAATTTTGCTAGAGACTAACAAAAGATAAGCATGGGGGTATGATAAACACACATAAATTCATGATAAAATGCTTATTTATAATAGTTCCTAAGCTTAACATTGCATTCCATAAGTATAAATAGTGCATAATGTGCATTACATTGCATTTAGGATAATGTGTATATTATATAGTAATTCTGGTATTTTTTGGCTAGGAGGCAATGCGACATATTTATGGGCTTCGGATGAGAAATTTGACCGTATGGATGGATCCAGGGCGATGATCGCAGTTTGTCAGCATGGAAATCACCTCGATCCGAGCACCGTGGCATCCTCTACAAGCAACAAAAGGTAGAAGATCCAGATGATGCCACATGGCACCATCTGGAGCGCTCAATGTCACCCGATGTCCTTCCAAAGGGGTATCGAACAAGAAATCTTAGCCATTGGATGCAAATCCAACGGCTGAGAGCCCCCCTCCACCGCGTGCCCTAAGACGTCCTCTCGACCATTTGGATGGCTTGGCGCATTGGTTGGGCACCCGACCACCAAGTGAGGGGCGCGGGTTCAAATCCCTGTGGACCTCTTAATTGAGCAATTGACGCAGCACAGTAGTGGCAGCAGCAACAACGGCACTAGCGAAGCTCTTGTGCGTGCGAGGCAGCACTAACGCAGCATGATCGGGCGCATCTATGCACACTAACGCGTGTGCGCTCGCACGACACGGTGCGAGAGGTAGGAGCGAGTGATTTGCAGGCCAACGGGAGTGTTGAATAGTGCAGATCTTCAGCGACAGCCTGGGCGGGTCTTTAGTGATGCTTGCAACTGTCATTAATTGCTGTTACTAACACACTCAAGACATTTTCTTAAGACGTCTGGGAGGTGTCCCAGACGTCTTGAACCACTTCCAGACGTCTGGGATCTATTTTCGGTGGCACGCGGGACTGCGTCTGCGTGCAGGCGCGTGCAGACCCGCAACCGTCTTCCTCTCTCTTTTACCCTCTCTCCTCTTGCAACCGCAGGCGTAGCGCTGTCCGCTCTCTCTCTCTCCTCCTCGCACGGCCTTAAAAGGCCACGCCCTCTCCCTCACTCCCGTCACCTCCGCCCCCTTCCTCTTCTCCTTCCAGCCAGTGCGTGAGAGCGAGCGCGAGTGAGCGGCGGCGGCGACAGCCACGGTGAGCATGGGAGGAGGTGCTGCGTGTAGGAAGAAGCGCTCGGCTGTGAGGGCTCGAGCTTGCCGAGGCAGTGGGAGCCAGCCGACGGGGGCGCAGCGGGCGCGGAGCGACGTGGGAGGCCTGCTGCAGCTCGAGCAGTAGGCGGAGCACTCGCAGCGCGGCCGGGCGTCGCGAGCGGAGGGCGAGTTACGCCCTGGTTCTGGAAACTTTTCCAGAATCAGACGTCTGGGCTGATAGCCAGACGACGGGCACGACGTCTGGAAGACTGTCCAGACGTATGAAAGGTGAGTTATTCCATTTTCTTCATTTTCTTCGATTGACCGTACTAAGAGAGAGAGGAAATGGGTACACACAGGTTCGGTGATTCGCCATCCAACGCGAATCAGACGTCTGGCTGTAGCACCAGACGACGGGAGTGACATCCAGACGTCCTGGGTGACCATCGGACGTCTGGGAACTAGGACAGACGCCCCCGCAAGCTTCTGGACATCTGAGAGCCATGCAGAGAGAGGTAATTCGCTGATCCACTTTTTAAGGCATCTGGAATAAGTTCCAGATGTCTGATTTTGCACTGTTTCGTCGTCTTCGACCCGTTTAGGGCCCGTTCGGGTTCCGTTTTCCGCGTTTCGAGTTGCGTTCTTTTCGGAATTAAATCCTCTATCTGTCTACAGTAGCTGTATACTATTTTGAGAAGTTCCTTGTGTGATCCTTGTGATAGGACCCCGTTCCGTTGTAGTCTCGGGGGTTGCGAAGGCATGCGGGATTCCCGACCACGCCCCCAGTTCGCCTGTTGTAACCGGTAGAGTGGCTTTAAGTATAATCTGTTAAATTATGAAACTATAAATAGAACCTAGGACATTGCATGAATCCTAGGAATGAGAAATAGATTGAATGGTAGATCCTAGGGTGTTGCATGAATCCTAGGGCTGGAAAACTAGATTGTATGATATATCCTAGGGTATGACATGAATCCTAGGATGGGAAAACTAGTGGAATACGTGAACACTGCAGTCTTGAAAATGTGGAAAAGAAATAATAGCTGCCTGTGAATTGAATTAACAGCTACTTGTTATGAATAAATGAACATGATTAAGAATATGGGATGTATGAACGTGAAACTGGAAAGGTGAAACCGGAATGCGCTGAGTTAAAGAGCTGGAACCCTACGGGGAATTAGGAGTAGAACTCCTGGAAATTGAGTGGAATAGAATTGGGGAAGTGAGCTGGCCCTTGAGTACGGAGTACCAAGGAGAGCGACTGTCCCCATGCTTAGTGCAGAGCGGAGCTAGCTGCCCCAGGGACCCGGGGTTAGGACTGGCCACTCTGTACCGATTTGCTGGCCCTCGTGTACGTAGTACCGAGGAGAGCTACTAGTGTAGGGAGGTACTAGCTACCCCACGGGCCCCGGGGTTCTGCTAGCCTCCTACACCGACTTGTTAGGCCCACTGGGGCAAACCAGGGTAGTCAGGCGAGGGTGCGCGGACTATGGAGGGGCAAGGCCCCTGTTTGGTTACTGTGGAGGGGTTGGACCCCTGTTACTGAGAGGAATCTGCCCTGTACTGGTTCCGTGCTGTGCTTTGGATGCACCCGTTGACAGAAACGACTGACCGCGTTCCAGTGCGGGTTAGCTACCCGTGCGTTTACCGCGCGTGCCGTAGTCACCGTTATGTCTGTCAGTGACCTTGGGGTGGTTGACTGAGAGTAGGATCACCACAGGGGACTCTCCCAGCCAGGAGAGCACCACGTGCTACTTCTACTGTTCAGAAAAGACTGCAATCAAGATCGTTCCCATGAGGAACATTTGAGATCAAGTGAAGGATCTGAGAAATAGATAAATTGTGAAACAATAGAAAGACGTAAATAAAGGAAGAAAGAAAATTAAAACAGCTACTGTACACTTTACTATTTCTTTAGTTTAGCTGCCACTCTACTCAGCGTTTTGCTGACGTGTTACACTCATTACCTTTCAGGACCAGGTGTTGAGCAGCCAGGGTCAGCGGCTGCAGAGGACGTTGGGCCAAGTAGGGTCCAATAGAGTTACCACTGTTCTCTTGTACCTCTTTTTGGTTCCACTGTAGTGAGTAGTTCTTGTTTCCGCTGTACTTTTCTTTACCTGCAGTTCATATTATGTTATAAATGTTGTTCTACTATTGTGGTGGTACATACTGTAGTGGTTTCTTTCCTTACTGCTGTATTTTCTTTCTGTTAGTTATATTCATGTTGAATGTGGTTTATTTTACTGCTCTTTTGGTTACTTCCTCGTTGGACGACCAGGTCTTGGGTTTAGTCGAGTCGGTCCGGTTCTCGTGTCTCGTAGGGACTCAGGAATCGGGTCGTTACAAGATGGTATCAGAGCAAGGTCGTCCCGAGAAGTGAATCAACTGACTGGAAAATAACCAATTCACATGTCTATAACTAGAGTAGCCACCACAACATATCTCTTGACATGAGTTCTTAGACGTTTCCGTTCGGTATCGTTCCGTAGTGACGTGTTCCATTTTGTTTCGCGTCTCCTTACAGGAGATGCCTCGTCGCGAGACTGGTAAGGCTGGCCGCGGGTGCGGCCGAGGGCGAGGTCGGGGACGTGGGCGTGCCGTTGCCGACACCCCAGTGGACCAGCCACTACTCCCGGGCATCCAGGCCCAGGACCTCGCCCGGCTGATACGAGACATTGTATGAGAGGAGCTCCACCCACCGCCCCGAGCACCTCACCCTGGGGCTGTGGAGGGGGAGTCCTCTGTGGGACCACTCGACGGACGCGGCGCTAGACACGGGGGAGGGGATGGGCCGCCGTAGCCCCCACCTTCCTCCGATACTTCTGTGCACGAGGCACCGTTGCCTGGGGGTGGACCAGCATCCCCATTGCAGCGCCACTCCGAGCTCTTCGGGCAGTTCCGAAAGCTGAAGCCCCCCTCCTTCAAGGGGGATGAGGACCCGACCGAGGTTGAGGACTGGCTTGAGCAGCTGGAGAAGATTTTTGACACCCTTCGCCCCCCGATGGAGTGCCGCGTGGCCTTTGCCACGTACCAGCTGGAGAGTGCGGCATACAGGTGGTGGAGGGCGGTCCGGGGACAGGAGAGGGACGAGCCGACCTGGGATCGGTTCGTCGCCCTCTTCTGTGAGTAGTACTTTCCCCAGACGTGGCAGGACCAGAGGAGGCGAGAGTTCCACACTCTCCGCCAAGGAACGATGACTGTGAGCGCGTACCGCACGCATTTCTTGGAGCTGTCCCGCTTTGCAGCGACAGCGGTGGCTACTGAGGAGGAGCGCCTTTGGAGGTTCACCGAGGGGCTCCGGCCTGCGATTCGGGGGTATGTCAAACCCCTGAAGCTGCCTATGTTTTCGAGGGTGGTAGAGGCAGCTATGACTTACGAGGAGACCAACCTATCCGCGCGAGACACTGACGGCGGGCGGAAGAGGCCCTTTCAGCCAGACTTTTCACAGGGCCAGTGAGAGAGGAGACACGTGGCGTCGGCAGGAGAGCCGTCACATTTTACAGGGCCATCAGTGGCCTTTGGGGGCCCTCGATAGGGGCCAGTCGCCAGCACCGGACCCTCGCCCAGCCGACAGCAGGGACCCACTGAGGGCGGGAGTCGGGTTCCCCTCTGTTACCAGTGTGGCCAGCCAGGACACATCAGGAGGGACTGCCCATCTAGGGCAGGAGGTCAGCAGATACTCCCCGTGCAGAGCACTGGAGGGCGTGCAGGAGGCCGTGGTTCCCAGGCGTGAGGAGGAGGACAGCAGTCACGAGGAGGGTACCGGCCAACACCTACCCGTCTGACGCAGAGTGTGGCTGCTTCGTCCGCACCTAGAGCTGAAGGGCGTATCAACGCCCTGACACACAGGGACGCCAGAGCTTCGGGATCGGTGGTAGCAGGTATGGTTTCAGTTTCCGGCAGACTCGTTTACATGCTTTTCGATTCCGGCGCTACGCACTCGTTTGTCGCAGCCAGTTTCGTAGTTAGTTTGGGCCAGGATTATACACTGTTAGAGAATCCGTTCGTAATCAGAGGTTCGAGTGGTCAGCTGTTTGTAGATGAGGAGGTGTACACGGATTGCGAGGTCAGCGTCGGGGGACATAGCCTGCCAGCTGACCTGATTATGTTGCAGATGGAGGACTTTGGAGTGATTCTGGGGATGGATTGGCTGTCCTCTTACCACGCCTTGGTGGAGTGTTTTGAGAGGAAGATCGTCTTCTCCATTCCGGAGTTGCCTTCTTTCGAGTTTCACGGATAGCCAGTGGACGGAGGTTTCAGGTGCATTTCGGCACTTCGGGCGGCGAGACTTTTGAGCCAGGGGTGTGAGGGTTTCCTAGCTTGTGTGGTGGCAGAGCCCAGCCCTGTGGCAGACTTCCAGAGCATCCCGGTGGTTAGAGAGTACCCTGACGTGTTTCCAGACGAGTTACCAGGACTACTGCCTGAGCTTGAGATCGAGTTTGAGATCTCACTAGTACCAGGGACCAGCCCCATCTCCACCGCGCCATACAGGATGGCACCGCTTGAGCTACGAGAGCTCAAGTCTCAGTTGCAGGACCTTTTGGAGAAAGGTTTCGTGAGGCCCAGTGCGTCTCCCTGGGGAGCCCCGGTACTGTTTGTGAAGAAGAAGGATGGGACCTTACGCCTTTGTGTGGATTACCGACAGCTGAATAGGGTCACCATCAAGAACAGATATCCACTGCCGAGGATCGATGACTTGTTTGACCAATTGCGGGGTGCCACGGTGTTCTCCAAGATCGACTTGAGGTCGGGATACCACCAGTTGAGGATCAGGGAGACCGACGTCTCCAAGACAGCTTTCCGCACCCGGTACGGACACTATGAGTTTTTGGTCATGCCGTTTGGGCTGACCAATGCCCCCGTTGCTTTCATGGATCTGATGAACCGGGTGTTTAGACAGTACTTGGACCAGTTCGTGGTGGTTTTCATAGATGATGTACTCGTCTATTCTAGAGATCAGACGCAGCACGGACAGCACTTGCGGATGGTTCTGGACACACTGTGACGACGTAGGCTGTACGCCAAATACAGTAAGTGCGAGTTCTGGTTGAGGGAGGTGACCTTCTTAGGTCATGTGATCTCTGGAGACGGCTTGGCAGTGGACCCAGCCAAGGTTGAGGTAGTACTCAGGTGGGAGAGACTGCGTTCAGTCACTGAGATCCGCAGTTTCCTGGGACTGGCAGGCTACTACAGACGATTCATTAGAGGTTTTTCACAGATTGCGCGTCCTATGACATAGTTGACCCGGAAGGACGTGCCCTTCGCTTGGATAGACGCCTGTGAGGCGTGTTTTCTGAAACTGAAGGAGAGGTTGACCTTGGCTCCCGTGCTCACCATCCCTGACAGTAGTGGCGGGTTCGTTGTGTACACGGACGCCTCCTTGCAGGGGTTAGGAGGTGTGCTCATGCAAAGGGGTCATGTTGTCGCTTACGCTTCGCGGCAACTGAAGCCCCATGAGCATACCTACCCTACCCAGGACCTAGAGTTGGCAGCTGTTGTCTTCGCGCTGAAGACTTGGAGGCACTACTTGTACGGTGAGACCTTCGAAATTTTCACAGATCACAACAGCCTCAGATACCTTTTTGATCAGAAGGAGCTCAACATGAGACAGAGACGTTGGTTGGAGCTCCTGAAGGACTACGACTGCAGCATCTCCTACCACCCGGGAAAAGCCAATGTGGTGGCTGACGCCTTGAGCCGTAAGGTGCCCGCACACTTGGCCAGTTTACAGTTACAGAGTTGGAGCCTTTTGGAGGAGGTGGGTAGTTGGCGATCCCTGGTGTTACGGGGGCACTGTGGGGCAGTGACGGTGACACGACAGACCAGGCCAGAGCTGATAGACCGCATCATCACAGGACAGATGGCCGATCCGTACTTGCAGTCCTTGCGCGATAGAGTACTGTTGGGAGACCCAGGGGACTTCTCTTTCACAGACCAGGTGCTGTACCTGAGGGGACGGTTGTGCGTTCCCAGAGACGAGCTGTTGAGAGAGCTCCTGACTGAGGCACACGGTTCCAGATTCACCATACATCCCGGAAACACGAAGATGTACCACGACTTGAGATGCGAGTTTTGGTGGAGGGGGATGAAGCGGGATGTGGGTGAGTTCGTGCAGCAGTGCTTAGTGTGTCAACAGGTGAAGGTCGAGCATCAGAGGCCTGCAGGGCCGCTACAGCCGCTTCCAGTGCCAGAGTGGAAGTGGGAGAGCATCACCATGGACTTGGTGGTGGGCTTACCTGTTACCCAGCGAGGACATGACGCAGTCTGGGTAATAGTGGATAGACTGACGAAGACGACGCGATTCTTGCCGATCCGAGTCACTGTGGGACCAGCACAGTTGGCAGAGAGGTATATCCGTGATGTGGTACGACTACACGGAGTTCGGCGGGAGATCGTATCCGACCGGGATACCCGCTTTACGTCCCAGTTTTGGGCTGAGTTTCAGTAGGCCTTGGGGACGCGGTTGAGATTTAGTACGGCTTACCACCCCCAGACGGACGGACAGTCTACGCACACGATACAGACACTTGAGGACCTTTTGCGTGCCTGTGTACTGGACTGGAGGGGCTCTTGGGAGGAGCACCTGCCCCTGGAGGAGTTTGCATACAACAACAGTTATCACTCGAGTATCGGCATGGCTCCCTACGAGGCTCTGTACGGACGGAGGTGTACGGCACCCTTGAGTTGGGTTGAGGTGGGGACCAAGTGGGAGGTTGGCCCTAGGTTGATCCGACAGAGTCAGGAGGTAGTCGAGCAGATCCACAGGCGACTCCACACTGTCAGGAGCAGACAGAAGAGCTACGCGGATCGGAGACGCAGAGAGGTGCAGTTTGAGGTTGGGGACCACGTCTTTCTTCGTGTTTCGCCCATGAAGGGCCTGCAGCGGTTTGGGGTGAGAGGGAAGCTCGCGCTGAGGTTTGTGGGGCCCTTTGAGGTCCTGGAGCGGGTTGGACCCGTTGCTTATAGGCTTGCCCTCCCCCTGCAGCTTTCTGGTGTGCACGGCGTGTTCCACGTGTCCAACCTCAGGAAGTACGTAGCCGATCCCATTCACGTACTGAGTCACGAGAGCGTCGAGGTGGGCGACGACCTGACCTACCCCAAGTGGCCAGTGCAGATTCTAGATCGAGCTGTCCGCAGTTTGAGACAAAAGCAAGTACCCCTGGTAAAGGTTTTGTGGAGGAGCCAGCGGTACGAGGAGGCTACCTGGGAGCCTGAGGCGGCAATGCGGGAGCGGTACCCGAAACTCTTCGTGGGTACGTCTTTTCGGACCGACGTCGATCCTCTTTGAGTTTGTTATGGTATTTATGACGTTTTCCCGCACCCTAATTAGCGCAAGTTTTGGGGACGAAACTTCCTTTGAGTTTGTTATATTGTTACGAACGCACTCAAGACGTTTTTTTAAGACGTCTGGGAGGTGTCCCAAACATCTGGCTAGACGTCTGGAACCACTTCCAGACGTCTGGGATCTATTTTCGGTGGCACGCGGGACTGTGTCTGCGTGCAGGCGTGCGCAGACCCGCAACCGTCTTCCTCTCTCTTTTTCCCTCTCTCCTCCTGCGACCGCAGGCGCAGCGCTGTCCTCTCTCTCTCTCTCCTCCTCGCGCGGCCTTAAAAGGCCACGCCCTCTCCCTCACTCCCGTCACCTCCGCCCCCTTCCTCTTCTCCTTCCAGCCAGTGCACGAGAGCGAGCGCGAGTGAGAGGCGGCGGCGACAGCCGCGGTGAGCATGGGAGGAGGTGCTGCGTGTAGGAAGAAGCGCTCGGCCGTGAGGGCTCGAGCTTGTCGGGGCAGCGGGAGCCGACCGGTGGGGGCGCAGCGGGCGCGGAGCGACGTGGGAGGCCTGCTGCAGCTCGAGCAGTAGGCGGAGCACTCGCAGTGCGGCCGGGCGTCGCGAGCGGAGGGCGAGTTGCGCCCTGGTTCTGGAAACTTTTCCAGAATCAGACGTCTGGGCTGATAGCCAGACGACGGGCACGACGTCTGGAAGACTGTCCAGACGTCTGAAAGGTGAGTTATTCCGTCTTCTTCGTTTTCTTCGATTGACCGTACTAAGAGAGAGAGGAAATGGGTACACGCAGGTTCGGTGATTCGCCATCCCACGCGAATCAGACGTCTGGCTGTAGCACCAGATGACGGGAGCGACATCCAGACGTCCTGGGTGACCATCGGACGTCTGGGAACTAGGCCAGACGCCCCTGCAGGCTTCTAGACGTCTGAGAGCCACGCAGAGTGAGGTAATTCGCTGATCCACTTTTTAAGACGTCTGGAATAAGTTCCAGACGTCTGATTTTGCACTGTTTCGTCGTCTTCGACCCGTTTAGGCCCGTTCGGGTTCCGTTTTCCACGTTTCGAGTTGCGTTCTTTTCAGAATTAAATCCTCTACCTGTCTACAGTAGCTGTATACTATTTTGAGAAGTTCCTTGTGTGATCCTTGTGATAGGACCCCGTTCCGTTGCAGTCTCGGGGGTTGCGGAGGCACGTGGGATTCCCGACCACGCCCGCAGTTTGCCTGTTGTAACCGGTAGAGTGGCTTTAAGTATAATCTGTTAAATTATGAAACTATAAATAGAACCTAGGACATTGCATGAATCCTAGGAATGAGAAATAGATTGAATGGTATATCCTAGGGTGTTGCATGAATCCTAGGGCTGGAAAACTAGATTGTATGATAGATCCTAGGGTATGACATGAATCCTAGGATGGGAAAACTAGTGGAATACGTGAACACTGCAGTCTTGAAAATGTGGAGAAGAAATAATAGCTGCCTGTGAATTGAATTAACAGCTGCCTGTTATGAATAAATGAACATGATTAAGAATATGGGATGTATGAACGTGAAACTGGAAAGGTGAAACCGGAATGCGCTGAGTTAAAGAGCTGGAACCCTACGGGGAATTAGGAGTAGAACTCCTAGAAAGTGAATGGAATAGAATTGGGGAAGTGAGCTGGCCCTTGAGTACGGAGTACCAAGGAGAGCGACTGTCCCCCTGTTTAGTGCAGAGCGGAGCTAGCCGCCCCAGGGACCCGGGGTTAGGACTGGCCACTCTGTACCGACTTGCTGGCCCTCGTGTACGTAGTACCGAGGAGAGCGACTATTGTATGGAGGTACTAGCTACCCTACGGGCCCCGGGGTTCTGCTAGCCTCCTACACCGACTTGTTAGGCCCACTGGGGCAAACCAGGGTAGTCAGGCGAGGGTGTGAGGACTGTGGAGGGGCAAGGCTCCTATTTGGTTACTGTGGAGGGGTTGGACCCCTGTTATTGAGAGGGCTCTACCCTGTACTGGTTCCGTGCTGTGCTTTGGGTGCACCCGTTAACGGAAACGACTGACCGCGTGCCAGTGCGGGTTAGCTACCTGTGCGTTTACCGTGCGTGCCGTAGTCATCGTTACGTCTGTCAGTGACCTTGGGGTGGTTGACTGAGAGTAGGATCACCATGGGGGACTCTCCCGGCCAGGAGAGCACCACGTGCTACTTCTACTGTTCGGAAAAGACTGCAATCAAGATCGTTCCCACGAGGAACATTCGAGATCAAGTGAAGGATCTGAGAAATAGATAAATTGTGAAACAATAGAAAGACGTAAATAAAGGAAGAAAGAAAATGAAAATAGCTACTGTACACTTTACTGTTTCTTTAGTTTAGCTGCCACTCTAGTCAGCGTTTTGCTGACGTGTTACACTCATTACCTTTCAGGACCAGGTGTTGAGCAGCCAGGGTCAGTGGCTGCAGAGGACGTTGGGCCAAGTAGGGTCCAGTAGAGTTACCACTGTTCTCTTGTACCTTTTTTGATTCCACTGTAGTGAGTAGTTCTTGCTTCCACTGTACTTTTCTTTACCTGCAGTTCATATTATGTTATAAATATTGTTCTACTGTTGTGGTGGTACATACTGTAGTGGTTTCTTTCCTTACTGCTGTATTTTCTTACTGTTAGTTATATTCATGTTGAATGTGGTTTATTTTACTGCTCTTTTGGTTACTTCCTCGTTGGACGACTAGGTCTTGGGTTTAGTCAAGTCGGTCCGGTTCTCGTGTCTCGTAGGGACTCGGGAATCGGGTCGTTACAATTGCCTATGTGCGGGAAGCCCTTCTTCCCTTCACTATAAAAGGACCCCTACACCCCCTTCCTCTTCATCTCTATCTACTCTACTCCCTCCTACTCCTAAGCTTTAGTAGCCTACCAAAGCTCCCTTAGAGCTTATTCCCAAGCTCCAAAGGCCTCTTATTAGTGTAATGCTCATATACCCCACCAGATTCTCATCCTCCATCTCACCACCTTCATAAGAAGCCTTGGAGCCATCCTGCTACCTCCATTCTGGTACAAGATCACCTCCAGATCCTCATCCCCATTCCAAAGCCTTAGTGAAGCATTCCTCTACCCTGCATCCTCCTACATCTCACCTCCATCATCCAGTACCTCACCCTCTTCGTCCAAGCTGCCGCTAAGTACCGTTGTCTCGCCAAATAGCCGATTTGGGAGATTTCTTCTCATTCGTATCTCTGTTGTATTTTAGCATATTGTAATAGACGTTTGAATGATATTGTGATATATCATATTTGTTTCTCCACTTTGCGAAGTCATCTTGCTTGCCTTTTCTTTACAAAACACCAAAAAAATCACAAAACCCTAAAACACAAAAAAGAAACAACACGAAGCACGGATTTCAATGAAAGTAAACGTCGCCTCCCTGTGTTCGACCCGGGACTGCCTTGGAGTTTCGGTTAAAAATCTTATTTGATAATAAGTTTTGTGAACTATAACGACGGGTTTCTCCTAACCTTGATTTACTTAAAAGTAATTTCATTCATTCATCCTAATCCCAAAGAAAGAACATTAATAGATGAATCAAATAACCAATCTCTAATTTTTGAAAAGAGATGGACCAATCATGCAAATTCTCCTTTACTAGAATACTCCTATAGAATCAATCAACCCCACATATTCAATGGCATCCAATGTAAAACATAAATCATAATATCACCATTTAATGTGAAGCTAATAGATGGGGGAAGATAATCATGCAATTTGATAAGACAATTAATTAGAGCATACTAAAGGGGCTTGGCTATAAATTCATTCAATTAATAAAATAATAGATCAAAAATCAAGTTTTGGCAATGGCAGCACATGTAATATCTGATTGAAGGGAAAATAGAGCTTCCACTCTCTCTCCTCCTCTCATGAGAGATGGGGCACCGGCGATGGAGCTGCTTTAGGGGAATGTTGACTGAAGCGTGGGGATCACGATGATAGCGACAAAATGGCGAGAGGTGGCTGGAGACAGCGGCTGATGGTCGGCCCGGATAGGTTGTTAATATGATATTTTTACCGTTGAAATGTGTATAGTGGTTAACCTAATTCAGACCTAACCATCTCTTTACAAAATTTTTAACCTGGCCTAATTGATTTTATCTTGTCACTTTTAAGCCCAGGGTCGAACTCAGGGAAGTGGGGTTCAAGTCGAGTTTCTACGTTTTCCTTAAAACGCGTCTCTTCCGTTCGTTTATTCTGTTTTTGGTATTTTTCTTATTTAGGTTTTTTTTTTTGGTAATCCTTGTTCTTGAGGCACACCCTCAAAATTGTGTCCTTGGCTTTTAGCCAAAACAGAGTTTCAAAACACGTCTTGCTACTTGCAAGACGGGGGTACCTGCAAATCAAAGATTATCTTTTCACTTTTATACCTTTTTTATCTTTTTACTAAGAAGGAAGCTATCAGATAGAAAGTAGATATAGTAGCTATAGATATATATTTATATGTAGTATATATATAAAGGGGTGGGGGTGGAGGTGACGATGGAGTGTAGCACTATGTCGAGTCAGCCGACGTCTAGAGAGACGCAACCAACACGACTAGGTGCCGCGTGGAGTGTGGATGGAGGATGGATGATGTATGGGACCACGCTTTTTTGTACGCGTGTATCAGGGAATATCAGCAACTGGTGCAGATATCCCCGCGATACAGCGTATAATAAATAACGTGAAAATATATGTACATATGTATGTATATAAATGTATAAGTATATATGTATAGATATATATAGATATATATATATATATAGGTGTATATATATATATATATATATATATATATGTATGTATATATGTATATAGCTATGTATATATGTATATAAGTATATATATATAATACTATATAGATATATATATATATGTATATAAGTATATATGTATCTAGATATATATGTATATATATATGTGTATATGTATAAGTATATAGATATGTATATATATATATATGTATATGAGTATGTGTATATATATATATATATTATATTATATGTATGTATACATAACTATATAGATATACTATGTATATATAAGTATATATATATAGATATATGTATATGTATATATATATATATATATATATATGTATGTATATAAGTTACTATTAGTGTGTGAGTGTGTGTGTCAGTGAATGGGTGTGTGTGTGTTGCTGTAAGTGAAAAAAGAGAGAGAGAGAGAGAGAGATAGAGAATACGTGAGAGAGAGAGAGCGGAAGACAGAGAGGGAGCGGGCGGAAGAGATCGCGGAGAGAGAGAGAGCGCCAGAGAGAGAAAGAGCGGGCGGGAGAGATCGCGAGCGCGGACGATGGCAGCGAGTTAAGACGTCTGCTCGCGGCGGCGGACGTCTGACGCGCGTCGTCTGAAGGCGGAGGCGGACGTCTGAAGACGGCGGGTGTGGGCGCGCTTTCGCGCAGGGTTCTGCAGGCCTGCGCGAAGTCGACGAGCGGGCGATGGCGCGGAGGAGCGAGCGTGGACGAGGTTTGCAGGTGGTCGCGGAGGGTCGCGGAGGGGGGCAGGGGTCGGCGTGAGGCCGTAGCCGGCCGCTGCAGTGCGCGCTGCGGCGGGCTACGGGTGCAACTGCGAGGCGGACAGAACGGAGACGGAGGCGGAGAACGGGCCTGCAGACGCGCGCGGAGGGTTGCGCGCCTGCGGGGAAGGTCGCGGAGGAGGCGGGGGGTGCTGCTGCTGCTGCTGTCGCCGCTGGGCTGCTGCTGCTGCTGCTGCTTCAAGCTTCGGAGCTTGAAGCGGCAGCAATGGCGAAGAGAAAAGAAAACACCACGCCCACCTGCTCGTTGAAGAGCTGGGCGGTGGTGTTCCCACTGTGGTGGTGAGCACCACAGTGGGTTCTCCTGCTCGTCGGGTGCCTCCTCGACGGAGGGCCGGCGTATGGGAGGGGAGAACGGGCGAGGAAGGTGGCTGCGGGTTTTTTTTAACTAGCTGCCACCGCTCCGTCGCGAGGATGAAGCTGCAGCTACTTATAGAGGAGGGGAGAGGGGCGTGTTGGCTGCAGCAGGGAGAGGGCGTGCTAGTTGCAGCTGTAGGGAGCGGCGTTGGCAGGGAGACGTGACGGGAAGAGGTGCTGCATGGCTGCTGCATGCAGCTGCGGGAAGAGTGCAGCCGCGGGAAGGACGCAGCCGCGGGAAGAAGAGAAAAGCCGTGGGAAGAAGAAAGAAAGATGAAAATAAAATATGGAGAGGGGACTTTTTGCAAAGAGACACTTGAAAAAAAATGTAAAAATGCAAGCCATTTATTCCATTCTCTTCTCCTCTCAATTAAATGCATGCATGCAAGCGTTTTTACAAATGCAACTACAGGATTATAATATACATAGTTAATGCTAGAAAATAGCATAAGAAGGCGTTCTTATAGGCATGTTTTGAGGTGCAAACATATACCCCCATGCCTATCTTTTGCTAGTCCCTAGCAAAACCGTATTTAGAAATGATCTTAAGCTGAAAATTTTCTTCTGAGGTGATATAGGTGTGTTTATTATCGAATATTGTGAGAACCAATTGTAAAGAAGACTACCAGTACTTTAAGTCTCACATGACATAGATCATCTCTCAACTAACCAGGACTCTTGATATTTAAACCTTAAGTACGATTTCCAGGACCCAGGAGGTTTTTGCCGTACTCGAGAGCTCAAGAAATTATGGTTTGTGCATAGTGAAGGATCAAGACTGACCAGATGAAGATTAAGACTCAATCCCAGGGTTTCACGAATTTTTAAGTACAGGTTGGTCCCAGTTTCAGCTCATGTCTTCGAATTGACCCTTAAGATGATGACGGAAAACTCAACTCCCATTTTCTGATTTTTTTTTTTTTTTTTTTTGTGACTCACCGAAAAACAAAGTATATAGACATTTATGAGATATACTGACTCTTTTAAAACATCTCTTTTCTGATTGATTTTTTTTTTTTTTTTTGAAACACGTGTCAGTATATCTCTTACAACACATTTTGAAACACACATCTTTTTTTTTTTTTTTTTTTGTGGGAGAGTTTCTTTTTGGTGGAAAGAGTCGCTCCTAAACACAAGACTAAAGCCTGGGATAAAAAGTCTACCTGCGCACACAGATAAGGACTCCACCTTCCCTAATGAACACTAGGGTTGGATCTTATGTTCACCTGGTCTTTCCTGATATGTGTAGTGTGAACCAAGTTTACTTAAGCTCTCAAGAAAAAGCAAACCAACGGATCCTGTACTGGTGTCTCAGGTACAAGAATACATCCTTAGTTAGGAGAGATCTTGATCTATTTTGTCAATGCTTTAAGTGAATTAAGCCGAGCCTGAGCGAATCAAGCTTTTGTGGCCTGGAAAGTCTTCAAAACAGAGGTTGAATATCCATAAACACTTATTGCCTTTTTGTTTCAGCTTCAAGATCATTATTAAACACCATTTATTTTTATTTTATTTTATTTTATTTTATTTTATTTTATTTTATTTTATTTTTTTTTGCATATTTATAAATAGGTGGGAACTGTATAATACCATAACATACCCGGATCCTATGGATGCCTATCCACCCCCCCATGCCAAACAATGCTATGTCCTCATATGCATGCAGGGAAAGGCAGAGGAAGGATGGAAGATCGGGTAACAAGAGCTGAGGTTCAGGGTATAGATTAGGGTGGAAGGGTGGGTGGATGGTGGGTGGTGAAGAGAAAAGTGAAGTGATTGCGATAGAGGTGTGAAAAGTGATGGTGGATGGTGAGTGCTGTTAGGGTGCCTCCCAACAAGCGCTGAATTTAATGTCCCCAGCTGGACTCAGAATGAGGCAAAGAATTAGTTACCCTCCAGCAGGGCAACGGTTTCTCCAACGGGGGCAGGTTCATGAGTCAGATAGGGTTTCAAACGTTGCCCGTTGACCGTAAATTTACGCCCAGATTTGGGATCTTCGATTTCGACGGCCCCATTGGGGAATGGTCTTGAGACCAGAAAAGGACCAGTCCATTTGGACTTTAATTTCCCAGGAAAGAATTTGAGTCGGGCATTATAGAGCCAAACTTGCTGAGATGGCTCAAATTCCTTCCGCCGAACATGGCTGTCGTGAAAAGCCTTAGTGCGTTGTTTAAAGGTTAGAGCAGAATCATAGGCTTCACGACGGAGCTCTTCCAGCTCTTGGAGTTGGAGTTTGCTTTCTCGTTCACACAAGTCTGGGTCGAGGTTACATTGGCGAACCGCCCAATAAGCGCGGTGCTCCAACTCTACAAGTAAATGACAAGGCTTCCCGTAAACGATTCTATATGGAGACATACCAAGGGGGGCCTTGAAGGCGGTCCGATACGCCCAAAGTGCGTAGGTCAGCTTGTCGGACCAGTCCTTACGGTCAGGCCGAACCGTTTTCTGGAGAATCTGCTTGATTTGCCGGTTCGACACTTCCGCCTGGCCGTTCGTCTGAGGATGATACGGGGATGCGATACGATGGTGGACTCCGTACCTCCTCAGAAGTGCCCGAAAAGAAGCATGGGTAAAGTGGCTTCCTCCATCCGAGATAATGGCCCGAGGGATCCCAAAACGCGCAAAGATATGGTCTTTGACGAATCGGGTGGAGATAACATGGTCAGCACGGCGCGCGGGAATAGCCTCGATCCATTTTGAAACATAGTCGACGGCCACGAGGATGAATTCGAAGTCGTTGGATGGAGGAAAGGGACCCATGAAGTCAATTCCCCAGATGTCGAAGATTTCCGCAGCTAGGATGTGTTGCAAGGGCATCATGTCACGACGTGCCATCGACCCTAATGACTGGCACCTAGTGCAATGTTTGGCATAAGTGTGCGCGTCCTGGTGAAGGGAGGGCCAAAAGAAACCGCACTGCAACACCTTGGCTGCAGTTTTCCTCCCAGAGAAATGGCCTCCACAGGCCTGATCGTGGCAGAAGGATAGCACACTGGGGAACTCACTGTCAGGAATACAGCGACGGATGATTTGATCAGCACCTATCCGAAAAAGAAGTGGATTATCCCAGAAATAATACTTTGCTTCTGCCATGAGACGCTCGCGCTGGTTTTTAGGCCAGCCACGTGGAAGAGATCCAGAAGCAAGGTAATTGGCAATGTCGGCATACCACGGTCCACTTGCCACATTTATTGCCAATAGGTGCTCATCAGGAAAAACTTCATTAATTGGCAGAGTAAGTCCAATATGGTCAGGGTCCAGTCTGGAAAGGTGATCAGCCACAACATTCTGGGCTCCGACCTTATCACGAATCTCAATGTCAAATTCCTGGAGCAGAAGGATCCAACGAATCAGTCTAGGCTTGGCATCCTTCTTGTGCATGAGATGGCGAATGGCCGCGTGATCAGTGAAAACAATAACGTGAGAGCCCAGAAGGTAAGAACGGAATTTTTCCAGCCCAAAGACGACTGCCAGTAGTTCCTTTTCAGTGGTAGTATAATTACGCTGGGCCTCGTCCAACGTCTTACTGGCGTAGTATACCACGAAGGGGTGTCTATCGCGTCTTTGTCCCAGGATGGCTCCGACTGCAAGGTCTGAAGCGTCACACATAAGTTCAAAGTTGAGGGACCAATCAGGCGGCTGGAGAACAGGGGCCTTGGTGACAGCATTACGCAGCTGCGTGAATGCTTGTATACAGTCAGGGCCCATGTCGAAGGGCACGTCGGTTGATAGGAGATGAGTTAAGGGTCGAGAAATTTTGGAGAAGTCTTTGATGAATCTCCTATAGAAACCGACGTGTCCCAAGAAGGAGCGGATTTGTTTGACAGAACCAGGCACAGGTAAATCAGCAATGATATCGAGCTTAGCTCTGTCAACCTCGATACCCCTATCGGAGATGATATGTCCAAGAACAATTCCCTCGTGCACCATAAAATGACTTTTTTCCCAGGAAAGCACGAGGTTTACATCAATACATCTCCTAAGGATGCGAGTCAGGTTGGCAAGACATTCGTCGAAAGATGGTCCAAAGACTGAAAAGTCATCCATGAAGACCTCGAGAAAGTCACCCACCATGTCATGAAATATCGCCAGCATGCATCTCTGGAAAGTTGCTGGCGCGTTACAAAGTCCGAACGGCATCCTTCTAAAGGTGAAGGTGCCGAAAGGGCAGGTAAAAGTGGTTTTCTCTTGGTCTCGGGGGTCTATTGCCACCTGGTTATATCCTGAGAATCCATCCAGGAAGCAGAAAAATTTATTTCCCGCTAACCGCTCTAGGATTTGGTCAATAAATGGTAGCGGGAAGTGATCTTTCTTGGTTGCAGCATTGAGTTTCCTATAATCTACACACACTCTCCAAGATGTAGGAGTGCGTGTAGGGATGGATTCGCCCCTGTCATTGACACAGATGGTGAGTCCTGCCTTTTTGGGCACAACGTGAATCGGACTCACCCAGGGGCTATCGCTGATCGGGTAGATTATACCCGCATCCAGCCACTTAATGATTTCATTCTTAACGACCTCCCGCATGTTAGGGTTGAGACGTCGCTGCATCTCGCGAGAAGGTCGAGCCTCCTCCTCCGTATATATACGATGAGTACAGAAGGAGGGACTAATACCAGATAAGTCTGATAAGGACCACCCAATAGCTGCCTTGTGTTCTAGGAGGACCTTAGTTAGTTTGCACTCCTGCTCCATGGTTAATTTTGAACTGATGATTACAGGGAGCGTTTCATTTGGTCCCAGGAAAACATACTTGAGTGTATTAGGCAGCACTTTTAGCTCGGGAGTAGATGGGGAAGGATCTGGCATTTCTTGGGACGAGAGTGTCCCAGACGGGTAGGAGAACAAGTTAGGAGGAAGAAACTGGCCTTCAGATTGGCCAAGAAGAGGGGCTTCTTGGATAGATGGATCCAAAAATGAATAGCCCCAGTGAGAAGTATATGGGCTCAAGGTCCCAGTGTGGATTTGTAAATCCGCCTGATTTGGCGGGGAAGAAAGGGCAATTCGGTCTTCATGAGTATGGACCGACAGTGAGTAGCCCGGATATGACTCAGACCACGAGGTATGGGAAGCGGAGAAAACCTCGTCAGAAGTCTGGCCAGGAGAAGGTACTGGACAAGGGAGGGATTGGGGAACGTCACAGTATGCGTTGGTCAGGCAGTTATCAGTGTTTATAGGTAATCCGCAGCAGTCCGAATAGGTCCCAATTAGTCCGATACACGCGCTGACGGCCATATCCTCGTCAGACGTGTCATCCTCAATGCAATCGCAATCAAAGTTCTTGGCTGCCTTGAATATGTTAAGCTTGAGCTTCTCAGATCCAACGGCAATCTCAATACAGCCCGACTCGCAGTCGATGTGGGCGCGGGCTGTGGCCAAGAAAGGTCGACCGAGGATGATCGGACAATCAGAAAGTGAACTAGGAACTTCCATATCTAAAACAAGAAAGTCAACAGGAAAACAGAGACTGTTGACCCTAACCACCACGTCTTCCACCACACCCTTCGGGATTTTGACAGAACGATCTGCCAACTGTAACGTGACAGGGGTGGGTTTCAGATTTCCCAAGGAAAATTTTTTGAGCATGATGGTCGGTATGAGATTGATGGAAGATCCTAGATCAAGCAAGGCACGGTTAAAACTGCAGCCTTGGATGCTACAGGAAATCAGTGGTGTGCCCGGATCTTTCTGCTTCGGTGGTAAGTTTGACAGTATAGCACAACTCGCATGAGGCGAGAGAACCACCGGATTCTTAGTCCTCTTTGACTGTCGTCTGGGTGTTGTGTAGTCTTTGAAAAATCGAGCGACAGTAGGTATGTGGTCGATTGCCTCGAGCAGGGGTACCTTGATTTCTACATCCCTGAACAAATTACGTAGGTTGTCAAAGGCCTGCGTATTTTTCTTTTTGCCTTTTGGCTCCCTTAGTAGAGCCTCAGGGAATGGGACTGATTCTGGCACAAGTTTTGGTGCATCATCCTCTCGCGAATGCGGTATGCATCCCGAATGAGAGGGTGATGAAGAAGATGGGCCAGGATCAGGTCGAGGCGGATCGACGGTCTGCTTACCGCTCCTCGTAGTGATAGCATTGGACGATGCGGGTCCAGTGGGATCATACGGTGGAGGAGGGTTTGCAATGGGGATATAAGAGTGTGGTGCTGCAGCAGGATTAGCCTGAAATCCCGGTGGAATGCTCGGAGCTTGCAGAACTTGATTAACCTGTCCCTGAGAAGGTCGTACCTGTGGTTGAGAACCACGGGGCACGAAATTTCGCGGGTTTGGAACAGGTTGGGCGGGAAGAGTGCCCTGAGATCGAGTCGCCATGCGTAGTTGACTGATCTCGGCATTCTGCTGCGCCAATTGGTGCTGAAGAGAGGTCATGTTCTCTTCATGGCGCTTTGACATTTCCGTCATCATTCGCATCAATTTGTCAAGAGGGCTTGATGCGTGTTCAGTTTGTGGTAAGCAAGGGCCTGATGGCGGATTTGCCATAGGATTAAATTGGACCCTTGGGATGACGGGTGCGGACGGTCGCATTGGTCCACCCGCGGGGTTTTGGCGCTGCGGGTTGTTGGACCATGCAAAGTTCGGATGATTACGCCACCCCGGGGTTATAAGTGGTAGAGAACGGGTTGTTCCCCAGGGCGCAAGCATCTTCTATGCCAGTAGACGCGTCCGCATGTAGATATGCGTCCGAGCCCACGGAGGCTTGGTCCTCCGTGTCGAAATACTGGCTCGCAGAAGCCAGTTCCACATGACTTACCGAGTCGCTTGGCGCGACACTCGGTAAGGAAGGTCTAACGGGGTTTCTTGGGATAAGCCTGGTATTAGAAGAACTTGGATTGTGACGAAGTGGTGAAGAGGTGGTGTTTGCCATAGATCGAGCGGGGTTGGCCAGAAGCTCGTCCAGCTTCTTGTGCACGACGGAGACTTCATCCAGTTTTTGTGCAATAAGGCTTAGATCAGTGGATGAATGGGAGGGTCCCATGTCAACTTCGTGGACATTTCGGGGCTGGCTGGTACGATTAAAGGCGACAATGGAAGCATTGTTCATCAAGTTTTCACTCATATTTTCAAACAGCTCGAATGCTCCATTCTCGTCTTTATTCATAAAGTTCCCTCCGCAGGAAGCGTCTGCAATCTGCTTCAAAGTCTCATTTAGCCCATAGTAGAAAATCTGGGCTATATGCCACTTAGGCAGACCGTGGTGCGGACACTTCCTGAGGAGGTCGTTATACCTCTCCCATGCCTCATGAAATTGTTCGCCGTTTTGTTGCGTAAATGAAGTGATAGCACGGCGAAGCGCATTGGTCCGCCCGATTGGGAAGAACTTCTTGAGAAACGCTGTTCGCATCTCTTCCCACGAGTGGATGGTTCTCCCAAGGGTGCGTAACCATTGCGACGCTTTATCCCGTAATGAAAACGGGAACATCTTCATGAGGACTATAGATAACCCGACATTTCTTGGTTTAACAGTTTCAGCAAGTCGGGTTAGGTCTTCCAAGTGGAGAAATGGGTCTTCACTTGCAAGACCATGAAAGTGAAAATTGATTAGGCCAATTATATTTGGTTTTAATTCAAAGTCGTCCCCGCCCATGGGGACCCGAATTTGTCCTATGGTCTCTGTAGCAGCGGGATTTTGATAAGAGCTAAGAGACCTAGGCTCCTCCCGTTCGGGAGGGTTCTGCATTTCCTCCAATGTTTCCCGAATGGCTTCGATTTGCTCATTATACATTTCCATTTGGGCTTGGAGGCGGGTTATGGGATCTAAGGCTCCACCACCTGGTGGGTTCTGAGGGCGGTTTCCTCCCTCGGGATTTGGGGGTGGGCGTGCAGCCATGTTTGTGGAGGAGGAGGACGATTCGACTTGTTTTCTAGATTTATCAGTCAATTCAAATAGTTCAGGGTTTTGTGACCTCCTCCCAAACATGCACTACCGCAGGAAGAATTGGGGAGATGAGAAGGGAATAGGGATGAGAGAAATGACGCCGCAAAGGTACACTTGATTACAAATCAATACAGTCAAGTTCCTAACCTCTACAGTGTGCCCTTAGACCTAAAGATCTAAGTTACCTACTATCACGAATTACGGAACCGAATGCGAGCACCGCGGAACCACCGGGCCAGATTGAAAGGCCGTTTGCCCCAGTCTTAGACACCCGATAGCACGCGGGAACTCTCACCAGCACGTAGTCGCTACACACAGGTAGTTAGACCTCCAATCCTCAGTAAGGGTCAAGTTACTACCAGTTTTAATTAGAGGCTTAGGGTCAAGTGCTTTTGGAATGTGAAGGGCGTTGTTTACGGGTAATGCCCAAGTGATTGATTTTAAGAGTGTGTAAGAACAAGCATGCAACGGGGAAATCTCCCCGAATTGAAGTTTTTATTGGCGAATGGTTTTTAGAGTTCAGCCTTAAGTAGTATGAATTTTAGGGTTTTGCTGAATTACCAATTCAACCAATCTCTGGGTTTTTTGCAAAAATACAGGTTTTCCTTCTAAAACCCAAGAAACCCTTCTTCAATTATCAGTTAGTTAATGCATGCTAAAATGCAATGGGCTACCCTAAATGGAGATTTCTAAGTGTGGATGCACGAATCAATTTTATATCAATGTGACAGGGAGCCAAAGCACTTCAATTCAAGCGCTCCCAATCACCAGAAATGATTTCCACACACAAGGCTTCAACCAAAAGATAAAGAAAATAAAATTTTTGGGGTTGAAGTATTCAGGATCGAATCACAGGCAAATTTGAAAAGTCGTGGTGGGGTTGGAATCAACTCAATTCCAAGTCTCCCCACCAAAAATGTGATCCTGAATTAAAGATAAGTGAGGCAAAAGAGGGATACAAGCAATCTTTTTCTTTGCCTCAAAGAATACTTCCCACGGCGAAAAATCTAAGAATGAAGATTCTCGGATTTTCGCTATGCGAAGTAAGGTGGGAAATCCGGGGCAGTGGGAGTGAAGACAACCAATCAATCAAGTGAATTTTAATCCACTTGCCCTCAAGAAATCCCAAAAAGTTTTTCTAGTTTTTAGTTTTAAAATTTTTTTTTTTATTTTTGTGGTGGCAAGTTAACACTAATTTGATGAGAAAAGAAAACCTACTTGTTCGGCAACGTGTGCGAAGCTCCAATGCAATGTCGGCGTCTTCACGCTCTCGTTCCCGCCTTGGATCTGCTCACGTCCTCGACTTCGTCAGCCTTCTTCTCCTTCCACCAGGTTCACCTGCACACCAAAAACAACAATACCCGTGAAGAGAGAAGAGACAAATTTAAAGGAATTGGATAGAAACTTACTCGAAAGCGCACCTCCCCGGCAACGGCGCCAGAAAAGTTATGATGGTCGGCCCGGATAGGTTGTTAATATGATATTTTTACCGTTGAAATGTGTATAGTGGTTAACCTAATTCAGACCTAACCATCTCTTTACAAAATTTTTAACCTGGCCTAATTGATTTTATCTTGTCACTTTTAAGCCCAGGGTCGAACTCAGGGAAGTGGGGTTCAAGTCGAGTTTCTACGTTTTCCTTAAAACGCGTCTCTTCCGTTCGTTTATTCTGTTTTTGGTATTTTTCTTATTTAGGTTTTTTTTTTTGGTAATCCTTGTTCTTGAGGCACACCCTCAAAATTGTGTCCTTGGCTTTTAGCCAAAACAGAGTTTCAAAACACGTCTTGCTACTTGCAAGACGGGGGTACCTGCAAATCAAAGATTATCTTTTCACTTTTATACCTTTTTTATCTTTTTACTAAGAAGGAAGCTATCAGATAGAAAGTAGATATAGTAGCTATAGATATATATTTATATGTAGTATATATATAAAGGGGTGGGGGTGGAGGTGACGATGGAGTGTAGCACTATGTCGAGTCAGCCGACGTCTAGAGATATTTAACCAACACGACTAGGTGCCGCGTGGAGTGTGGATGGAGGATGGATGATGTATGGGACCACGCTTTTTTGTACGCGTGTATCAGGGAATATCAGCAACTGGTGCAGATATCCCCGCGATACAGCGTATAATAAATAACGTGAAAATATATGTACATATGTATGTATATAAATGTATAAGTATATATGTATAGATATATATAGATATATATATATATATAGGTGTATATATATATATATATATATGTATGTATATATGTATATAGCTATGTATATATGTATATAAGTATATATATATAATACTATATAGATATATATATATATGTATATAAGTATATATGTATCTAGATATATATGTATATATATATGTGTATATGTATAAGTATATAGATATGTATATATATATATATGTATATGAGTATGTGTATATATATATATATATTATATTATATGTATGTATACATAACTATATAGATATACTATGTATATATAAGTATATATATATAGATATATGTATATGTATATATATATATATATATATATATATATATATATATATATATATATATATGTATGTATATAAGTTACTATTAGTGTGCGAGTGTGTGTGTCGGTGAATGGGTGTGTGTGTGTTGCTGTAAGTGAAAAAAGAGAGAGAGAGAGAGAGAGAGAGAGAGAGAGATAGAGAATACGTGAGAGAGAGAGAGCGGAAGACAGAGAGGGAGCGGGCGGAAGAGATCGCGGAGAGAGAGAGAGCGCCAGAGAGAGAAAGAGCGGGCGGGAGAGATCGCGAGCGCGGACGATGGCAGCGAGTTAAGACGTCTGCTCGCGGCGGCGGACGTCTGACGCGCGTCGTCTGAAGGCGGAGGCGGACGTCTGAAGACGGCGGGTGCGGGCGCGCTTTCGCGCAGGGTTCTGCAGGCCTGCGCGAAGTCGACGAGCGGGCGATGGCGCGGAGGAGCGAGCGTGGACGAGGTTTGCAGGTGGTCGCGGAGGGTCGCGGAGGGGGGCAGGGGTCGGCGTGAGGCCGTAGCCGGCCGCTGCAGTGCGCGCGGCGGCGGGCTACGGGTGCAACTGCGAGGCGGACAGAACGGAGACGGAGGCGGAGAACGGGCCTGCAGACGCGCGCGGAGGGTTGCGCGCCTGCGGGGAAGGTCGCGGAGGAGGCGGGGGGTGCTGCTGCTGTCGCCGCTGGGCTGCTGCTGCTGCTGCTTCAAGCTTCGGAGCTTGAAGCGGCAGCAATGGCGAAGAGAAAAGAAAACACCACGCCCACCTGCTCGTTGAAGAGCTGGGCGGTGGTGTTCCCACTGTGGTGGTGAGCACCACAGTGGGTTCTCCTGCTCGTTGGGTGCCTCCTCGACGGAGGGCCGGCGTATGGGAGGGGAGAACGGGCGAGGAAGGTGGCTGCGGGTTTTTTTTCAGTAGCTGCCACCGCTCCGTCGCGAGGATGAAGCTGCAGCTACTTATAGAGGAGGGGAGAGGGGCGTGTTGGCTGCAGTAGGGAGAGGGCGTGCTAGTTGCAGCTGTAGGGAGCGGCGTTGGCAGGGAGACGTGACGGGAAGAGGTGCTGCATGGCTGCTGCATGCAGCTGCGGGAAGAGTGCAGCCGCGGGAAGGACGCAGCCGCGGGAAGAAGAGAAAAGCCGTGGGAAGAAGAAAGAAAGATGAAAATAAAATATGGAGAGGGGACTTTTTGCAAAGAGACACTTGAAAAAAAATGTAAAAATGCAAGCCATTTATTCCATTCTCTTCTCCTCTCAATTAAATGCATGCATGCAAGCGTTTTTACAAATGCAACTACAGGATTATAATATACATAGTTAATGCTAGAAAATAGCATAAGAAGGCGTTCTTATAGGCGTGTTTTGAGGTGCAAACAGCGGCCACGCGTGGAGGTGGTTGACGACAGTGGTGGTGGTGAGTTGCTACTATGGTCTGCGGGGGTGGCACCCTTGAGTAGCGCGTGGCCACGTGTGGTCTCTCAGATCGATGAGGGTGCACTGGCGGTGCTTAGAGTTGAGGTTGGAGGTCGGTCGTGGTTGTTGGCCGGGGGGTAGGTGGCTGCAAGTTTGGGTCTTTTGCTGGAAAATAGGGGAGACGTGGGAAGGAGAAGAAGAAGGAGGAGAAGGAGCTAGCTATGGCACGTGGGCATGCATTCGCGTGAAGAAGTGCGTGCAAGGGGCGCGGGTGTGCGCGGAGGTGGCCGGTTGTGTCGTGAAGGCATAGCTTGAGCATGGCCGCTGGAGGGGGCAGTGAAGGCGGTGGTTGCTGCTGTGTGCAAGGAAGAAAGATTGCGAGTGGTTGTTGGGCATGCGTAGGTGGTTGCTACGGTGGGGCAGTTCGCTATCAACACACCATCGATTGACAAGGAGTTCACGGTGGCACCACGGTGCACGCTGAGAGGGCCACAGTGCATGCGGCTTCCACGGTGTAGGCAAGAGGGTCATGGTGGAGAGTGAGCATCCGTCCTCCTTGTGGTGGGTTGGAGCGGCTCTTTTTAAAAACAAATCCCCCGTCTGTTTCACTGCGGCCACCATCTACTCCAATCACTCAGCGAGAGTTGCGAGTGGTTGGAATAGAAGGATAAACGCTGGCAGCTTTCATTAGACGTCTAAGTGATTCTTTAGATGTCTTAAAATATGCAGACCTTAAGGGATCTATGCTGGTAATTCTTCAGACATCCAAATTGAGCTCCAGACGTCTTGTAGAGTGATTTTGACCGTCTGAATGGTACCTTTAGGTGTCTTATGTTGAGCCTGCATCCACCAAATAGCATATCATATATTATTAAACATAACATTGGTGCATAATATGATATGTAGACTATGTTGAATTCCTACTTAATTCCTAATTAAATATCAACTAAGAATGGCTAATTAAAGAGTACTTAGGCCAAATAATGGTCCACGAAAGTGGACTTATCAAATGCTCCCATGCCAAAGTTTTGCTAGTCCTGAGCAAAAGTGAAAAATAATGAAAGTAACCAAAAGATTTCCTCTTCCATTATTCCAAAAATTTAGAGATCCAGACTAATGTGAAGTGATAGTAACCTAGGTAATGGATCCAAGTGAAAAGCCAACTTATATTTAAAGTTCGTAATTAACCCTTGGTAAACATTTTATTAGGATAGGAAACTACTTCCCTCAGGGATGAAGCAGAAAATAATATGTAGTTTGACCCTAGCTTTTTAGCTTAGGTAGGAGATACTGAGTTGAATGGATTTATATTTAGTGGCTCACACTCAATAGGTGCTACATGTAATCTAGTACTGCAGACTCTAGATCTCAAGTCTATTAAACAAGTCAACCCAAAGCATGGCTAAAAACTATGCTCTCTATGCATTCCTTTGTTCTCACTCACCTTCACTTTTCTTTTTCTTAGATTCACAAATCTCACAAAATGTTGTAAATGTACTCACTATTTGGTGGTCTCACATGGCATCCACATTTCAATTGAAGTCCTAATAACCCTACAACTAAGTTATAGGACCTCAGCCAGTATTCGGGCGATAAGAAATTCTGAAAAGTAGGTACGGGTCATATTTGGTGGATCGTAATGGGTGTTTTTGTTGTTGCCTCAAAAACATTGACAAAAAATGACATGAAGATAAAACTCCAAACTTGGACTCTTTTTTTCTTTTATTTTTTTTTCTTTTTCTTTTTTTCTTTTTTTTTTCTTTTTTTCAAATATAAATATTTCTCCTCTATTTTTTTTTGTAAATCAACATAACACAACATAGACTTTTATTCATGAGCCATTATTAGGGATGATGATGGTGATGGGAACACAATCATGAGCCCTAACTAGCTCATTTTGACCCAGAAAAGAGAACAAAAGCTCCTACATAACCAAATGGAGGTCCTAACTCAATGAATAACCCTTCTGAAAGAAAAGTAAGAAACAAAGGGTAAAACTGTAATTTTACCATTGCAGTGCAACAACTGATTTCTCACACGTTAAACACAGGTCAAATGGTCTTAACAAGGTAAAAAGTGGGTTGGTTCAAACAGAAAAGGGTTCATGTGAATTTTGGGAATTAAATGACTTCTTGTAATCCTAAAATAGACTCACTTAATTTAACACGATTTTGGTCAATATAAAATTCACCTAAACCCTTTAAAATTCATAAAAAAATATCCTCTAGGATTTGAAACCTTCAATTTGGCCCTTAGAACCTATTTTGACCTAAATTGGGGTCTCAGTCAATTATTTACCCTAAATTGGGTTTTTGTGTAAATTACTTAGTCAAATGTAGTCAAAACTAAAATCCAACTTCACCATTGGATTCCTTAGATCCAAATTAGGTTTGTACTAAAATTTGGACCTAAGGGGAATTCACCTTGACCTACTTTGCAAACAAGTCCAGCACAATTACATTTCTACCCCTAACTTTTGAAAACTCCTGCAGACACCCCCTAGCTTCCTCGTCGTTCTTTGCAATTAGGTCCCTCCACCATTACAGCGGAGGAAATCCTACTCTGATGAGGATTCAAGGGAAAGAACTCCCTGATTCCTTAGAGAATCCCTTTCAAATTTGAAAGGGAGACTCTCTGAGAAATCTCCTCTCATGTGAACCTAATTTGGAGCCCTAATCTGCACCCAATCTCTCATGCGAACACATGAGGGATTTGGGTCTTTTTGACCTTCCATCTCCAGCAAGGTTGCCGTGCTTGGACGCTTGGCTTCCAGGCATAAAACCCTCTGCCAGGGGCTATAAAAGGGTCCCCATATCATTCCGCTACTCCCAAGCTTGAATTGGCCTGAGATACCCCCCAATTTCCTCTCTTCCCCTCCAGTCAACCTCCTAGTAAGCTCTGACAAACCTTATCTCCTTCTATCATCGCTTTGCCACAATACCAGTGGTAGAGCTACCTTTATCCCCTTAGTCTGTGTCGCGCCGCACTAGCCGATGCTCCTACTACCCTCTCATTGTCACCATCTTCCTCCCACTGGGACTTTTGTCTCCAGCGATGGCAAATATGAGCCGACCGCCTCCTCTGCACCCCCCTTCGTCTAACCACCCTTAGATAAGTTCTCTCCCTCTTCTCATCTCTTTTCTCGCATTTATTTCTTAAAATCCACCTCGACGCTCGCAAACCACCTCCACCTTCTCCACCTTCGATCAAACCACTGGCAAGGTGTTCCCGTCATTCCACGCATCCACCCACCTCGCCAACCACCTCATGAGCTCCGCCACACCTCACTGACCATAACCCCTCATTCCATTCATCGCGACACACCCCCAGAACACCCCCTGAACACACCCATATTCACACGCTCAGGGTGACCTAGGCATGCACGCTCAGGCCACCCCATGCCACGGCGACCACCGTACCACCTTCGTCGTTCTTAGGCGAAGCTCCCTGAGTGTTTTGATGAGGTCGCAAGGCCATTTGCTTGTTGACAGGGTTTAGGTCCTCACTGCCATTGACGGAGCATGAAGCAAGCTCGAGAGCTTCATCCCAGGCTCCAGGCACTAGGCTCCAAGTCCCAGGCTATGCGGATTTCCTTCATGCACACCTTTAGCCCATCAATTGGTGTCAAAGTCCCATGCAGCTACTGTAATTCGTGAAGACATTTGCTGTGTGGGCGCCTGCGAAGTAAGGTGGGACATTTAATCCCACCTCAGAAGATCAGGAGCGGGAGCGGTGATATAAAGTGAAAAAGTCGCATAGGCTCGTTGCCTCTTGACCATGGGGTGAGGTCCCACTCGCCCACCACGCACGTCGATGGGCCTGGTCCCTGATGAGAAGCTCATCATGATCTCTAATTACCCCTAATTAACTAGTCTTCCTAGTTAATTAGCTAAGAATATGTGAATATATGGGTTAATTATAAAATAAGGGATGTATAGTAAAGGACCTCAAAATAAGTTAAAAATACTATTTTGTCATCCAATTAATATTATTAAAAATCTGATAATAATTGGACTCAAGATATTATTAATCATTTATCTAAATTAATGAGTTAACTAACATAAGCATAATATATACATAAGTATGTAATAACTTAAGTAACATTACTTAGTTAAATAAATTAATCTAAAAAGGTTAAAAATGTAAATTCAAGGTCTAAATATAATAATTACCTTATTTACAATCATATATAAAAAGTTGAAAAAGATCTAAATTAAAATAAGCCTTGAAAACCTGAGTTTACATTTTGGTCCTTACATTTCATTCCAATCGAGTCCTTATTTTCTGTTTAGGTCCTTACATTTCACCGCGAATAGGTCCCTGACTTCTTCTTCTTCTCTTCAACCGATTAAACGGCTGACGACCGAGGGTGCTGCCACCGCACGATCACCGCCTATCCGATGTCATATCTCGTTCTTTAAGCTCCTAGAGCTTGTGCTCACCATCCCATCTTCATCCATCGGTCTGGATGACACTTTTATCCTAATTTAGGGTAGGGGATAACTTCACCATCGTCGGAGAAGACACCAGTGGTTAACCTCCTTCTAGTCTCAATTGCGTCCAGATTCCACCTCCTTCTTCGTCGTCGTCGACTATAGATACCCCTTGCCCCCCTTGATTTTCTTCAAGTTGGCTCCATTCCCTCTTCTTCATTGCAGCCAACCCAATAGGCTATTCCCTCCATAACTCCGGTGAACTTTCCACCACATCTTTCGACTTCCTCCGTCCACCTTAGTTAGCTCTGGAACTTCGGCGAGGTCAGCCGCGTCTCTGGACACAGGTGCTGACCAAGGAGATCTCTACTTCATCTCACAACCGCCGTTGGAGATCTTCCAATTACCCTCTGATTTCACTCCTCTGTCATGAGCCATCGACAGAGATCCTCTATCCCCTTCGTCCAGGTAACAGTATGATAGGAGTCGGAGTAGGAGTAGAATAGTTTAGTTTAGATAGTTAGGTAGGTAGTTAGTTGTAATGTCAGATTTCAGAGTTCATCTTCCTCGATTTCGGCGAGCTCCTTGAGCTTTCCAGAGCCTTAATTTGGTCTTTTGAAACCATTGATCACCTTCCTTTATCCTTCACGATCATTTCTATCACACTTAATTCTTAATTTCATCACTGATTCGCCTAATCCATATCCACCTTCATCAACTACTTCTACTATCTATGGCAGTAGTAGTTGACCTAATTTCACCTCCAATAGATCCTCCATCATCAACTCATCACTAAAGGATCCTAATTATTACTTTAATTTGATTAAATACTATATATAACTTAGAAGTTTAATTCTATTTAAGCTCCTGAGCTCGCTGTCAATGGCGGCTCAGGAGTAGTTAAAACTTTAAATTAATTATATATTTATGATCTCAATTTCTTTCTGACTTGTCTTGACCACTCAATTGAGTGGGAGATCAAGTCCTCAGCCTCAACCAACTCTGATTTCATTCAAACAGAATTCACTGTTTAATCTTAAATCTAAAGGATAAACAACCTCTAAAGGGGTAGGGGAAGGATGACAAGGATCCTTCAACAGATATGGGGAAGGAATGGTGCAGAGATAAACCCTCAGGGTAATGGACTGACTAAAGAAATCATCAATCCATACCCGATACTCCATTATAGGAAATATTAGTCTGTTAAGCCCCCCGGTCAGAACAAAAGTGAGCATATCTCTGAGCCAAGGATCGTCTAGGGTGTCCAAGTTTCGAGGTTGCGGGATGGCCATAAGATCTAGGTTGGGTTTAATCAGCTCGGTGTTGATCCTAACAATCTTTCCAAATCCTCAATTGCATCCCTAGAATTCCTTGCACTATCACAAGTATCTTCCTGCACTTCATCAGGAGTCAAAATTTCACCTTCAAACATAAGCGAATTAGAGGGTGACTTCGAATCAAATGAAGGTAGGTTGGAAGCAACAGATCTAGGGATTATCCTATCAATATCATCCCCAGGTTCTTGTTCTTTACTCAAATCTTCCCCGAAGTCTATATGTGAATCCACATAAATCTTAGAAGTTGCTTCCAAATTTTCCAACATTTCATCATGAGGAGAAATATCATCTATGGGTGTGCTAAGGAAACCTAATTTGGTCAAATTTGTGACATCCTCAAGGGCTAATTCTTCAAATAAGATATAATCGCCCTTAGTGTCACTCTAAATCTTGAATATAGGTTCCTCATATAATTTATCATTCTCCTCATCATATGATTCATCATATACCCGAGGTCTAGAATCATCTAAAATCTTAGCAGATCCCTTAGGGTACTCTATCTGAGGTAAATGGTTTACACTGGTAGCATCAGACTTCTCAGATAGGTCAGTTTCTTTAGGGTTAGGTTCCTTAAGGGTGGGCTTGAGTTCCATCTCATGATCAGAAGGGAGGGTAGGATTAACAACTTGACTTCGTCCCACTTCATCAAATGTCACAAAAATACTATCATCTGGGTCGAGGTCTTCCAATGGTACCATCATTCCCTTCTTTTGACTCCAATATAATTCAGGTGGATACTCAACCTTATCATCATCTTCCTCAGGTTACCACCTTTCTTCATCCAATGCATAGCTACTTTCATATGTATCTTCCTCCCACTTAAGGTGTGGATCTCTCAAGGAAGTGTCATCTAATGGGGAGGTTTCAAAATCGATCCTCAAAAAGTAGCTATTCTCCTTTACATAATCCCCAAAATTTCCCTCCAACTTAATGTGTAGCTCTCCCACGGGAGATTCATCTAGTGTAGAGGGGTGTACATCATCCTCAATGGGGTAGATTGGGTGGCTAATTTCATCTCTTTCTTGTTGGCCTACTCTCGAAGATTCTCCTAACAATTCAATCATTTTATCATGCATTTTCTGTATTTCCATCTTCAAGGAGGAGATGTCATCATTTCTATCAGGAGAGAAGTCAGGCTTAGGCTTATAGTACCTAGGAGTGTCTGTCCAACCATTATAATCATTCAGGGAGGGTGGGTTGGGTATTTCTATAGTGTGTGGAATATTGGGCAAAGCAAATCCCACTCCTAAGTTCTGCTCACT
The DNA here is from genome assembly GCA_037157565.1 of Thalassia testudinum. Classification (NCBI taxonomy): domain Eukaryota; kingdom Viridiplantae; phylum Streptophyta; class Magnoliopsida; order Alismatales; family Hydrocharitaceae; genus Thalassia; species Thalassia testudinum. The sequence continues at coordinate 75,488,529 of JAZHRO010000014.1, read as the reverse complement.
GATTTGGGGCTTAACTAGGCCAATACTCCTATAATAGGAGTAAAACGAATCCCAATGATTGTCATTATGTCCCTCAAAGGATAGACCATCTCGGTGTATGGGATCGAAGAGTGCAGAGTGGGGGTAAGGGTGTGGGCAAGATGTGAAAGGATGAAAATCAATGTGGTCCATTCTAACTCCCACCTCAATCAGAATTCCCCAAGCAAAACACAATTCAAAAAGGACTTTTTAGGTCTTTCCTAATTTAGGCTTTTGATTTTAAGTCAGATTGTAGGTGACAATACAATTTGTTCAATCAATTTACGCACTTATTGTCAACCTATGGATCGCCTAAGAAGACCTAACTAGGACTTAGGTGATCCTCCCTAAAGCCCAAAAAGTTTAGTCACCACCAAACACGGCAAAGAAGGATGCAAGGTTAAACCCTTCCTCTGAAGCGTTGCTTTCGCGGTGCTTCTTAACTACCCTCAATCTACAAGGTTTAGAGGCAACTTCACCTTTGAACTAAAGTTTGGGTCACTTTAGACCTCAGTAATAGGAGGCTCTAGTCCTAGCGGTTCCAAACCTAAGGAGTGTCTAAAAGCGTGTCGTGGTACAAGAGATATAAGTGTGCATACACCGCAAAAGATTTTGAATTTTGAATCGCACACCAAGTTTGAAAATCAAATCCTTGGTTTTTAAATGTCCCTCCTTTAATTAGTCCTTTTTCTGGAAAATATGTGACCACTTGTTAGATCTATTCAATACAGATTAGGTGGTCTTGAAATTAATCCAAATTCATTTGCATGATAGGTAGAAATGCAAAGTTAAAAGTGCATACCTGATTCTAGCATTCTTCATGCAATATGCAAGATAGGAAATTAGATCTAGATGCTGCTCATTCAATCCTAAATGATACGACCTAGGGGTAGGCAGCTTCTAGCAGGTAGCTCGTGTTTTTGTTTGTTTTTTTTTTAATCTACTTATGCACAAGAAAATTAGGGGTAAACAATCCACAAAATAAATTAAAAACCTAAATATAAAGAAAAGGGAACAGGCTCTCGAAAATCAGCCCCAATTACTACAAGGGTGAGAAAATAGAAATAAAACTTATGAAATAGAGAATCTCCTATGGGGGTGGGATCTAAGTCTCCTTCGTCTTCCCCGTGTGTAGGCATTGCTCAAGGTCGACGTCTTCTCCCAGATGTGCCTGTCACCTCTCTCAATTTCCTCGCTCAAATTCTTCTCTCAAATTCATCGCACAGAAAAAATAATAAATGGTTGATCACTGTGCAATGAGAAATAATCAGAAATAAAAATTAGGTGAAATTATTACGTCTGTTGCCTCCCTGGCAACGATGCCATTTGATAAGTCGATTTTCGCTTTCAAATAATGTATTAAGATGATTTGTCGTTGTAGGATCAAAGTGGTGGAAAATCGCTTAACAAAATAATTATAATTAAAATTAAACCACTCACAGGAAAGCAGGTCGTGTCCACTTGGAAGTAAAACTCGCAATTAGGTATGCCAGATCAAACAATGCCTGTGTAGCTCTGAAAGTAAACCTTAAATTTATGGACAAGTCAAGGGGTGTGAATGTAATTTTTACGTCAGAAAATTATTCATGTGCAAAGGTATGCCATGTACTATTCACTTGCATGCATACGAAAATGTCATTCAAAATTAAATTCAATACACATAGAGATGAATAAGAAGGTTTAACAATTATCTAGAAGCATGAGCATTAAGGCATAAATTCACCACAATAAAATAATCATAAATCAAAATTCATTTTCGTGGCAATGGCATGAAATATAATTATTAATTGAGGTTAAAACAGGGGATTAGCTTCGGGTGAGCTTGTGCACAGAAGGAGAGATGGATGGCGAGTTAGCGACTAGAGGTATCCCTCTCTGATCTGCACCTGATGGTGGTGGTGGCTCGATGGATGGTGGTCGGAGCTTGCTGCTGCTGCCAGAGGAAAGAAGTGGCGACGGTGGAGGATGCTGTTGTTGGCTGCACATTCTACAGGAGCAAGGAGAGGCAGTGCGTAGGCACTGTAGGCGCGTGCGGGGCGTGGGCACGTGGAGGGGCAGCGCTCTGTGGGCAGCACAGGCGCGCGGGGGTCTGATGGCGCCGGTTGCAGGTGCTGCAGGGAGGCGCGAGGAAGGGTTGAAGCGGGGGCACTGGGCGCGCTGAAGGCGCTGCTGGAGGGTGCTCTACAGGCATAAAGGTGCGCAGGCGTGCTGGCTGGTGAAGGTGCGCGATGGGCAGGTGTGCTAGGGCATGGGCGTGCAGGTGCTGGTGGGTGTGCTGGAGCTTTTGGTGAAGGTGCGCGGTGGGCAGATGGCGTGCGGTGTCTTGGATGCTGGGAATGAAGGCACGGGTGTGGGTGCTGGAGCGTGGGTGGACTGGAGATGAAGGTGCAGGCAGGGTCTGATGGAGTGAGGCAGGAGGAATTGTAGGGACTCTTGGCGGTGTGGGCTGTCACCCCACATGCCCACGGTGGTGGAGTCGCACTGCCGCGGTGGGAGGCCAGTGGTATGAATGGATGAGAAGCAAGGTTCTCTGAGCACAGTGAGGAACAAAGGGGTGGAGACCTCCCTTTGAATGGCAGCTCTTCCTTCTCTTTTGTAGCCATGGCTACAAAGATTTGAAATTCAAAAGCTACCGTAGAATCAATGCTGATCCGCAGGAGGAGGCGGAGACAGAGGAGTTACCTGCAATGGAGAAGAAGAAAAAAGAATAAAATAATTAGGATTATTTATACATAACTCCTTAACTGCTATGTTAATTAAAATAGTGCACCTAATTAATTAACTAATTAAATGTATGCAACCTTAGGTTAATTCTAAATGCATGAATTATGCACTTAAGATAAAAATATGAATTGATTTATTTACATCCTAATGTATGTTATCTAAATGTTAAAATTAACTTAATATCTAGACACTTAAATACTTAAATAGCCCACAAATATGGGCTAGTCACCCTTTTTGATGATTTTCAAAATATAGCTGTAGGTTCTTATTTTTTCTTCCTGAAAGTTGTACTTAGTAGTCTATATCTATTTTATAAAAATTTAAAAAATTTTGGAAAATTCATAAAAATTGGAAAATTTTATAAACATAAAAACAAAAATATATAAATACAAAAATTTGAAAAATGAAAATTGATAAAAATAATAAGAGGGGTATATTCATCTAGAATAAAGAAGAAAAGAAGAAAAAAGATATATATATGTATATATTTATATTATTATTAAGAGCTTAATTTTTCTTTTAGGTCAGAAACTAAAAAAATATATAAAATACATATAGAGTATTTAAGAGCATTCAATTCTTATTTAGATTCTTACTTAAACATTTTGTAAAAACACACTTTTGTTTTTAAAATTTTTAAATAAGATTTTATTTGAATTAGAATCTTTAAATCATTTAAGCTTTGTTTTTCTATTCTTACCCTGAATTAAGAAACTAAGTGTAATAAGTTTTAAACTTAAGTTTTGGGATTAAATTGTAACTTTTTAATCAATTAGATTAAGTAATCCTTTTGTTTTTTGAAAATTTGATTTTATCATAAAGTTAAGTAAAAAGGCAAGATATTCAGGGTTAATTAAGTAAAGAGTTGGTAGAATTTTAGTTTACAAGTCTTTCAGGCTAAAGACATAACTAGACTTAGTAAATTTTGTCTTGACAGATCCTATAGGAGGAAACTAAGAATTTAAAGAACTTGAGAGTGAAGGGCTTTGTTGTCCAAGCTCTGGTTTGTGAGCTAAGTAACCTAACATCTAAATTCACACACATAGAATTGTCCTGTTGACATCTGAGACCGCAAAAACACAGAGGTTAAGAGATTGATTCTGAATCCTCTTTAGTCCAAGGATTTTTGCGGGGCGATTCTTGAAAGGGTGAAGGATGTGCCACTCACCTAGAAAAAGGATTTGGAGAATAAAGTTGGTAAGAAAAATGAGGAGGAGAAAAGAAAAAAAAGAAAAAAATAAAATAAAATACCTGTAGTTAAGTACCTTGTTACAAATGGGTACTTATGTAGTTTTTCCACATAAAAATAAAGCATCTCGATACAAATGGATGCTACCCTTCCTTCCATTAAATAAAAGAACACTTTGCTACATATGGGTGTTCTAACCTATAGAAAAAGTTAAAAAAAATATGGAGATAAAAATTTTAGGAATAAGAGACCCAGTGGTCCACCGGAGAGATATACACAAAAAGTGTTGACCTCGGGATAGAAAACTGGTGAGGAGAAAGCAACCAAACCTGAGTAAGGCCAAGCCAAAGGCTTGAATTGGAATAACTTGGATTGGAAATTGATGTCTTAAGATCTGGATTTTTGCAACTTTGGATGCCTTTAGGACAACTCTCTTCACAAAGCACATATGTTTTAAAATCATAGCTACTGAACCTTGGTATTGGGCAATGAAGCCTAAGAAATCAGGTTTTGAGGATTTGAAGTTGAGACCTAAAGGAGAAGAATTGACAAAATCCTAGGTCTAGAAGTTGTTCTTAATACTGTAGGCTAGTAGATTAGAGTTTTACTACTCTAAGTTTGATTAATAATGAGTATCTGGTTAATTTGCTTAAACTTATATTGATAAAAGTCAAATATCATAAACAAAGCATTAGCTTAAGTCTATTGAGTTTTTGAGTTAAAATTTAATTCCCAACTCTTAGGTTTTGTTTTCTTAAAACACTTTGTATTCTAAGTTTGGGTTAAGAATAGTTACAAAGAATAAGAGATTTTTGAGAATTCTAATTTCTAATAAAATTCTCGTTAACAACATTACTTTTAAGTGTGTTTTGAAAATGTTTAGAGTATAAGTCTAAGTAAGAAAATTTTCACAAATGCTCTGTATATTAATTATTTATATTTAACTTTAAAAAATTCTCTGACCTAAGCTTTCCTCTATATGGTTCTTATTTATACTAATTTAAACCCAAGTGCTTTAAATCAACATATTTTTAGTTAATTTTGCTAGGGACTAGCAAAACTTTGGTTTGGGGATCTGATGAGAAGCTCATCATGATCTCTAATGACCCCTAATTAACTAGTCTTCCTAGTTAATTAGCAAAGAATATGTGAATATATGGGTTAATTATAAAATAAGGGATATATAGTAAAGGACCTTAAAATAAGTTAAAAATGCTATTTTATCATCCAATTAATATTATTAATAATCTGATTAATAATTGGACTCGAGATATTATTAATCATTCATCTAAATTAATGAGTTAACTAACTTAAGCATAATATATACATAAATATGTAATAACTTAAGTAACATTACTTAATTAAATAAATTAATCTAAAAAGGTCAAAAATGTAAATTCAAGATCTAAATATAATAATTACTTATTTACAATCATAAATAAAAAGTTAAAAAAGATCTAAATTAAAATAAGCCTTGAAATCCTGAGTTTACATTTTGGTCCATACATTTCATTCCAATCGGGTCCTTATTTTCTATTTAGGTCCTTACGTTTCACCACGAATAGGTCCCTGACTTCTTCTTCTTCTCTTCAACTGATTGAATGGCTGACGACCGAGGGTGCTGCCACCGCACGATCACTGGCTATCCGACGTCATCTCTCCTTCAAGCTCCTAGAGCTTGCGCTCACCATCCCATCTTCATCCATCGGTCTGGATGACACTTTTATCCTAATTTAGGGTAGGGGATAACTTCACCGTCGTCGGAGAAGACGTTGGTGGTTAACCTCCTTCTAGTCTCAATTGCGTCCAGATTCAACCTCCTTTTTCGTCGTCGTTGACTATAAATACCCACTGACCCCCTTGATTTTCTTCAAGTTGGCTCCCTTCCCTCTTCTTCATTGCAGCCAACCCAATAGGCTATTCCCTCCAAAAATCTAGCAAACTTTCCACCTCATCTTTTGACTTCCTCCCTCCACCTTAGTTAGCTCTAGAACTTCGCTGAGGTTAGCTACGTATCTGGACACAGGCGCTGACCAAGGAGATCCTCTGCTTCATCTCATAACCGCCGCCGCAGATCTTCCAATTACCCTTTGATTTCACTCCTTCGTCATGAGCCATCGACAGAGATCCTCTGTCCCTTTTGTCTAGGTAACAGTAGGATAGGAGTCGGAGTAGGAGTAGAATAGTTTAGTTTAGATAGTTAGGTAAGTACTTAGTTGTAATGTCAGATTTCAGAGTTCATCTTCCTTGACTCCTGCGAGCTCCTTGAGCTTGCCAGAGCCTTAATTTGGTGTTTTGAAACCACTGATCACCTTCCTTTATCTTTCACGATCATTTCTATCACACTTAATTCTTAATTTGATCACTGATTCTCCTAATCCATATCCACCTTCATCAACTACTTCTACTATCTATGGCAGCAGTAGTTGACCTAATTTCACTTCCAATGGATCCTCCATCATCAACTCATCACTAAAGGATCCTAATTATTACTTTAATTTGATTAAATACTATATATAACTTAGAAGCCTAATTCTATTTAAGCTCCTGAGCTCGCTGTCAATGGCGGCTTAGGAGTAGTTAAAACTTTAAGTTAATTATATATTTATGATTGCAATTTCTTTCCGACTTGTCTTGACCACTCAATTGAGTGGGAGATCAAGTCCTGAGCCTCAACCAACTTAGATTTCATTCAAACTGAATTCACTGTTTAATCTTAAATCTAACGAGTAAATGAAGAATTTAATGTGATCCTGAGGTTCCTTGTGACCTTAGGAACCTTTTCAAGTCGAAAATGGCACAGATTTTCACTATGTGCATAATTTTTCTCTCTTTCTGGACTCACTGGAGCTTCAACAAGCTCTGGCGAGTCAAAAGTGATCTTCAGCCTATTAAACTTAATAAGAAACTCCAGAATGGTACAATATGGATCACTGATCATTATGCGGTCATTTATTTTGGATTTTAACAATTGGAGTTGTACATAAGGATTCATCTTCTCCAACTCTGATAGAGTTGGAGAAGTCTGACAGAAGACTTAAAGTCACATTTGATGGATCTAGAAGCTTCAACGCAATGCACTAAAGTCATTCCTGTCCTTAGATCTTTGTAACAAAAATGCAATGAACTGAAGTCATTCCTGTCCTTAGATCTTTGTAACAAACCCTTGATTGCTCTGATGAACAGATCACATTTAGAGTTCAGGCAATGAGCTTGAAACCCAAGATTCTTAAGTTCAAACATTTGTCTAAGGGGTTGAGCAAGTTCCTGAGGATGAAAGGATGCTATTTTAGGCTTTGATTTCTTGTGAAGAGGCTTAGAACAGAAAGTCAAAATTTAAGGTCTTACAGTCAAACCCGAACTTGAGACCTTGATTTTGAGATCAATCTATTGAATTGAGGAGTCTGAATTATTTCTGAGATTCAGTTGAACGATTTTAGAGTGAATTAGATGAGCACTGTGGGTTAATTTAGTTGGAATTCAATTACTTCCAGTTTGGGTTGTTTTTGAACCTAAACTGTTAGTGATTGCACCGCAAAAATACACCTGCAATTGCGCCGTCTTGTGCTATTTCCTAGCATTACCAATGCATATTAGATCTCCATAGTTGCATTGTAAAAATACACACATGCATGCATTTAATTAAGAGAGGAGGAGAATGAAATAAATGGCCTCGCAATTCACATTTTCTTCAAATGCTGCTTCGCAATATTCCCATCTTTATTTTTATTTCCATTTGATTTGGAAATCTCTTCCTGCAACTGCATTGACAACACCTTTCTTCCTCGCGCACCATTCCCTGCTCCTGCCCTTCCCTGCGGCTGCCTCTCCCTGCTGAGCCGTGCATGAGCCATGCACAGCAAAGGCATGGCTGTGCATGCTCTCCTCTTCTTTAAAAAGAGGGCGCGTCTTCTTCTTTAGCCAGCCTGGTCCCTCCACTTCAAAAACCAAACGCAGCTCACTTCCAGGCCACCGTCCTCTCCTCCCTCTCCCTCCACACGCCGGCCCTCCTCGGAGACACTCGGCGGACAGGAGTCTTCTCTGTGGTGAGCACCCACCACCGTGAAACCGCCACCGCCCAGCTCTTCAGAGAGCCGGTGGGCGTGGTGGCCTTCTTCACTGTTTTCACCTTCCACACCACTTCAACCATTACCGCAGGCTTCAAGCTTGAAGCTTAAAGCTCCAGCAGCAGCACAGCAGCAACAGCCCCAGCCCCTTCCTCGCGCCCCTGCAGGTGCTCTTGCCTCCTTCTTCGCATTGCCCCCGCCTTCAGCTTCTTAGCGCAAGCGCCCAGTCGCGCTCTCTCTTCCGCAACCGGCCACCGCGCGCCACTGCAGCGGCCGACCAAGCCTCTCCGCGCCCCTGCCAACTCCTGCAAGCCACCGCGCAAGCAGCCATCACCCTCGCCTCCACCGTGCACGCCAACTCCCTCTCCACACGCTCTGTCGCGAGCTTCTTCGCGCCCACAACCGGCTGGCGTAGACCTTTTTCCTCGCGCACCAGCCCACTCGCACAAGGCGCGAGCCGGCCGCACTCAGCACCTGCAGCTCCCGGTTATGCGGCGCGGCCTTACACTGTAGTCACTGTTCACACCAGTCTGCGCGACACTGTGGCTATAGTGGGGTGACCGATGAGCTTCTCACTTAACTGGTCACTCAGCGCACCGCAACCGGCCTTCGCCCGTGCGCAAGCCCGCCCGCGAGTCTGCTAGCCCGTGTATGCCTGTGTTCACCCGCCCCACTCGCCTGCGTGCGCCTGCATCACTCGCTTCACTCGCCCGCGTACACCTCTCCGCACCACTCCCTCCAGCGCACGACCTCTACGCGCATACGCGCCTGCGCACACGTGGAGACCTCCAGACGACTTCCACTGGTCGTGGATGACTTAACCCTCTAGCAGTGCTCTCTCTCTCTTTCTCACTCTCTCTTACAACACTCTCTTTACCGACGCTTACACACACATACACTCACCTATACTCTATTATATACATATATATATAAGCATACTTATATATATTGATATATATATACATATATTTATATACATATATATATACATACATATATATATATACTTATATTTATACATATAGTAGTACCTATATAGTTAAGTATTAGTATACATACATACATATATATATATATCTATATACTTATATATATACCTATATATATATATACATATATACATATACTTATATACGTATACATATATATATATACTTATATCTATATATATAGTAGTATTTATATAACTAAGTATTAGTATACATATATCTATATACTTATATATATATATATACATACATATATATATACATATATACATATACTTATATACATATATATATTTATAAATATATCTATACATATATTAGTACTTATATAAATATGTATTAGTCTATATACATATACACATATATATATATACATACATATATATATACACATATACTTACACATACATATACATATATATACATATATACATTTATATCTATATAACTATATATACATATATATATATATATATAGATCTTTACATATATCTATCTATACATATACTTACATATATATTTACATACCTATATATATACATATACATATACATATATACATATATAACTACATATATATATATACATATAGATATATTTACATATATACATATATATATAGTTTCACATTATTTACCATACGTGGTATTGCGGGAATATCTGCACCAGTTGCTGATATTCCCCGATACACGCATACAAAAAGCGTGTTCGCATTCATCTTTCACCATCCATCTTACACCTTACACGCGGCACCTCATCCTGTTGGTTGCGTCTTTCTAGACGACGACCGACTCGACACCGTACTACACTCCATCTCTGCCTCCACCCCCACCCCTTTATACATATATAATATATACATCTATATCTATACTATATTTACTTTATTTCTATTTCTCTTGCATGCCCATAAAAAGATAAAAATATATATAAAAGAGAAACGATAATCTTTGACTTGCAGGTACTCCGTCTTGCGAATAGCAAGACCCATTTTGGAACCCTATTTTGGCTCAAAGCTAAGAACCCAATTTTGAGGGTGTGCCTCAAGGACAAAGATTACCAGAAAAAATCTAAATAGAAAAACACCAAAAAACACAATAATATAACGGAAGAGACTCGTTATAGGAAAGGCATAGAAACTTGACTTGTAACCCCACTTGCCTGAGTTCGACCCTGGGCCTAAAAGTGACCAAGATAAAATCAAGTAGGCCATGTTAAAAATTTTGTAAAGAGATGGCTAGGTCCGATTTAGGTTAACCACTATACACACTTTAACGATAAAATCATCATATTAACAACCTATTTGGGTCCGACACCACACCTTTTCTGGCGCCGTTGCCGGGGAAGTGAGCCTGCAAGTTTCTATTCCATTCCTTTCAATTTTCTCTTCTCTCTTCATGGGTGTTTTTGTTTTTGCTGTGCAGGTGAACCTGTTGCAAGGAAAAGGCAGGCAAACGAAGTCAAAGACGTGAGCAGATCCAAGGCGGGAACGAGAGCGTGAAGATGCCGACATTGTGTTGGAGCTTCGCACACGTTGCTGAACAAGTAGGTCTTCTTTTCTTAGCAACTAGGGTTAACTTGTCACCTTAATAAAAAAAAAAAAACTAGAAAAAACTTCTTGGGATCTCTTGGGGCAAGTGGATTAAAATTCACTTGTTTGATTGATTGCCCTTACTCCCACCGCCTCAGGATTTCCCGCCCTACTTCGCATAGCAAAATTCCAAGAACCTTGATTCTTGAATTTTTCGTCGTGTGAAGTATTCTTTGAGGAAAATAAAAAGATTGATTGCCTCACCTCTTTGCCTCATTTGCCTGCAATTTGGGATCACCTTTTTGGTGGGGAGACTTGGAATTGAGTTGATTCCAACCCCACCACGACTTTTTCAACCTGCCTAAGATTCGATCCTGAATATTTCAACACCAACAATTTTAGTTTCTTTATCTGTTGATTGAGCCTTGTGTGTGGAAATCTTTTTGGTGATTGGGAGCACTTGAATTGAAGTGCTTTGGCTCCCTTTCACACTAATCTAAAACTGATTCGTGCATCCACACATAGAAATCTCCATTTAGGGTAGCCCATTGCATTTTAGCATGCATTAACTAACTGATATTGAAAAAGGGTTTGTTGGGCTTAGAAGAAAACTTGTATTCTCTCAAAACCTGGAGATTGGTTGAATTGGTATTTCAGCGAAATCCTAAAATTCATACTACTTAAGGCTGAACTCTAAAAACCATTCACTAATTAAAAACTTCAAATCGGGGAGATTTCCCCGTTGCATGCTTGTTTTACACACTTGAAAAATCAATCACTTGGGCATTACTCGTGAACAACACCCTTCACATTCCAAAAGCACTTGACCCTAACGCTCTAACTAAAATTGGTAGTAACTTGACCCTTATTAAGGATTGGAGGTCTAACTACCTGCGTGTAGCACCTACGTGCTAGTGAGGGTTCCCGCGTGCTATCGGGTGTCTAAGACTGGGGCAAACGGCCTTTCAATCTGGCCCGGTGGTTCCGCAGTGCTCGCATTCGATTCCGTAGTTCGTGATAGTAGGTAACTTAGATCTTTAGGTCTAAGGGCACACTGTAGAGGTTAGGAATTTGATTGTACTGATTTGTCATCAAGTGTACCTTTGCGGCATCATTTCTCTCATCTCTTTTCCCTTCTTATCCCCCCAATTCTTCCTGTGGTAGTGCATGTTTGGGAGGAGGTCACAAAACCTTGAACTGATTGAATTGCCTGATAAATCTAGAAAAGAAGCCGAATCGTCCTCCTCCTCCACAAACATGGCTACATGCCCACCCCCAAATCCCGAGGGAGGAAACCACCCTCAGAATCCACCAGGTGGTGGAGCCTTAGATCCCATAACCCGCCTCCAAGCCCAAATCGAAATGTATAATGAGCAAATGGAAGCCATGCGGGAAACATTGGAGGAAATGCAGAACCCTCCCGAACGGGAGGAGCCTAGGTCTCTTAGCTCTTATCAGAATCCCGCTGCTACGGAGACCATAGGACAAATTCGGGTCCCCATGGGCAGGGACGACTTTGAATTAAAATCGAACATAATTGGCCTAATAAATTTTCACTTTCATGGTCTTGCAAGTGAAGATCCGTTTCTCCACTTGGAAGACTTAACCAGATTAGCTGAAACTGTTAAACCAAGAAATGTCGGGTTACCTATAGTCCCCATGAAAATGTTCCCGTTTTCATTGCGGGATAAAGCATCGCAGTGGCTACGCACCCTTGGGAGAACCATCCACTCTTGGGAAGAGATGCGAACAGCGTTTCTCAAGAAGTTCTTCCCAATCGGGCGAACCAATACGCTTCGCCGTGCTATCACTTCATTTACGCAACAAAACGGCGAACAATTTCATGAGGCATGGGAGAGGTATAATGACCTCCTCAGGAAGTGTCTGCACCACGATCTGCCTAAGTGGCATATAGCCCAGATTTTCTACTACAGGCTAAATGAGACTTTGAAGCAGATTGCAGACACTTCTTGTGGAGGGAACCTTATGAATGAAAACGAGAATGGAGCATTTGAATTATTTGAAAATATGAGTGAAAACTTAATGAACAATGCTTCCATTGTCTCCTTTAATCGTACCAGCCAGCCTCGAAATGTCCACGAAGTTGACACAAGACCCTCCCATTCATCCACTGATCTAAGCCTTATTGCACAAAAACTGGATGAAGTCTCCGTCGTGCATAAGAAGTTGGATGAGCTTCTGGCCAACCCCACCCGTTCTATGGCAAACACCCCCACTTCACCACTTCGTCACAATCCAAATTCTTCCAACACCAGGCTTATCCCGAGAAACCCCGTATGACCTTCCTCACCGAGTGTCGCGCCGAGCGACTCAGTAAGTCATGTGGAACTGGCTTCAACAAGCCAGTATTTCGACACGGAGGACTAAGACTCCGTGTGCTCGGAAGCATACTAACATGCGGACGCATCTTTTGGAATAGAAGACACTTGCACCTTGGGGAACAACCCGTTCTCTGCCACTTATAACCTAGGGTGGCGTAATCATCCGAATTTCGCATGGTCCAACAACCTGCAGCGCCAAAACCCCACTGGTGGACCAATGCGACCGTCCGCAACCGTTATCCCAAGGGCCCAGTCTGATCCTATGGCGAATCCGCCATGAGGCCCTTGCATACCGCAAACCGAACACGCATCAAGTCCTCTTGACAAATTGATGCGAATGATGACGGATATGTCAAAGCGCCATGAAGAGAACATGACCTCTCTTCAGCACCAACTGGCGCAGCAGAATGCTGAGATCAATCAACTACGCATGGTGACTCGATCTCAGGGCACTCTTCCTGCCCAACCTGTTCCCAACCTGTGAAATTTTGTACCCCGTGGTCCTCAACCACAGGTACAACCTTCTCAGGGACAGGTTCATCAAATTATGCAGGCTCCGAGCATTCCATCGGGATTTCAGGCTAATCCCGCTGCAGCACTGCACTCTTATGTCCCTATTGCGAACCCTCCTCCGTCGTATGATCCCACTGGACCCGCATCGTCCAATGCTATCACTACGAGGAGTGGCAAGCAGACCGTCGATCCGCCTCGACCTGATCCTGGCCCGTCTTCTTCTTCATCGCCCTCTCATTCGGGATGCGCTCCTCATTCGCGAGAGGACGATACACCTAAATTGGAGCCAAAATCAGTCCCATTCCCTGAGGCTCTACTGAGGGAGCCAAAAGGCAAGAAGAAAGACACGCAGGCCTTTGATAACCTGCGTAATTTGTTCAGGGATGTAGAAATCAAGGTACCCCTGCTCGAGGCTATCGACCACATACTTACTGTCACCCAATTTTTCAAAGACTACAAAACACCCAGGCGACAGTCAAAGAAAACTAAGAATCCAGTGGTTCTCTTGCCTCTTGTGAGTTGTGCTATACTGTCAAACCTACCACCGAAGCAGAAAGATCCGGGCACACCACTCATTTCCTGTAGCATCCAAGGCTGCAGTTTTAACCGTGCCCTGCTTGATCTAGGATCTTCCATAAATCTCATATCGACCATCATGCTTGAATAATTTTCCTTGGGAAATCTGAAACCCGCCCCTGTCACATTACAGTTGGCAGATCGTTCTGTCAAAATCCCAAAGGGTGTGGTGGAAGACGTGGTGGTTAGGGTCAACAGTCTCTGTTTTCCTGTTTACTTTCTCGTTTTAGATATGGAAGTTCCTAGTTCACTTTCTTATTGTCCGATCATCCTCGGTCGACCTTTCTTGGCCACAGCCCATGCCCTTATCGACTGCGAGTCAGGTTGTATTGAGATTGCCGTTGGATCTGAAAAGCTCAAGCTTAACATCTTCAAGGCAGCCAAGAACTTTGATTGCGATTGCATCAAGGATGACACGTCTGACGAGGACATGACTGTTAGTGCGTGTATTGGACTAATTGGGACCTATTCTGACTGCTGCGGATTGCCAATAAACACTGTCGACTGCCTGACCAACACATATTGTGATGTTCCCCCATCCTTCCCTATCCCCGAACCTTCTCCTGACCAGACTTCTGATAAGGTTTTCTCCGCTTCCTATACCTCGTGGTCTGAGTCATATCAGGGCTACTCACCGTCGGTCCACACTCCTGAAGACTGGATTGCCCTTTCTTTCTTGCCAAATCAGGCGGATTTGTAACTCCACACTGGGACCTTGAGCCCACATCCTACTCACTGGGGCTATTCCTTTTTGGACCATCTATCCAAAGAGCCCCTCTTCTTGGCCAATCTAAGGGCCAATTTCTTCCTCCTAACTAGTGCTCCGATTCGCCTGGGACACTCTCGTCCCATGAAATGACAGACCTTTCACCATCCACCATCACTTTTCACGCCACTATCACGATTACTTCACTTTTCACTTCACCACCCACCATCCACCCACCCTACCACCCTGCTGTATACCCTGCACCTTAGCTCTCGTTACCCGATCTTTCGTCCTTTCGCTACCTTTCCCTGCATGCATATGAGGACATAGCATCGTTTGGCATGGGGGGGTGGATAGGCATCCATAGGATCTGGGTATTTTATGGTATCATGCAGTTCCTACCTATTTATAAATATGCAAGAAAAAGAAAAAGAAAAAGAAAAAATAATATATATATATATATAATATATATAATAATAATAAAAAAAATGGTGTTTAGTAATGATCTAAAGACTGAAACAAAAATACAATAAGTGTTTATGGATGTTCAACTTCTGTTTTGAAGACTTTCTAGGCCACAAAAGCTTGATTCACTTAGGCTCGGGCTTAATTCACTTGAGCATTGATAAAATAGATTAGAATCTCTCCTAACTAAGGACGTATTCTTGTACCTGAGACACCAGTACAGGATCCATTGGTTTGCTTTTACTTGAGAGCTTAAGTAAACTTGGTTCACACTACACATATCAGGAAAGACCAAGTGAACATAAGATCCAACCCTAGTGTTCATTAGGGAAGGTGGAGTCCTTACCTGTGTGCGTAGGGAGACTTTTTATCCCAGGCTTTAGTCTTGTGTTTAGGAGAAACTCTTTCCACCGAAAAGGAAACTCTCCCACCAAAAAGAAAAGTGTGCTCCTCCAAATAATGTTGTAAGAGATATACTGACACGTGTTCAAAAAAAAAAATGCAAATAAATCAGTATATCTCGCAAATGTCTGCAAATATCTACCCTAAAAAGTTCTTTAGGGCAAGTCGCAAATACCCTATTTTCCTGTGAGCCACAAATGTCAGAAAATGGGAGTTGAGTTTTCTGTCATCTTCTTAAGGGTCAATCCGAAATCACGGCCTGAAACTGGGACCAACCTTTACTTAAAAATTCATGAAACCCTGGGCTTGAGTCTTAATGTTCATCTGGTCAGTCTTGATCCTTCACTAAGCACAAGCCATAATCACTTGAGTTCTCAAGTACGGCAAAAACCTCCTGGATCCTGGAAATCATACTTAAGGTTTAAATATCAAGAGAGCTGGTTAGTCGAGAGATGATCTATGTCATGTGAGACTTAAAGTACTGGTAGTCTTCTCTACAATTGGTTCTCACAATATCCAACAATAAACACACTTATGTTACCTCAGAAGAAAATCTTCAGCTTAAGATCATTTCTAAATACTACAAAAAAAACTATTTTGCTAGGGACTAGCAAAAGATAGGCATGGGGGTATGATTGCACCGCAAAAATACACCTGCAATTGCGCTGTCTTGTGCTATTTCCTAGCATTACCAATGCATATTAGATCTCCATAGTTGCATTGTAAAAATACACGCATGCATGCATTTAATTAAGAAAGGAGGAGAATGAAATAAATGGCCTCGCAATTCACATTTTTTTCAAGTGCTGCTTCGCAATATTCCCATCTTTATTTTTATTTCCATTTGATTTGGAAATCTCTTCCCGCTGCTGCATTGGACAACACCTTTCTTCCTTGCGTGCCATTCCCTGCTCCTGCCCTTCCCTGCGGCTGCCTCTCCCTGCTGAGCTGTGCATGAGCCATGCACATCCAGGGCATGGCTGTGCATGCTCTCCTCTTCTTTAAAAAGAGGGCACGGCTTCTTCTTCAGCCAGCCAGGTCCCTCCACTTCAAAAAACAAATGCAGCTCACTTCCAGGCCACCGTCCTCTCCTCCCTCTCCCTCCACACGTCGGCCCTCCTTGGAGACACTCGGCGGACAGGAGTCTTCTCTGTGGTGAGCACCCACCACCGTGAAACCACCACCGCCTAGCTCTTCAAAGAGCCGGTGGGCGTGGTGGCCTTCTTCACTGTTTTCACCATCCACACCACTTCAGCCATTGCCGCAGGCTTCAAGCTTGAAGCTCAAAGCTCCAGCAGCAGCAGCAAGGCGGCGGCAGCAGAACAGCAGCAGAAGTTGCCCCAACCCCTTCCGCGCGCCCTTGCAGGCGCTCTTGCCTCCTTCTCCTTCGCATTGCCCTCGCCTTTAGCTTCTTCGCGCAAGCGCTCTGTTGCAAGCTTCTCAGCGCCTGCAACCGGTCAGCGCAGACCTTCTTCCTCGAGCGCCAGCCCGCGAGCGCTAGCCGTGAGTTGGCCTCACTCACAGCACCTGTAGCTCCCGGTTGCGTGGCGCGTCCTTACATTGTAGCCACTTTTAACACTAGTCTACACGACACTGTGGCTACAGTGGGGTGACCGGTGAGCTTCTCACTTAACCGGTCACCCGACGCGTCACAACCGGCCTTCGCCCACGCGTCTGCCAGCCCGCGTACACTTGCGTTCGCCCGCCCCACTCGCCCGCGTGAGCCCGCGTCACCTGCTTCACTCGCCCACGTACACCTCTCCACGCAGCGCTGTGCGCTGCGGCCCCTCCTTTACGTGCCACTCCCTCCAGTGCACGACCTCTACGCGCTACAGTGGGGTGACCGGTGAGCTTCTCACTTAATCGGTCACCCGATGCGTCACAACCGGTCTTCGCCCACGCGTCTGCCAGCCCGTGTACACCTGCGTTCGCCCGCCCCACTCGCCCGCGTAAGCCCGTGTCACCTGCTTCACTCGCCCGCGTACACCTCTCCACGCAGCGCTGTGCGCTGCGGCCCCTCCTCTACGCGCCACTCCCTCCAGCGCACGACCTCTACGCGCATACGCGCCTACGTGCGCGTGGAGACCTCCTGACGACGACCGCTGGTCGGGGACGACTTAACCCTCCAGCAATGCTCTCTCTCTCTCGCTCTCTCTCACTCTCTCTCATAACACTCTCTTTACCGACGCTTACACACATATACACTCACCTATACTCTATTATATACATATATATATGCGCATACTTATATATATACATATATACATATACTTATATACATATACATATATATATATACTTATATCTATATATATAGTAGTATTTATATAACGAAGTATTAGTATACATATATATATATACATATATCTATATACTTATATATATATATACATATACTTATATACATATATATATATATTTATAAATATATCTATACATATATTAGTACTTATATAAATATGTATTAGTCTATATACACATACACACACACATATATATATATATATACATCTATATAATTATATATATACATACATATATATATACACATATATTTACACATGCATATACTTATACATATATATATATATATATATAAATATACATACATATATACATTTATATCTATATATATATATATACATATATCTATCTATACATATACTTACATATATATTTATAGACCTATATATATATACATATACATATATACATATATAACTACATATATATATATATACATATAGATATATTTACATATATACATATATATAGTTTCACATTATTTACCATATGTGATATCGCAGGAATATCTGCACCAGTTGCTGATATTCCCCGATACACGCATACAAAAAGCGTGTTTGCATTCATCTTCCACCATCCATCCTACACCTTACACACGGCACCTCGTCCTGTTGGTTGCATCTTTCTAGACGACGACCGACTCGACATCGTGCTACACTCCATCTCCGCCTCCACCCCCACCCCTTTATACATATATAATATATACATATATATCTATACTATATTTACTTTATTTCTATTTCTCTTGCATGCCCATAAAAAGATAAAAAAATATATAAAAGAGAAAAGATAATCTTTGACTTGCAGGTACTTCGTCTTGCGAATAGCAAGACCCATTTTGGAACCCTATTTTGGCTCAAAACCAAGAACCCAATTTTGAGGGTGTGCCTCAAGGACAAAGATTACCAGAAAAAAATCTAAATAAAAAAACACCAAAAAACACAATAAACAAACGGAAGAGACTCATTATAGGAAAGGTGTAGAAACTTGACTTGTAACCCCACTTCCCTGAGTTCGACCCTGGGCCTAAAAGTGACCAAGATAAAATCAAGTAGGCCAGGTTAAAAATTTTGTAAAGAGATGGTTAGGTCCAATTTAGGTTAACCACTATACACACTTCAACAATAAAATCATCATATTAACAACCTATTCGGGTTCGACACTAGTTTGCAGTATATTTTTGTTGAGATTTGAATGTGATTTCTACCCAGACAAGTTTGTAACAACCCTTAGAATCTATTTTAATTGATTGAATATGAATTTATCTATCTGTTACATCCTTCTTCACGTTTGAATACAGTCTCTGAAGTTTTCAGAGAAGCTTCAAGCTTCTCTATGTTTCTTGAAGCCTTTAAGAGTTCAAAACCCATTCCAACAGCTATGGAATTACTTGTAGAACCTATTTAGACCCTTACTGAGAGAGGAAAGTCCAACTTATGGACTATGTAAGCCTTAATTTCATTTCCAGGCAGAATATTTGTAGAAAACCCATAATTTTTCCCTTAAAATCAAAGAAAAAATCTTCCTATTAACATTAAATTGAAAGCATAATCTTGTAGAGCAACTCATGAGCTTTTCAACAAGCTTTTATTTGCTTGAATTGGAGCTTTGAGCTAGGAGTTATCCTCATTTGAAGTTGGCTCTGGAAGGGGGAACTTTAGTCCCACATCGAGAATCCTTGAGTGCCCGCCTTGGAATAAAAGGATTTTGTTAACTGCGCTATTCAGTCGTCAGTGCTCAGCGCACGGTTATCGAATGAATGAGAATATGCGTGTGTGTGTGTGGCCGTGTGTGACTACGAGGGTGCACCTGTGTGGGCGTGCGATGTGTGGCCCTGGGAGGGCGAGGCCTGGGAGGCGTTGAACCGATTTGGCTCGAGAAATTGAACTGGAAATAAATCAAAATTAAATAAACTAGGTGAGGGCCTAGTAGGGTCTGGTCCCACCCTATAAAGGGTGCTATGTATCTCCAAAGAGTCTGAGCCGCAAATCAAAAACCAATTTTTGGTTGAGGAAGAAAAACCCGGTTCGGTTCAGCTGAAGGTTCAATGGAAGAGCTAAGGATCAGAAGGAGCTGAAGGCTAAGTGTTGAACACTAAGGGAAGAAGGGTAAAGAAAGAAGGCTAAGGGTAAGGAAGAAGAAAGGAAAGGAAGAAGAAGAACTCTCAAAGGGTTAAAAGGGAAGGCTAACAGGCAAGCTAAAGAAAGAAAAGAAAGAAAGAAGAAGAAAAGAGAGAGAGAGAGAGGCTGAAGAAATAAGGAAAAGAAATCATTTTTCTTGCTATATTTTAAATTTCTTTTTGCTTTCAATTGTTGTAATAAGGCATGTTGTAATTAGAAAAACTCTTATTTGCCTTAATTTTCTTTGAAATAAATTGAAAACTAACATGTTTACTTACTAATAAAGTAGATCATTTGAGTAAATGTGTTTTCATATGGAATTTTGCATATTTCTTAAGTTTAAATCATTTAGCAAAATTCATGTCTTTTAAAATTAACTTAATTATACCTCCTAAGAATTGTTTTAAATAGCTTGGTGAATTTTAAGTAATATATACCTCCCAACGAATGACCTGGACTTAACTAGTTAAAAGTAAAAAATGTAAAATGTTAGGTTGACCCTATACTACTAAATGGACTCAATTTTGAGTTAACCTAAGTTACTTTCTAATACACTTAATTAAGCAAAATTAACTTAATTAAATATGTTGAGAAAATAATATGTAGTTTGACCCTTTCTTTTTGGCTTGGTAGGAGATACTGAGTTGAATGGATTTATATTTAGTGGCTCACACTCAACAGGTGCTACATGTAGTCTAGTACTACAGACTCTAGATCTCAAGTCTCTTAAACAAGTCAACCCAAAGCATGGCTAAAAACTATGCTCTCTATGCGTTCCTTTGTTCTCACTCACCTTCACTTTTCTTTTTCTTAGATTCACAAATCTCACAAAATTTTGTAAATGTTCTCACTGTTTGGTGGTCTCACATGGCATTCACACTTCAATTAAAGCGCTAATAACCCTACAACTAAGTTAGAGGACCTCAGCTAGTATTTGGACGATCAGAAATTTTGAAAAGTAGGTATGGGTCATATTTGGTGGATCGTAATGGGTGTTTTTGTTGTTGCCTCAAAAACATTGACAAAAAATGACATGAAGATAAAACTCCAAACTTGGACTCTTTTTCTCTTTTATTTTTTTTTCTTTTTCTTTATTTCTTTTTTTTTTCTTTTTTTCAAATATAAATATTTCTCCTCTATTTTTTTTTGTAAATCAACATAACACAACATAGACTTTTATTCATGAGGCATTATTAGGGATAATGATGGTGATGGGAACACAATCATGAGCCCTAACTAGCTCATTTTGACCAGAAAAGAGAACAAAAGCTCCTACATAAGCAAATGGAGGTCCTAACTCAATGAATTACCCTTCTGAAAGAAAAGCAAGAAACAAGGGGTAAAATTGCAATTTTATCATTGCAGTGAAACAACAGGATTTCTCATGGGTTAAACACAGGTCAAATGGTCTTAACAAGGTAAAAAGTGGGTTGGTTCAAATAGAAAAGGGTTCATGTGAATTCTGGGAATTAAATGACTTATTGTAACCCTAAAACAGACTCACTTAATTTAACACGGTTTTGGTCAAGATAAAATTTACCTAAACCCTATAAAATTCATAAAAAAATATCCTCTAGGATTTGGAACCTTCAATTTGGCCCTTAGAACCTATTTTGACCTAAATTGGAGTCTCAGTCAATTATTTGCCATAAATTGGGTTTTTGTGTAAATTGCTCAGTCAAACGTGGTCAAACCTAAAATCCAACTTCACTATTGGATTCCTTATATCCAAATTAGGTTTGTACCAAAATTTGGATCTAAGTGGAATTCACCTTGACCGACTTTGCAAACAAGTTCAACCCAATTACATTTCTACCCCTAACTTTTGAAAACTCCTGTAGACACCCCCTAGCATCTCGTCGTTCTTTGCAATTAGGTCGCTCTGCCATTACAGCGGAGGAAATCCTACTTCGGCGAGGATTCAAGGGAAAGAACTCCCTGATTCCTTAGAGAATCCCTTTCAAATTTGAAAGGGAGATTCTCTGAGAAATCTCCTCTCATGTGAACCTAATTTGGAGCGTTAATTTGTACCCAATATCTCATGCGAACGCATGAGAGATTTGGGTCTTTTTGACCTTCCATCTCCAGCGAGGTTGCCGTGCTTGGAAGGTTGGCTTCCAAGCACAAAACCCTCTACCAGGGGCTATAAAAGGGTCCCCAGATCATTCCGCTCCTCCCAAGGTTGAATTGGCCTGAGATACCCCCCAATTTCCTCTCTTCCCCTCTGGTTAACCTCCCAGCAAGCTCCGGCGAACCTTATCTCCTTCTCTCATCACTTTGCCATAATACTAGTGGCAGAGTTACCTTTATCCCCTTCGTCCGCGTCGTGCCGCACTAGCCGACGCTCCTGCTACCCTCTCATTGTCGCCGTCCTCCTCCCACTGGGACTTTTGTCTCCGGCGACGGCAAATACAAGCCGGCCGCCTCCTCCGCATCCCCCTTCGTCTAACCACCCTCAGATAAGTTCTCTCCCTCTTCTCATCTCTTTTCTCACATTTATTTCTTAAAATCCGCCTCGACGCTTGCAAACCACCTCCACCTTCTCCATCTCCGGTCAGACCACCGACGAGGTGTTCCCGCCGCTCCAAGCATCCACCCACCTCGCCAACCACCTCACGAGCTCCGCCACACCTCACTGACCATAACCCCTCTTTCCATTCATCGCGACACAACCCCAGAACACCCCATGAACACACCCATATTCGCACACTCAGGGTGACCTAGGCACGCACACTCAGGCCACCCCATGCCACGGTGACCACCGTACCACCTTCGCTATGCTCAGGCGAAGCTCCCTGAGTGTTTTGACGAGGCCGCAAGGCCATTTGCTTGTTGACAGGGTTCAGGTCCTCGCCACCATTGACAGAGCACAAAGCAAGCTCGAGTGCTTCATCCCAGGTTCCAGGCACCAGGCTCCAAGTCCCAGATTGTGCGGGTTTCCTTCGAGCACACCTTCAGCCCATCAATTAGCGTCAAAGTCCCACGCAGCTGTTGCAATTCATGAAGACATCTACTGTACAGGCGCCTGCGAAGTAAGGTGGGACATTTAGTCCTACCTTGGAAGATCAGGAGCGGGCGCGGTGATATAAAGTGAAAAAGTCTCATAGGCTTATTGCCTCCTGACCACAGGGTGAGGTCCCACTCGCCCACCGCCTCGTCCATGACCCCATGACACGTGGACTTGGCTCTGACCCATATATCCGACTACCCTGTGCACTCCTCGCCCACCACGCATGCCGGTGGGCCTGGTTTCAGGTGCGCAAACTCGACTTGTTAACCCGAGAAGGCTCTGGGAGAGCGAGCCTAAGAGAGAAGGAAGGAGAGAGATCGCAGGGAGGGTAGGGGTAGGTTTTGCTCTCAGGAAAAAAGAGGAAGAAGAAGCCAAGGGTGAAGCCAAGGAAGAAGGAGGAAGCCACAAAGGAAGCTAAGGAGGGGAAGCTAAGGCAGAGGAGGTCAGAGAAAGAAGGAAGGAAGAAGAAGGAGAAGAGCCAGAGAAGAAAGAAACCAAAGAAGAAGGTAGAGGCTGAGGATCGTAAAGAAGAAAGAAGAAGCTATAGAAGGAGAAAAGAAAGAAGAGAAAGAAGATAAGGGCCAGAACAAAGAAAGAAGAAATCAGAGAAGAGGAAGAAGAAGAAAGAGCCAAGAAGAAAGAAGGCCATCAATAGAAGAAAGAAAAGAAAGAAAGAGATCAGCAGAAGACAAAGAAGAGCAGCACTGTAGCACTTGATATTTAAGACGTCTGATTTTCAAATCAAAAGTCCATATTATTTTTTGTGCTTCTATATACATTGACATTATATTTCTTGCATTATAACTTTGATTCTTCATTGCATATTATATCAAATTTGAAAGTTGTGTTCTTTATTTTTGAACCCCAATTTGCTCCCTGTGTTCGACCTTGGATTTACATTTTTGAGTAATAAAATTCATTTGTTTTCAAAACGATTTTGGCTATATTACAACGCTTTATTTTAAAACCCGATTTCGCCTTGCAAACAGATGGTAAGAGGATATTGTGTAGCTTATTTGGTGGAAGTGCCTACTCTCGATACCGGGAAAGGAATGGATAGGACAAGCATATTTCTGACCTTTGACACTATTACCCTCCTTCAGTCGAGGACTCTATGAAGGACGGTCAGAACCATCCACTATAGTTATAGTTTATTAGGACTCTATCTCTGTGTATCTACCTTATTTGGTGACTCTCAGGAATTTACACAATGTACACACACAATAACAGAGAGCGAAAACTATGCCTAACTTTGAGGTATCATCATCTAATTATCTAGAACTTAAGAGTCCTTGCACTAGACTTAATGCACCAGTAGTCTCTCTACTTTCCTCTCACATATATTAGGTGGATCTAATAGAAGATAATATGCCTGACTCCCTATTAACTGTCGATGGGTTCAGTAGACTAAAAATATTGATTTTCTACAAAGATCCATTACCCAGTCTACGTGCAAGTGAAGTAACTGTACTGGAATCTAAATTTAAGAAATAATTTAAGAAGAAAATCTTTCATGAAACTTCCTTGATAAGAACTTTTGCTCGGGACTAATCCAGTTCAGCTCAAGAAACAAAAGAGATTTTTTTTTTTGGCTAATGCACTATCCTAAATGCATGCAAATATTTATAAATGCTATAAACATTCTCAAGTTATTCCCCCCCATGCCTAAGACTGATAATGCCCTCATTGAAAAATAAAAAAAATGATAGAAGTATATCACCTGAGGAGGAGAGAGGGCGGAGTTAAGGCTCCTCAAGCTGAAGTGCGTCCAAAGCCTGACCATCTGAAAGAGTAACATAAGGTTTAAGTCGTTCGCCATTTACTTTAAAGCTCACGTCAGAAGTAGGGTGATGAGTCCATTTTAATGGACTAATATTACGCCTAAGTAACTTTAATCTTACCTTTTAGGTTTGTTAATAACTGCATTAAGTTATAGAATGTTTGCATGCATCATGATTTAAGTTTACATCTATTTTATAGCATTCTATAACTTAATATGTAATGATTTTATGTTTTTATGTGCAGGAATGATATTTAGAAAGAATAAGGAGGGGGAATAAATTTCCCCAACAAACAGCTGGTTCAATTCCTCCCTCATCCTTTGGCCAGCCGCAACTCTTCCCTCAACAAATGCAAATCGCCGCTGGCTAAAATTAGAAAAAGGATTTTGAAAATTCCTTATAGCATGGAAGAGAGGAGTTAAGAGGAGGAGGAGCATAGGAGAGGATCATCTTCTTCTCCCCTTGGCGAGGACCCAATTGGGAGGGGAGCGTGCACTGTGGGAAGCCGCTTGCACTGTGTACCATCACTGCCCCCTAACGCCTCCCACCAATACTCAACACCAGCGTCGCACCTACAGCTACGCCTTTCAGCCATCACCGCCCCCCCCCAATGCCTCCAACCTTTTGCCCTGCAGGCACTCATACCTCCAGCCAGGCGCCCATAGGCATGCCCCCTCCAGCGCCACCTCAGCTGCACAACGCCTGCACCCACGCCCAACGCCCGCAGGTGCTCTGCCCAGCCACCGCGCCCCACAGGCGCTGCACACCAAGTGCCTGCATATGCTCACCGCTCTTCTCCACACTGCCTGTAGGCTGGTACTTGCGCCCTCACCAAGTGCCCACACCCGCCCCATCTCCACTGCAGGCGCACCCCTGCAGGCGCCTACACCCTCGCCACCAGTGCCTTGCAAGATCCCACGCCACCTCCACTGCACAACGCCTGCACCCGTGCCCAACGCTCGTAGGCACTCTGCCCAGCCATCACACCCCTGCAGGTGCCTATGCCCTTGACTGCAGCGCCCTGCAATCTCCTACGCCACCACCGCTCTCTGCAGGCGCGCACCCATGCCAGCGCCCAGTGTGCGGCCGCGTGGGCTGCAGTAGCGGCCATCCTCCTCCGTTCGGCCACCGAGCCACCTTCGGTTGCCGTGTCACCGCCGTTGCGTAGCCTTCGTTGAGGCACACCTCCCCGTCGACTCTCGCGACCAATCGTGCATGGCCGCACACGTGAGGAAGAGAGAGGAGAAATCCTCTATTTTCTTCCCCATTAAAAATTACATTTACTGCCATTGCCACCAAAATCAATTTTAATTTATGATTATTTTATTGTGGTGAAATTGTGACTGCACACTCATGCTTTCTAATAATTACGCATTATTGATATTCACATGTTTCAACATTGGTTTAGGGATTAACATGTGCACAAATTTTCTCTAATATATGTCAATTGGAAATTACATAAAATCATCACATATTTATTTAATATTTCAGTGAGGAAAAATTGCACATATACCCTTATATTTTTGAGTTATTGTGCATCTTCTTTCCATCGCATTTCATGTAGGATTTGATTAGGGATTTCGCACTTGATCGAAAGAATACGAAATAATCAAGAGTTTATTGCATCATTGCCTCCCTGTGGACATGACCCGCTCTTTTGTGAGTGGTTATTTTTATTGTTGATTAGTCGATTTTTCCACCACTTAAATACTACAACAACGCATTATTTCATTTGCGAAACATAATCGAAAGCGGAAAATGGACTTGTCATAGGGTTCCGAATCTCAACAGCTCCATGAGGGAAGGCATTGATAACAACGTATGGCCCATCCCAGCAGGACTTTAACTTTCCTAGATATAATTTAAGTTTGGAATTGAAAAGCTAGACCCACTGGTTGGGCTCAAAAGTCTTTTTACTGATGTGCTTATCATGGAAGACCTTTGTATGTTGCTTGTAAGCTTGAGAAGTTTCATAGGCTTCATTACGAAGCTCCTCAAGCTCACTTAACTCTAGCATATGTGCCTTTCCCACTTTATCCAGATTCAAGTTAACATTTTTAATAGCCCAATAGGCTTTGTGTTGGGTTTTAATGGGAAGATGGCACGCCTTTCCATAGACAAGATGGAAAGGAGACATACCCAAGGGAGTCTTATATGCTGTTCTGTAGGCCCAAAGAGCATCATTTAGTTTTTTAGACCAATCCTTACAGCCAGGCTTGACAGTTTTTTCTAAAATTCGTTTAATATCCCTATTAGACACTTCAACTTGTCCACTCGTTTGGGGATGGTAAGGTGTGGCTATCATGTGGTTGACTCCCAAATTTTAGAGTAGCCTTGTGAAGTGTACATTCTTGAAGTGAGGTCCTCCATCACTTATGATTGTCCTTGGGCAACCATACCGAGAAATGATAATAGCCTTAACAAAACCCAAGACCATGGAATGGTCATTGGTTCACATGGGTATGGCTTCTATCCATTTCGATACATAGTCCACAGCCACAAGGGACCTATGAAGTCGATGCCCCAAATATCAAAGATCTCAATAGGGAGAACAGGTTGCTGAGGCATCTCATCCCTTTTTCCAATGGTTCCTATTTGCTGGCAATGTAGACATGTTCCCACATATGTATGTGCATCTTGGAATAATGTGGGCCACCAAAATCCAGACTGAAGAACCTTATGGGCAGTCTTTCTTCCACTAAAATGTCCTCCACAATGGAGGTCACGGTAAAAACTCAGAACACTTCTTTGTTCTTCGTCAGGGACACAACGGCAGAATAACTGGTCAGGGCCTATTCTAAAAAGCTCTGGTTCCTCCCAGTGATAAAATTTAGTGTTAGCAAGAAACCTGTCTCGCTTCTGCTTGTCCCAAGTACTTGGGGTGATGCCTGTGACCAGATAGTTCACTATGCCAGTGAACCAAGGAGTTTTGGCCTCCATTGCCATCAGAGACTCATTAGGGAAAGTCTCTTGGATACTGCTAGCAGGGGTTGATGCCTCAATAGGGATCCTAGACAGATGATTTGCTACCACATTCTCAACTCCTTTCTTATCTTTAATTTCTAGGTCAAACTCCTGGAGTAGCAGAATCCAACGAATTAAGCGAGGTTTGGTGTCTTTCTTAGCAAGAAGATGCTTTAAAGTAGAATGATCGGTAAACACCACAACCTTGGATCCTAAAAGATAAGACTAAAACTTTTCCAAAGCAAACACACAGCAAGAAGCTCCTTTTCAGTGACTGTGTAGTTTTGCTGAGGATCCATAAGGGTCTTGTTGGCATAATGCAACACATGAGGTTTGCTATCAACCCTTTGACTTAAGACCTCTTCCATGCAAAATCAGAAGCATCGCACATTAGCTCAAATGGGAGGATCCAATCTGGTGCTTGGAGAATCGGCACGGTAATAAGGGCTTTCTTCAAGACTGAGAAAACCTTGCCACATCTATCATCAAAATCGAAGCAGACATCCTTCGCTAATAGGTCACAGAGTGGCTTAGAGATTTTACTGAAATCTCTAATGAAGCGCCTATAGAACCCATCATGGCTAAGGAAAGATCTAACCTGACGAATATTGGTGGGTGATGGAAGCTTAGAGATGAAATCAATTTTTGTGGTGTCCACCTCTAATCCTCTCTCAAAAACTACATGCCCTAACATAATGCCCTGTTGGACCATAAAGTGGTTTTTCTCCCAGCTAAGCACCAGCTTTGCCTCTTAGCAACGGGTTAAGACTTTATCAAGGTACGAAAGGCATAGGTTAAATGACGATCCATAAATGGAGAAGTCATCCATGAAAATCTCAAAAAACTCATTGATCATGCCATAAAAGATAGCCATCATACATCGTTGGAAAGTGGCAGGAGCGTTACATAGCTCGAACGGCATTCGATGGAACACAAATGTGCCATACGAACTCGTGAAGGTGGTATGCTCCTGATCGTTAGGAAAGACGACTATCTGATTATACCCAGAGTACTCGTCAAGAAAACAGAAGTGCTTGTTCCCCGCCAGTCGTTCCAAAATCTGATTGATAAACGGTAAGGGGAAATGTTTTTTCTGGGTAGCCATGTTTAAATGGCGGTAATCAATGTTGACCCTCCAACCAATTGAGGGTCTAGTGGTTACTAACTCTCCTTAGTCGTTCTCTTCCACAGTGATTCCTGACTTTTTGGGCACCACATGAATAGGACTGACCCATTTACTATCTGAAATGGGATAGATAATTCCTACATCCAACCATTTTAGAATCTCCTTTTTAACAACCTCTCGCATATTGAGGTTGAGCCTTCTCTGCATGTCTTGGAAGGGTTTCACGGACTCATCCATGTATATATAATGCATGCATAGGGAGGGATCAACAGCCTTAATATCAGTAATTGACTAAGCAATTTCTTCCTTGTGTCTTTGTAAACACTCAAGCAGACCTCCCTCCTATGATTTAGATAATGCAGATGAGATAATAACGGGAAGTGTGTTATTAGGGCCAAGGAAAGCATACTTCAATGTGCTCGGGAGGGGTTTCAGCTCCAACTCGGGAGTCTTTAGGATTGAGGGTTTAAGTTGAGATGTCCTCGCCTCAAGTAGCGGATTTACTTTCATAGTCTAGGGTGGGGATAGAGACTCTGTGTGTATCCCCAGCAACTCTTCTAATTTAGGTATTTCCCCTTTGGTTTCTTTAATAATTGGAGGATGGTCCTTAGATATGACCTTTTGCAAGGGATCTCTACATAGGAGTGCTGGAGTAGTCTCCTCAATTATTTCATCAACAACCTCAATCTAAGAACAATCTTCAAATCTAGATTGCTTGTAAGTATCAAAAACATTCAACCGGATCTTCTTGTTCCTAAAGCCCATTTTAAGTGCCCCTGATCTACAATTGATAGAGGCATTGGCTGTGGGCAAGAAGGGGCATCCCAGAATAATGGACGGCATAGTGGGCTTATTCGAAGGGTCAATATCTAGCACAAGAAAGTCAACAGGGAAAAAGAAGTCCACTCTCACTAGGACATCTTCCAGTAATCCCCGTGGTGTCTTAAGCGATCTGTTTGCGACCTAAAGGATGATTGGACTAGGCTTTAACTCACCTCCTCCCAAAAGATCATAGACAGAGCTTGGTAAAATGTTCACCCCAGCACCCAGATTGAGCAGAGCCTCGTCAATGTGTTGGTTACCTATAAACACTGAAATATATGGGGCCCCTGGGTCTTTCATTTTGGGGGGTGTTCCATGTTGGAGAACTAAACTAACATGGTCAGGTAGGATGACCTTAGGTTAGACCTATCTTCTAGATCGGTGCTTTTGGGTGCATAGGTCCTTTAGAAACCTGGCATAGGATGGGATCTATTTGATAGCTTCCAACAGAGGCAAGTTGATATGGACTTGCCTAAAAGTGTCCATAATCCTCCATCCTATCCTTGGCTCCATGCCAACCAACATAAGATTCTGCAGGAGTAGATAGGTGGATAGGTCATCCTCGGCTTCTGGGTAGAGGGGTCATCATGGCTGGAGAGGGGTGGCAGACTGACGACATCCTCAAGGTGGGTGATTTCAAGCGAGGGAGAGAAGTGTGGCTCTTCCTCGGTGGAGATGGAAGTCAGGTCGGGTGAAGGAGGGGAATCCTGAGACGTGACCGTAGGAGTGTTATCAGGCTTTTCGATTTTCTTTCCACTCCTCAGCATGGTCACAACTTGGGCGTGCTCCTTGAATATGACCCCCTTGCCCTTTGGGTTCTCCTCATAAGAGCGAGGCAACTTCCCCAGATCACGTTGCCTAACTGCCTTAGTAAGATGACCAATTTGGGATTGCATATTAGTAATCATCTTATTCTAAGATTGGATGACCATATTCTGATGCTCTTGCATTGCTTTCATCATGACTTTAAGTTCATCCATCTCAGAGGGCTTATTCTAAGGAGGGTTTTCATAGGATGGCTGGTATATGGGTTGGGGAGGTAGGGGTCTTGTATTCCCTGAGTTAGAAGCATCACCTTGCTTCCATGAGAAGTTTGGATTGTTCTGCCACCCCGGGTTATAGGTATTAGAATATGGGTTATTACGAGGGGGTGGGCGGAAACCTTGGGCCACATTCAGGTCGGCCTGAATCAACTCAGGAAATTGATTTGCCTGGTGGCACTCCGCAGTGGCGTGCGTTGTTCTTTGGAAAATGGAGCATTCACTTGAAGCTTGAAAGATAGAGGTTGCTTGCAGGTTCATGCCAGGGTTTTCTAAAAGCCTATCAAAGTTTTTGTTCAACAATTGCATCTGATAAGCCAAATTCTAAGTAGCCTTGGCTTCATGGGCCTCTATCTTCCTCTACAAAATTGATGGTTTTCTTTCTTGATAGGCAGAGGACATATGTATGGAGTTGTCACTTAATGTTTCAAATAATGCCTAGGCTTCATCCTCAGTTTTGGTCATGAAGGTTCCTGCATAGGCTGCATCGATGGTTTGCCTGTGCGTTTCAGATAATCCGTTATAGAACCTTTCGACCAACTGCCATCTTGGCACTTGATGGTGGAGACATAACCTAAGAATGTCATTAAAGCTCTCCGAAGTCTCGTAAAATTGCTCCACTTCCTATTGAGTAAAACCCATAATCTCTCTTCTGTAATGGTTGGTTTTACTCATAGGAAAATACCTTTTCAAGGATTCTCCCTTAAGGGTGGCCCAATCATTTACCCTTGCATTGAGGGTATGATACCAGTGGTTGGCCTTATCCTTTAGGGAGAATGGAAATAGAGTCCTCATCAGGGCTTTATCAGTAAAGCCCTGGAGCTTCATCGTGGAACATACCTAGTTGAATTCCTCAAGATGGCTGTAGGGATCCTCCCTAGCAGTACCATAAAAAGATGGGAGCAAGGATATGGTGCTGCTCTTGATTTCATATGGGTAATCCACTCCAGGTCTTCAGATAGGTAGGGCTTGGTGGGTTGTAGGGAGGAAATAGTCTCTCAAGGTTCTCTGATTTTCACCAACCCTAATCTCTTCTTCAGGTCTTTCTTTAGCCATTTTTCTTATTTATTGGTTAGCTTTCCTTATAATTCTCTCAAGCTCAGGGTTGAAGAGAAGACTATTTCTAAGAGAGTGCCTACCAAGCATACACCAAGCAAACACAAGGCAAGAAGTCTTTTGTTTTGGGTACTTCTCCCTTTTGGATTGTGTATGGCAAAGCATGCCATTTACCTGTTGAGTTAGAACATAAGGCACTTTGGGCTATTCGAAGTGTTAACATGGATTTAGAGAAGGCAGGTAAGGCACAACTTTTGGAATTAAGTGAGCTTGTGGAGCTAAGGAATGATGCTTATGACACCTCTCAAGCTTATAAAGAAAGAACTAAGGTCTTGCATGATAAGTATATACTTTGAAAGACCTTTGAGCCCAACCAATAAGTCTGGCTTTTCAATTCCAGACTTAAGCTTTTTCCTGGGAAGTTAAAATCTCGTTGGGATGGGCCTTAGATAATCACTAAAGTGTTTCCTCATGGAGCTGTGGAGATTAAAAGCCCTTCCTCTTCAGCAACTCCCTTTATCATCAACGGTTAATGGTTAAAACCATACATTACTTTGGATGGTCATCTGGTTGGTGAGGTCACTCTGGAGAAGCCTTAGCTCCTACCATTCTCTGCCTCAAGTAATATCTTCCTTTAACTATTTTTGTTTCCAATGAGGACATTGTTTGAACCAGGCATGGGGGAGAGGACCTGAGGCATTTTGTTTATAGCATGTCTACATTTTGCATTCATTCATGCATATTGCATTTTTTTTCTTTTTTTTAAAGTTTTGAGCTTAACTGGCTAGGTCCCGCATTCTTGAGCAAATCAGAACTCTAGGTTAGACTAAGTTGATTCTAGGGTCGAACTTTAGAAGCTAAATGAGCTACTAGTTTTAGACCTTTAGGGTCCTTTGTGGACTTAGAAACTTAAGTAGGAGTTAAGTTACGGACCATTCCTCAAGAGGTTGAGGAAGGAAAGCTAGGGTTGAGTTAAAAGGTGGGGTGGTACCTGGAGTCTTGTTCTACCTTTTGGTTTACGGGTCCTTGTAACCCAAGCATCCAAATTTCACACACTTGGTCTGGTGTAAGTAACCAACTTAATTCCTTTCTTAAAAGAGATTTGGTTCTCTTAGTTTTGACTTAGGAGAGGCTTGAAATCATAATTTGATTGGAAGAGTTCCCGCCGCAGGAGAGGTGGAGTATATACTCACCTTGAGGACGCGATGATAACATATTACCTCCTCGGTGCTTGTCTCTTAGGATATCCATCCTACTGGGGGCATGTAAGTGCATTGTGTGGTTCACGTACCATGGGCCGCCCTATCTCGAAGTGCCGATTGCCACAGGCCTGAATTCGCTTAAGAAATCCATGGGTGATACTATCTCGAAGTGTTGATTGCTAGGAGTTCTTTGGGTTGTTATGGGAGGTGCTATCTTGAAGCATTGAAAGCCAGGCACCCTTTGAGGTACGGTGATGGAGACAATGAATCCGACACAGACCGTGTTAATAGCTGATTCGAGGTTAGACTTAGAGGAATCAAACAAAAAAAAATCCTTTTTCCTTTAACTCAAATAACTCAGACCAATGCACATGCACGGATGCTTTAATCTCTGGGATCAATAAACCTTAGGGTAGAGTCAGAAATCAGGGAAACTTGTGCCTGCAACTCATCTTTAACCGACCTAGTCTGTAACTTAACAACTACTTGGCAACCTTAGATATAAAGTCTAAACTTAATATGTCTCTAAAGGAAGACCGATTGGGTTGGCTAGTCTACTTGGAGTGCTAGGTTTTGCTTGATTTTGCTAGGGACTAGCAAAAACTAGGCATGGGGGTATTTGATTAGCCCATATTCGTGGGCTATTTAAGTATCTAAATGTCTAGACATTAAATTAATTTGAACATTTAGATAGCATACATTAGGATGTAAATAAATTCATTCATATTTTTAGCCTAATTGCATAATTCATTCATTGCATGCATTTAGAATTAACTTAGAATTGCATGCATTTTATTAGTTAATCAATTAGGTGAATTACTTGCATTATTTTAATTTAACATAGAAGTTAAGGGCTTATGCATAAAAAACCATAATATTTATTCTTTTATGTTTTTTTCTCCTTTGCACAGGTAACTCCTCCGGCTTTAGCTTCGCCTCCTCCTCCTACGCATCACATTTATGCTACGACATTTTGAATTTGAAATCATGGCCGTGGCTACAAAAGGAGGAGGGAGAGCTGTCGTTGAGGGAGGCCACCATCCTTTGCTCCTCACTATGCTCAGAGAACATTGCTTCTCTTCCATCCGTACCACCAGCCTCCCACCGTGGCAGAATGACTCACCATCGTGGGCGTGTGGGGTGACAACCCACACCGCCAAAAGAGTCTCTGCAACTCTTCACCTCAGCCAGCAACTCATGCCAACTTCCATCAGACACCACCGTGCGTGCCCACACTTCATTTCCAGCCATCAGACCCTCCTCCACTGCACGCTAGCTGCTACCAGCAGCCTTCGCCTTCACCACGCCCGCGCCTCTTCATCTCCACTAGAACCTCCAGTAGCGCTTACAAACCATCGCGCGCGCTCTTACTTCACCCCTAGCACACGTGCCAGCAGTGCCTGTACCCGCTCCATCAGACCCACCACGTGCCTCCAGCACATCCTGCAAAACCCCTGCCCACCTCCAGCGCCACTGCACTTCCGCACCTCCGCTCGCCCACAGTGTGCGCTCCACGTGCTTTCACAGCCACGCGCCAACAGCCCGTGCTCCAGCCTTCACGCACGCACCCTCCTTGCGGGCTTGCAGAGCCGCACCTCCTCGCACCATCACCCACAGTGCTCCTTGCAGCACCTGTAGTCGGCGCCACCACCACGCCCGCGTGCACCTATGCTCTCTGCAGAGCGCCCAGCGCCAACTCCTCCGCGCCTTCACGTGCCTGCAGCGCCCTCTGCACCTGCACGTGCCTTCACCAGCAAGAGCGGCCAGCAACAGGCTTCTCCACCGCTGCCACTCCTCTCCTCCGGCAAGCCTGCTCCAGCCATCTCACGATGCACCGCTGCCACCACCGCGAAGGCCTCGCTTTAGCCAACCTCTTGTAGGAGTAACTCCTCGATTGAACCTCTCTCCCATGCGCAAGGAGGAGAGAGGTAAAATCCCCTATTTTTATGTTAATTAAAATTACATTTGAATGCCATTGCCACCAAAATCAATTTTAATTTTATGATTATTTTATTATGGTGAAATTGTGACTGCATACTCATGCTTTCTGATAATTGCGTGGTTATTGATATTCACATGTTTTAACATTGGTTTTGGGATTTAAATGTGCATAAATTTTCTCTAATACATGTCAATTGGAAATTACATAAAATCATCACATATCTATTGAATATTTCAGTGAGGAAAAATTGCACATATACCCTAATATTTTTGAGTTATTGTGCATATTCTTTCCATCACATTTCATGTCGGATTTGACTATGGATTTCACACTTGATTGAAAGAATACGAAATAATCGAGATTTTATTGCATCATTGCCTCTCTGTGGACACGACCCGCTCTTCTGTGAGTGGCATTTTTATTGTAATTATTTTGTTAAGTGATTTTCCACCGCTTTGTTACTAAAATGACAGATCATCTTAATCACATTATTCGAAAGTGAAAATTGACTTATCACTGGTCTCCCACCGTCTTCCCTTCTCCCTGGCCAAAAGCTCCGCGAGCTCCATTGAGCCCCTTTGCCACCTTCCTTGTCTGCCGTCACGGACAATAGCCAGAGGATTTCTCTTTGTCTCACTCATTCGCATCTCGCAATACCGGCGAGCACCTTTTAAACCCCCTCTTTCCTCATCGTTCGCCCACTAAAGACTTCCCCTTCTCTTGCATCGGCCAATCAAAGCCGGAGCCTTCCCTTCCCTTTCGACCATTTAGATTAGGTTAATTACGTTTATTGATAAACACACATGAATTCATGATAAAATGCTTATTTGTGATAGTTCCTAGGTCCAGTATTGCATATCATAGTATAAATATTGCATAACATTCATTTCATTGCATTTAGGATAGTTTATATATTCTATATATTAATTCCAACATTTTATATGGCTAAGAGGCAGTGCGGCTTCTCTACGAGCTTGGGATGATGAATCTGACCATACGGATGGATTCAGAGCGACGATCGCAGTCCGATATCGTGAAAATCACCCCGATTAGAGCTTCGTAGCATCCTTTACAAGAAGAAGGAGATGGACGGCCCAGATGGCTCCACGTCGCACCATCCAAGCCAAACTACATGTGCCGCAGCCTCCAGCCTCACCGCAAGGAATGATCCCAACTGTTGGATCACTTTCCAATGGCTGAGAATCGCTCAACATCACCCAGTCTCCTCCAAAGCACCTCAAAGAAAAAATCACGACCATTGAAATTTCATCCAACGGTCGAGGCCGCAGTAAGCTAAAGCATCTGCATGACCAACCAGTGCCCACACCACAGTGGTAGCACTCCCACTCTGCAAGGAAGAGGAGCAGGTTTGAGCAGCAATCTGCACGCCACATCAAATGCATCTCGATGATGCGAGGAGACACGCCAGAGCACACACGCATAATCAGGGGCGCTCATTTATGACGACCGGATGTGCTCTCAGTCATTAGATCTTCTCTAATGCGTGATGCGCGTGGGTTTGAATATGTGAGGGTGCGATCTGAGAGAGCATCCCTGCCACACGATGATGGATCCAACGACTGCCAATGCACGCTCTAGCAGAGGAGCGCGATCTCCGTGATTTGAATAGCATAGGCCACTCGATCCTTAGCCGTGCGATGCAAATCGAACGGTTGAGGCTCTCCGAGCACTGTGCCAGCAGAAGCGCTTGAATGTGTAGCAACACCCTCGATGGGTCTTTAGTGATGTTTTGAATGTTGCTAAAGACCCGTGCAGGCAAAACACCTCCATTCCACCACTATATAAACACCATGACCCCTTCCCTTCGAAACCATCTCTACCTACTCTACTCCCACCTACTTCTAAGCTGTAGTAGCCTACCAAAGCTCCATTAGAGCTTATTCCCAAGCTCCAAAGGCCTCTTATTAATGTAATGCTCCTATATCCCACCAAATATTCATTCTCCATCCCACCCCCTTCATAAGAAGCCTTGGAGCCATCCTTCCACCTCCATTCCAGTAGAAGACAATCCCCAACTCCTCATCCCCATTCCGAAGTCTTGGTGAAGCATTCCTCTACCTGGCATCCTCCTGCATCTCACCTCCATCATCCAGCACCTCACCCACTTCGTCTAAGTTGCTGCCAAGAGTCGTCGTCTCTCCAAATAGTCAATTTGGGAGATTTCCTCTCACCTCCATCTCTTTTATGTTTTAGCATATTGTAATAGACATTTGAATGCCATTGTGAAATACCACATTTGTTCTCCACTTTGTGAATCTTGCTTGTCTTCTTATTTCAAAAATACCAAAAAAATCACAAAACCCTAAAACACCAAAAAGAAACAAAACGAAGCACGGATTTCAACAAAAGTAAACGTCGCCTCCCTGTGCTTGACTAGGGACTCCCTTGGAGTTTTAGTTAAAAATTATAGTTGGTAACGCATTTTGCGAGCTACGATGACGGGTTTTCCAAACCCTGATTTTACTTCGCCAAAACACGTTGATTATCTCCCCCACCACTTCCTATTTATCCCTTTTAATCGTATTTTCAACCCTCGACGCCCCTCCATCAACTATCATTCCCATCTCTGCATGCTACACACCTCCAACCACCTCGCCACCTACTCCAAAAGCTCTGTTGTTCCTCCACCTTCAAAATCCCTCTACCAATTTCATTATTCATCAACTGAAACCCTATGTTGAACAACCCACTGTTGCACCACCTCCACCGTATTCACCAGCAACCTAGGACGAATCTCACAACATGCTACAACCACCGTCACCTTTGCCGTGTTGTGGTGAAGCTAAGGAGCTTTCTAATTGGTGCCTTCACACCTCTATTCTTGTTTTATGGTTGCATCGGCCACTG
This sequence comes from Thalassia testudinum, assembly GCA_037157565.1. Taxonomy (NCBI): domain Eukaryota; kingdom Viridiplantae; phylum Streptophyta; class Magnoliopsida; order Alismatales; family Hydrocharitaceae; genus Thalassia; species Thalassia testudinum. Next base: position 75,450,775 of record JAZHRO010000014.1, on the reverse strand, counting down.
CTGATGTGAAAAGTCGCATGATTTGTAAAAGCAGGTTTTTAATGTCGTTGCAACATGCGAATTCGCATATGCTTTTAAATTTATATTCCTAGATAGGAGAGTATCAAGGGTCGTCCAAGGAGTCGGATTGCTTGCAAATCAACTAACTTGCTTATAAAATAAATCTCAACTTTCTTTTTGGTATTTTAAATATGTAATTTTTTTTTGTTTTGAAATGATAAAGGCAAAATGTGAATTGTGACTCAAAGTACAAACACCTATAATTACTTAACTAAAACTTAAGAGATAGATATATCCTCTCCCTAAGCTCACTCTAGGCAAGTGGAGGCCTAGAGTAATTAGGAAGAAGAGGTGAAACAAGTGCTAGAACAAAAACAATAATTGCAATAGAAAGTAAAAAGCAGGCAATTTGATTAAGTAGAATTTGTGTTCTTTTCAAAGACGAGTAGAGGAATGCTTCTACAAGAAATGAAAAATCTAAAAGCAATAGAAGAAACACAAATCCTCTTGCAGAATATGGTGAAGAAGGGAGTCTTCTTGCTCCAAGCCTAGCTGCTCCTTGGCTTGAAAAGAGGGTCTCCTTCTCCTTCCTTGAAAGCTCCTCCAAGGTGGATGCTCTCCAGCTCAAGTCCTTCCTCCAAGGGTGGGCGTGCACCACACTCAAGCTTTCCTCCAAGGTGGCGTGAACCACCTTCAAGACCTCCTCCAAGGGTCTTCCTTGCCTGGCTCCTCCTTTGGCTGGCGTGGGCACAAGAGAGAAGGGAAGAGGGGAAGGCACCAAAGGGACAGAATATCCCTTTAATCTTCTTCTTCTTCTTCTCTCTTGGACGTGGGCTCTAGGTACAGTATGGGACGAATTTTGCTAGCAAAGGATGATTTGAATGTGGTGGGTAGTGGTCTTTTTATCGGGTAGGATAGGGGGTTAAGGTGACTCTTGAAATGGAGGGCTAAGATGGGAGGATGGAGGTGGTTAGGTGATCTTAGGGTTAAGGATGGTTGGCACCACCTAAGGGGTGTAAGGGGGGTAGCTATGGGTGGCCAAGGGACACATAAAAGTGGCGCCAACCATGGAGAGGTGCCATGGGTTGGCACCAACTTCTAAGCTTCTAGAAGGGGGTTGAGGTGGATGGTGGAGATGGCTTGGAGGGGTTATGTGTAGGGTGGATATGGGGGTTAAGGTTGGTGCCAAAAGGGAGGTAGTTAGGGTTGGTTTTGGCACCAACTTTAGGTGTCTCTTGGTGGTTAGTTGAGGGGTGAAAGTTGGTGAAGAGGTGGCACCAACTTTGAGTAGAGGTGGAGCTAGCTTAAGTAGGCTTAGGTGGACTTGGAGTGGTAGGTTATGTAGGTGGAGTTAGGGTTAGGTTGTTGGTGCCATGGAGGTGGATGCTAGCTAAGCTAGCTTAGCTAGCTATAGAGTAGAGGAATATGCGTGTGGAGCTTAGGGTTTGAGGAGAGGAGCAGGATTTGCAGAGTCTGGAGCTGAATCGGATCTGATAGCTACTGAAGAGGTTAACATGGGGCTACTCTACCTGGCTTAGCTTGCTAGTTCTTTGCTAGCTGCTAAGCCAGGCTAAAGTGAGCTTGCTTCTAGTGAATGGAGCTGAGGTGAGCAGGGTCTGGTGCTCCTGGGGAGAATTGAGATGATTGAGACAGCTAAGGTAGCTTAGCTCAATTAACTTGAGCTAAGCTAGGTCACCGGGAGCTGAACTTGAGCTTCCTGAGCTGGGATGAGTTATTCTTCAGCTGGCTGGAGTTGAGTGGAGCTGGATGTGGCTAGATCTGAACTGGAGTGAACTCTAGTCAACTCAGCTGAGCTAGCTAGAGCTCCCTATGGACTAGTGGGAGCTGAGATGAGCTAGACTCAACTAGGTTGAGCTGGATCTGAGCTGACTTGAGCTAGAGTGGGCTAAGATAAACTCTCTTGAGCTGCCATTCATCTGTGATTAGCTGGATGGAGCTGGGATGAGCTAACCCTAGTCCAAGTGAGCTAGGTTCCAGCTATGGTGAGTTGGATCAAGCTGAGTTCCAGTTAGTCTGAGCTCCTCCTTCACCATTTGCCTTCTTGAGTGCTAGGGTTTTAGGGATCTATACATCTGTTCATCCCTAACACTCACAAAACCATATTAAAACAACAAAAGAAAATGCAATGCATGCCTAACCTAGTTAATGCCTAAATGCAGCTCAAAAACTCGTTTGCGGAGCAAAACTCTAAGAGCTAGGCTTGTTTTAATGCATAAGAATGATGATAAACTATCGTTTATCACACCCCCATGCTTATCTTTTGCTAGTCTCTTAGCAAAACTTTAATTTTTTGGAAAACAGAATTTTTGGGAAATCTAATTTTTTTGACTTTTGAGGAGAAAAAGATTAAGGGACCATGGCTGATCTAAACACAGGAGGCACGGGATTTGTTAAGGATAAGCATTGGGATTTGTTTTGGATCCAACCATTAGACAAAATGGGATCAATATATCCTCCAGAAAATTCACAAATTAACCCCTTGTTAATTCAGATGACTTGAAATTTTTGTTTTAGGATTTTTCTGGCTCATGAATTTGATTCACAACTTGCAAAATCCTTTAAAACCTTGTGTCCGTGCTTGTGAAAAGCCAACATTTATATGGGCATGTTAATTTATTTATTTATTTTATTTTTTTTATTTTTTTCTCCCCAATGCTTATTTTTAGCTTAGTCCTACAGCAGATGTGTTGGGATCATCATTCCCGTTACCAATCCTCGAGGGGCCTCTGGCACCAGTACTTCGGGATAGCACTATCCATGACACCACCCAGGAGCTCACAACCCCAAAACACAATGCGGTGTAAAGGGGTGCTCTAAGCAAACTCAAGCTCTTGCTCCGACACTATAGGTAGAGCGCCGTCCAAGACACTTGAGCTGCTAAAATGCGCTTTAATGCTCCAAAGATATGTTATATAGATATGGAGCAGTTCCGAGGCAGTAACATGTTGACATCGCATCCTCAAAGGAGGCATTTTCCTCCTTCTCGGCGGTGGGAACTCAAACCAATGATCTGCTTCAGACTTTTACTAAGTCCAAACAAGGGAGTTTTTCAAATTTTTAGTTGTTTTTAAGTGTTGGCTTGTGTGTGAAAATTAACACAAGAAGTTCCTCAAGACATGCAAGTTTTTGAATTAGAAACTAAGCCAAATACTTTCCACATTACAAAATAGGATCAAGTCACCTGAACTATCATGAGTTTAGGTGGAATTTTTAGAGAATGATATCTGATCTAGTCTAAAATAGACCTTGAAATTCTAATGATCAGATCCGTATCCTCATCCCTAGTTTGTTAAAGAATAAATCCCATTGTACCAAAAATGAGTTTTTCAACCTTAGTCCCGATTTCAAAATTTTTCCTCAAAAGGTTTTCAACATTTATATTTTTTTGGGTATGCAAGTAGGAAAATAAAACAACTAAAGAAAAATACATGTTTTTAGGTTTTGAAAACCTAAATCGATCGTCAAATTTTAAGAACACCCCCCCATACTTAAGATATACAACGTCCTCATGCATTAGGAGGGAAAAGGGATCACCTTAATGAAGAGCGGTTGGGGTTAGGAGGGTCAAAACTTGGAAAAAGAAAGGAAAAAGGAAAGCAAGAAAAATGATGGGTTACCTCCCATCCAGTGCTATCTTTTACGCCATTCAGCCAGGCATGAAGGAATGCATGGAAGACAGAAAGTCATGTAAAAAGTTGGACACTTGAATGTCTTTAATAATAGTGTCTTCCTCAAGATCCCTAAAAAGATGAGCGGTAAAGATAAAGGGATCAAAATAAAATAGAGAAATGGAAAAAGGACCCGAGTCTGGCCATGGTTTGAATTGATGATGAAAGCCAAACTCAGGTGGATCAGGTGGTGGTCCAATAGAAAAGGAAGGGGAAAAGAGTTAGTGAGATGCAGGATGGGTGAAGTTAGTGTGGATATTTTTGGTGAAAAAATAGGAAGATGAAAAGGGGGAAAGTCAAATCCTAGTTGATCTGGAAAGTCTTGGACAACATAATTATCCTTAGAATAAGAATCAATAAAATCTAGATCAATAGTGGTCAAAGATGAATGAGATTGGATCAACATAGACTTCTGAAATACTGCTTCCATTTTATTATCAGTATCCTAAAAAATTTTGTGATCAATGGACCTCTTGGAAGCATGAAATAAATCTAATGAGAAGGTCAGGTTACTGCAACTTATATTCATTTTCCCAGAATGAGAATTGATATTAGTTGTTGCCATAATCAGAAAAGGTCTTCCATGGATGACATTAATGAGAGCCTTAGGTACCTCTATTTCAAGGACCAGAAAATTTACCGGAAATAGACAATTCTGGACCTTGATAATACTATCCTCACAAATTCCTTGCGGTTGAATGGTAGATTAGTCTTCCAATTGAAATTGAACCTTAGTAGGTTTTAAATTACTTAATCGAAATTCCTCAAATAAGATATGGGGGATGAGATTACTAGAGGTACCCAAGTCAAGAGGGGTGAGAAAAAAAATGGTGTCAGTTATGACAATTGAGATGAGTGATGTGCCCTGGTTCGTTCTTGTGAAAGGCAGCTTGCTCCGACAAACTAAGCTGGCTGTCTTTGAAAGGACCAACCTTTCTAGATTTTGATCATGTCCTTTTGAAGTAAATTTTTTAGCGGCATGCAGAGAATCTAGGAAGGAAATATTCTTCTCGACTTGCTCAAATAAGTCCAAAGGATTGTGGTCAGAGGGCTCTGATTTTGGATTGTTGGATTGCAGTTTTTGAGAGTGGGAAATAGGGTTTGAATCAGGTGTTTTTGGGATTTCTTTTCTTCTTCCTTATTGAGGTTAGGGTAGTCAATCTACATTGGTTGAGAATCAGTTTCATCATTTAAATGTGAAGGCCTTAAATCCATGGTGGTTTCCTCACTCCTCAAAGTCTCTACATACGCAGCTTGGTGATCACTGGGAGGAGGTGGGGGGGCCTGATGTTGATAGAAACTGGGTTGGTGATTGGATATTGGGTGTTGAACATATTACGAACGCTACGCTCACATGTTTGGTTTTGGAAAACCTGTCGTTGTAGTTCGAAAGCGAAGAATTCGTGTTCAACAAATAAAATTTATACCGAAAAGAATTCCGGGTCGAACACAGGGAGGCTACGTTGATCTATATTCGCAATTATATTTTTTTAGGATTTTTGATAAGCAAGGAGATATAATTACAATGGAGCTATCAGACTAAAAGAAAGAGAGAGAGAGAGAGAGAGAGAGAGAGAGAGAGAGAGAGAAAGAGAACATGCATTCAATATTTCAATTGTTTATATAATCAAACTAAATAAAAGTTACACTAGAAAATGGAAAATCAATTACACTATAAAGTAGGAAAATTCTACACTAGAAAAGCTGTAAATAAGAATGGGAGAGAAAAGTTATCCTCCTCGATGATTGCTTGGAGGACGAGCCGGACGGGACGATGCCTGGACGAAGGAGAACGAAGTAGGACGAAGGAGGACGAAGTAGAAGAATGGGAACGGAGCAACACGCCATCGTCGTCGCGGGATCCACTTCCGAAGGGGAACGAAAATTGGACTTTATCTCGCGAGAAGCATCCCGGGTGTGGGACAAGCTTCTCTTGAGCTTTGGAGGGGTAGAGAGGAGAAAGAAGGGATGAAAATTTCGTATGGAGGGGGTCTCCTTTTATAGTTGCAAGGAGTGGGGGCAAAATGGACATTACAACTTCAAAACAATAAATGAGGGGTCTTTAGTGACGGATAAATCCGTCACTAAAGCCTCGACGTGGGCGTAGCTTCCGCGCCCACGCATGCCTCCTCGGCTGGCCGCTTCATCAACGTACACGCACGCCCAGCGATCCTTAGCCGTTCGATTGCGAGATCGGACGGCTTAAGCCGCGTCTTCACCTGCTGCATTGCGTGCCTGCCCGCGTGCGATCGTGCGTTACGCGTGGGCGTGTGTGAGCGTGTCATCTTGATTGAGCGCGTGCGGCTGTTGGATCGCGATCGTGCGGTCGATCGGAGGCGCGCCATCGCTCCAATTTCAGCGTTGTGAGGCTCGAACGCGCGTCCCCGCTTCGCGTTAGTGCGCTTGACTAACGCGCTGGGGTCGCGTTTATGTCGAGCGCCTGACTTCAGCGCGGGCGTGTCGCAGCCGTTGGATCTTGATCCAACGACGGGGAAAGGCGGATGCGGAGATTGCCGAGATTGCATGCAACCGTTTGGGCGGCCGAGATGGCACCACGTGGCGCCATCTTGGCCGTCCATCTTCTGGAAGTTGTAGATGGTGCCACGGATGTCGGATTGACTCGATTTTTGCGTCGTTGGGCTGCGATCGTCAATCCGAATTCATCCGTGCGGTTGGATTTGTCATCTGAAGTGTAGATTTTCACCATCCTGGCCCTTGATCTTCTAGGGTTCCCTGGTCACTATCTGATGCTACGGATGTCTGATTAGGGCGATCTTAGAGTCGTTGAACTCCAATAGTCGCCCTGATCACATCCATACGGTTGGATCTTTGATCTGAGGCCCTGATAAAATGTTTTCCCTATCCAAGCACATAAAAGGAGATAATTAACCTCCATTTTATTCAAACTACTCTAAATGCAAGATGATGCATGTTATGCAATATTTATATCATGAAATGCAATCCTATGCTTAAGAACATGCATAAATAGACATTTCAAGTAGTGTAAATGTGTTTACATCATTGGGTTAATAGGAGGCTGAATCGTGTGGTTCTGATGTTGGTATCCACCCGGGTGTCGGTTCCTGTGATTAATAAAGTTTGGTGTGGGTTGGGATGGTGAGTGTCTTGCAGGTCTTTGAGTCAGAATATCCCCAATTTGATCATTGAGAATGTTAATAAGACAGGAGGTTTCCTTTGTTTTTCTTTGTAACTCCTATAGGGTTTTCATCATCTGGGCATTAATGTCTTCTTGAGATTGCCCAGATTGATAAGTCTGATTTGAACCATACCCTCCTAACGGGTTCTGTTGTTGGTGTGGAACCGGATTGGCCCAGGAGTGAGTCGGATAATTCCCCCCATTAGAGGAATTTTCAATTTCTCCTGGAAAGTAGCGACATTTTGGATGGGGTGATGATTGGGATAAACATAATTCCCTGTTGAACCATAGAAAGCCTCAGAATAATAATTATACTCAACACGGGATTTTTGCAGATTTTCTCTCTTGCAGATGTTAGCCAGGGTGAAACGTGGGATTTGCAGAGCTTGGTTAAGTGTAGCAGGTTGCCCCTAGTTGGCTAGGTCAGTTAATTCCCTATGCAACTATTATTGCTAAATTTCTAGCTGAGCCATGATAGAGTGGAAATTAGGTGGAGGGGCCTGATTAAGAACCTCCTTGGTGGAAAGATTGGGGAAAGAATAATTAGCATGCAAGTTAGAGGACCAATTTTTATTTTCCATTTTTAAAGAAGAGGAAGAATGCAGGAAAAGTCTTTTTTTTGGGGAGGCAAAATCAAGTGGTCCCTCCAAGTGTAGAGTTTTGGATCGCCGCCCATTCAAAATGGAAGAAACAGGAGGGGAGGAGAAGAGATGGAGAAGAGAGAAGTGTACACACAAGCAATCAATTTCTAGACCTAACTTAATTGTGACTCCCTAGAAATTAACCCAAGACTAGGTCTACCTAGGAAATAAGTAATCAACAGTGAATACCCGTTCTGTCAACAAATCTAGCCAAGTTGCTTAAGGGGAGCTTTGGGCCCAAGTGTTTCCCAGGAAAATCCCCCGGTGCTTGTACAAACCCGCACCTGGTCATTTGACATGGCCCCTCAACCTGAACACTAGATATAGATGACATAATTGGTATTAACTAGAGAAAACTTAAAACCTATATAGCAAGCCTAAGTTGATGAAAATCTTCGGGGTGAAATTGCTACCAATTTTAATTAGGTCTAGGAAATTATTGTGCACACGGAATGTGGAGGGCGTTGATTGGGTTGTTGCCCTGTTATTACAATTTTTAGTGTGTGTGCAGAAATTAGAAAGTGGTTTCAATGAAAAGCAAGTTGTTACACAATTATTGTATTTCTGTCTTTTAGGATTGGATTTAACTTAGTGTATTTTTAGGGTTTTCTTTTTAAGCTTTCAAACAAGTTTGAGATTCCACAAACAAGAGGAAATCAAGTTATATGGGAGAAGATATGTTTCCTTTTGTTGTTTGTTTCTAAAAATGAAAAAAAGAAACCCTAATCCAATTGGTCCTAAGACAAAAATTTAACTACCAATGAGTTGTTTTTAGGATTTTTGTAGTAAGTAGTGGTCCAAACAATTCAAACAACACCACTACTTCGAAGAGAATCAAACAAGCATTCCAGAAAATATTTTTGTAAGATTTTAAAAATTTATTTGATAATTATTTTGAAGTTTTATTTGCACTGGTGTCAAAGTCCAGAAATGATACCCTTGGGTATTTTGGACTTTTCAGTATTACCACCGACCTCAAAAAATTTTGATGATTTTATCTGATGTGTAAAACTTTACAAGAATTCCAGATTGCTAAATTTCACAAAAATTGGATCAGTATAAGAATTCTTAAAATTCACGAACATTAGAGAAACAAGAAGATTAGAGGGTGTGACCCCTCTATAGTCCACGAATTTTTAAAAATTAAATACAAAGCCAATTGATCTGAAATTTGGAACTGACGTTCCAAACCTAATTTGGAATCACTGTATCAAATTGTACGATTTTAGGAGGCCTGTGGTTTTAAGAATTGATCTTTCAATTCTAAGCAGAAATTTGGACCCAAAAAATAGAACACCAATACTTGGAATGGAGTGGTGTTGAAGGAGCAAACAGGCAATCAATGAGTTTAAAATGCACCACTCCACTTAATTAGGTTGTTTAAGCTCCTGAAAGCCAAGTTTAGTATATTTTGGTTGTCTTTTAGTTTAGGTGTGACAAGAGAGAAGAAACCAACCTGAAAATTCGCGGGAAGAAAAGGAACTTTGAGCTTTTGCTTCCAAATTCCCAATTTCTTCCTGCAATACCTGCACACACAAGAGAAAAGAAAGAGAAGGGGATGAGATCCACTTCAAGTAAGAGAAAGAAAGATTAAACAAAGCAATGCCTCCCTAGCGACGGTGCCAAAAGGTGATGTGAAAAGTCGCGTGATTTGTAAAAGAAGGTTTTTAATGTCGTTGTAACAAGCGAATTCTCATACGCTTTTAAATTTATATTCCTAGATAGGGGAGTATCTAGGGTCGTCCAAGGAGGCAGATTGCTTGCAAATCAACTCTCTTGCTTAGAAAATAAATCTCAACTTTCTTTTTGGTATTTTAAATTTGTAACTTTTTTTTGTTTTGAAATGATGAGGGCAAAATGCGAATTGTAGCGGAAAGTACTAACACCTATAATAACGTAACTAAAACTTAAGAGATAGATATATCCTCTCTCTAAGCTCACTCTAAGCAAGTGGAGGCCTAGAGTAATTAGGAAGAAGAGGTGAAACAAGTGCTAGAACAATAACAGCAATTGCAATAGAAAGTAAAAAGAAGGGAATTTGATTAAGTAGAATTTGTGTTCTTTTCAAAGACAAGTAGAGGAATGCTTCTACTAGAAATGAAAAATCTAAAAGCAATAGAAGAAACAAAAATCCTCTTGAAGAATATGGTGAATAAATGAATCTTCTTGCTCCAAGCCTAGCTGCTCCTTGGCTTGAAAAGAGGGTCTCCTTCTTCTCCTTCCTTGAAAGCTCCTCCAAGGTGGATGCTCTCCACCTCGAGTCCTTCCTCCAAGGGTGGGCATGCACCACCCTCAAGCTTTCCTCCAAGGTGGCGTGGACCACCTTCAAGACCTCCTCCAAGGGTCTTCCTTGCCTGGCTCCTCCTTTGGTTGGCGTGGGCACAAGAGAGAAGGGAAGAGGAGAAGGCACGAAAGGGACAGAATATCCCCTTAATCTTCATCTTCTTCTTCTCTCTTGGGCATGGGCTCTAGGTAGAGTATGAGAGGAATTTTTCTAGCCAAGGATGGTTTGAATGGTGGTGGGTAGTGGTCTTTTTATAGGGTAGGATGGGGGGTTAAGGTGACTCTTGAAATGGAGGGCTAAGATGGGAGGATGGAGGTTGTAAGGTGATCCTACGGTTAAGGATGGTTGGTGCCACCTAAGTGGTGTAAGGGGGGTAGTTATGGGTGGCCAAGGGACACCTAAAAGTGGTGCCAACTATGGAGAGGTGCCATGGGTTGGCGCCAACTTCTAGGCTTCTAGAAGGGGGTTGAGGAGGATGGTGGAGATGGCTTGGAGGGGTTATGTGTAGGGTGGATATGGGGGTTAAGGTTGGTGCCAAAAGGGAGGTAGTTAGGGTTGGTTTTGGCACCAACTTTAGGTGTCTTTTGGTGGTTAGTTGAGGGGTGAAATGTGGTGAAGAGGTGGCACCAACTTTGAGTAGAGGTGGAGCTAGCTTAAGTAGGCTTAGGTGGACTTGGAGTGGTAGGTTATGTAGGTGGAGTTAGGGTTAGGTTTTTGGTGCCATGGAGGTGGATGCTAGCTAAGCTAAGCTAAGCTAAGCTAAGCTAAGCTAAGCTAAGCTAGCTTAGCTAGCTATAGAGTAGAGGAATGTGCATGTGGAGCTTAGGGTTTGAGAAGAGGAGCTGAGGAGGAGAAGCCTGGAGATAAATTGGAGCTGACAGCTACTGAAGAGGTCAACATGGGGCTACTCTAGCTGGCTTAGCTTGCTAGTTCTTTGCTAGCTGCTAAGCCAGGCTAAAGTGAGCTGGCTTCTGTTGAATGGAGCTGAGGTGAGCTGGGTCTGGTACTCCCAGGGAGAATTAAGCTGGTTGAGATAGCTATGGTAGCTTAGCTCAATTAACTTGAGCTAAGCTAGTTCCCAGGGAGCTGGACTTGAGCTTCCTAAGCTGGGATGAGTTCTTCTTCAGCTGGCTGGAGTTGAGTGGAGCTGGATGTAGCTAGATCTGAGCTGGGGTGAACTCTAGTCAACTCAGCTGAGCTAGCTAGAGCTCCCTGTGGACTAGTGGGAGCTGAGATGAGCTAGACTCAACTAGGTTGAGCTGTATCTGAGCTGACTTGAGCTAGGGTGAGCTAAGATAAACTATCTTGAGCTGCCATTCAGCTGAGATTAGCTGAATGGAGCTAGGATGAGCTAACCCTAGTCCAAGTGAGCTGGGTTCCAGCTTTGGTGAGCTGGATCAAGCTGAGTTCCAGTTAGTCTGAGCTCCTCCTTCACCATTTGCCTTCTTGAGTGCTAGGGTTTTAGGGATCTGCATATCTGTTCATCCCTAACACTCATAGAAACACATTAAAAGAACAAAAGAGAATGCAATGCATGCCTAACCTAGTTAATGCCTAAATGCAGCCCAAAAACCCATTTGCGGAGCGACACTCTAAGAGCTAGATTTGTTTTAATGCATAAGAATGATGATAAACTATCGTTTATCAGCCACCTTTCGCCGCCTCCATCTCCGACGTCATCTATGCTCCTCCAGTCGTGTTCTCCAATGCAACTCGCTCTAAGCACTACAAAAGAGATCCAGAAGGACCTCTAGGTCCTCATTTAAGCAAGGAAATGTAGTTCCTATGTCAATTGAATGAAGACACCTTCAGCTGCTATGCAAGAGAAGAGGCTATGGGGTTTAGTCCCACATCGGTGGGAGAAGAGCGCTTAGTGTGCATAAAAAGAATTTGTGTTAAGGCCTTATTGCCTTAGACATTGGGTGTGAGGTCCCCTTCACCCGTGCACCCTCGTCCGTGCCCACATGCACGCAGACCTGGAGCCATGTTCGTATACCCGCCAAAGCCCTCACTCCTCAGCTACTACCCACACTGGTAGCCTTGGACCCGATACTACTTAAACCTGAATACCCGATTGACTAACTAGTTGTCTAAGAGAGGAAGGGTAGAGAGAGAGAGAGAGAGTGGGGGAGGGAGGGTTTTGCTCTCTGAGGCATGACCCTGTGCGACACTTAGTCACTTAGAAGAAAGGAGGCACTGGTTGAAAGAAGAAGGAGAAAAGAAGAAGTTGAAGAGAATAGGAGAAAGGCCTCTAAAGAAAGAGAAGAGAAGAAGAAAAGAGAACTATAGCAGGCGATGGTTAAGTCGTCTGATTTGAGGGCCCGTCTTCAGATAACCCTCTGAGCACAGCACTGGATTTATTTGCCTTCGTGGACATATAAGTGGTTCTTATTACTATTTGTTTATTTGAAATTATCGAGTAATTGATATGTATATGCTTAAGACTAATAATTGGAGATTTAAACCACCATTATTTTGTCTTAGATATCTTTTTGTCCTCTTAAATTCTTGAAGTACTCTTGTTTATCATTGAATATCAAATTTGAGTAATTATTGTGCATTGAATATCATTATTGTGCTTAAATTCCTATGCTCATTTACATATTCATCTTGATTAGCACGTGAATTGCAACACTTGCTCCTTGTTTTCGACCTCGGACATCATATCTAGATTTCAAGTAATAAATTTTATTTGTTGGTCGAGCTATTTAGGAGATTTTGTGTTACGAACAGGGCATCAAGCGTCGTTTAAGATGTCTGGGAAGTGGCCCAGACGTCCGGCCAGACGTCTAGAAGCCTTCCCAGACATCTGGTATTAAATTTTTTTCAACGTACGGGTTCGCGTCTACGTGCATGCGCGCGCAGACTGAACCCGTCGCCCTCCTTCTTCTCTTTCCTCTCCCTCCCTGCAGACGTCGCGTTTCCTCTTCCTCTCTCCCCGCGGCTTCCTTACAAATACGCTTCCCCTCTCCCTCACCCTCACTCCACCGCCTTCTTCTTCTCCTCCCTATCAGCGAGAGAGCGGGCGAGCGAGAGCGGCAGCAGCAGCTGCTGCGGGCGTGTGGGGAGGAGAAGCTGTTGCGAGAGGAAGGAGCTCGACTGCGAGGGTGCGAGCTCGCCGGGGCAGCTAGAGCCGACCGGCGGGAGAGCAGCGAGAGTGGGGTGCCGCAGAGGAGTTGCTGTAGCTCAGGCAGCAGGCGGACGCGCCGTGGTACGGCTGTGCGCTGCGGGTAGAGAGTGAGAAGGTTCTGATTCTGGGAAAATTTCCCAGATTCAGACGTCTAGACTTACGTCTAGACGACGCAGGAGACGTCTGGAGGAAGGTCCAGATGTCTGACAGGTACATTATTTTTTAATCCCTTCTTCTTTCGCATGTACGGCCATGCAGCCGTTCCGCCGAAGTCTCCTGCGCCCTTTCGTGATAAGAACAGGTGTGTGTGTGTGCAGGACTTGTTCGGGAAGGCGCGAGGCTCGCCATCCCACATAGATCAGACGTCTGGGCACAGCACCAGACAACGGAGAGGGCTTCCAGACGTCCGGGGTGACAATAGGACGTCTGGAAACCAAGTCCAGACGTTCCAGGGGGCTTCTGGACATCTGAAGGACTGTGCAAACCAAGGTATGACTTGAGCTACCTTTTAAGACATCTGGAAGACGTTCCAGACGTATGATTTTGGACAGACTGGTTGTTTTTGACTCGTTTAGGGTCCGTTCGGAGTCCATTTTCCGCGTTTTAAGTTTCGTTCTTCCCAGATTTAGTTCCTCTACCTGTTTACAGTAATTGTATACGGTTATGAGTAATTCCTTGTGTTGATCCTTGTGTTAGGACCCCATTCCGTTGTGGCTCTGGGGGTTGTGGAGGCGCGCGGGATTGCCGATTATGCCCCCAGTACTCCCGATTTCGCGGGTAGAGTGGCCCTTTCAATTATTTATCAAAAATTATGCAATTGTGAAATAATTAATAGAGTTTAGGGTATTGCATGAACCCTAGGATTGAAAAACTAGATTGACTGATAGATCCTAGGATATTGCATGAATCCTAGGACTGGAAAACTAGATTGAATGATAGATCCTAGGGTATGGCATGAATCCTAGGACTGGAAAACTAGATTGAATATCTATACGTTGCAGTCTTGGAAAAGTAGAAAGGAAACGATAATTGCCTGTAAAATTGGTTAATAACAGCCTGTTTATGAATGAATAATTACTATTGTGAACATGGGTTATATGGATATAAAGCTGGAACGGTGAAACCTAAATTGACTGAGTTAAAAGAGCATGAACCCTACGGGGAATTAGGAGTAGAACTCCTGGAAAGAGAATGGAATGGAATTGGGGAAGTGAGCTGGCCCTTGAGTACGGAGTACCAAGGAGAGCAACTGTCCCCCTGTTTAGTGCAGAGCGGAGCTAGCCGCCCCAGGGACCCGGGGTTAGGTCTGGCCACTTTGTACTAACTTTTGTCCCTCATGTACACAGTACCGAGGAGAGCTACTAGTGTAGGGAGAGCACTAGCGACCCCATGGGTCCCAGGGTTCTGCTAACCCTCCTACACTGACTTGTTAGGCCCACTGGGCAAACCAGGGTAGTCAGGCGAGGGTGCGCAGACTGTGGAGGGGCAAGACCCCTGTTTGGTTACTGTGGAGGGGCTGGACCCCTGTTACTGAAAGGGCTCTGCCCTATACTGGTTCCGTGCTATGCTTTTGGCGCACCCGTTAACGGAAATGACTGACCGCATGCCAGTGCGGGGTAGCTACCCGTGCGTTTATCATGCGTGCCATAGTCACTGTTACATTTGTCAGCAACCTTGGGGTGGTTGACTGAGGGTAGGACCACCACGGGGGACTCTCCCGGCCAGGAGAGCACCACGTGTTACTTCTACTTTTCGGAAAAGACTGCAATCAAGATCGTTCCCACGAGGAACATTTAAGATTAAGAGAAGGATCTGAGAAGTAATTCAAGAGTGAATAAATGGAAAAATATAAAGAAAGAAATTAAAAAGACAACAACTACTGTCCACCTTACTGTTTCTTAGCTTTTAGTTGCCACTCTACTCAGCGTTTTGCTAACGTGTCACCTTTGTTACCTTTTCATGACCAGGTGTTGAGCAGCCAGAGTCGGCGGCTGCAGAGGGCGCTGGGCCTAGTAGAGCCCAGTAGTGTTACTTGTGTAGTACCCACTGTACTTTTCTTTCTGTTGTTGTGAGTAGTTCTGTTACCTCTGTACTCTTTTCATTGTAAGCTTCATGTTTATGTTGATGTTTTCTTCTTACTGTTGTGGTAGTGTATACTGTAGTATTTCTTTTCTTTACTGCTGTATTTTGTTACTGCTAGTTATATACATGGTGAATGTGGTTTATTTTACTGCTCTTTTGGTTACTTCTCGTTGGAAGACTAGGTCTTGGGATCAGTCGAGTCGGTCCGACTCTCGTATCTCGTAGGGATTCGGGAACCGGGTCGTTACAAGATGGTATCAGAGCAAGGTCATCCCGAGAAGTGAACAAACTGACTGGAAAATAACCAATTTACGTGTCTGTAACTAGAGTAGCCACCACAACGTTTCTCTTGACATCAACTCTTAGACTTCTTCGTTAGATGTCATTTATATTGACAAGATTTCGTTCTGTTTTCGCGTCTCCTTACAGGAGATGCCCCGATGAGGGACTAGCGAGGCGGGTTGTGGGCGCGGCCGAGGACGAGGTCGGCGGGGTGGGCGTGTTGCGGTCGACGTCTTAGTGGACCAGCCGCTACTCCCGGGCATTCAGGCCCAGGACCTCGCCTAGTTGATACGGGACATAGTGCGAGGGGAGCTCCACCTGCCGCCACGAGCGCCTCTCCCTGGGGCTATGGAGGGGAGTCCTCTATGGGACCACACGACGGACGTGGCACTGGACGTGGGGGATGGGATGGATGCCACCACCCCCACCTTCCTCCGACACTTCTGTGCATGAAGCTTCTTTACCTAGAGGTGCACTAGCATCTCCACTGTAGCGCCACTTCAAGCTTTTCAGGCAGTTCCGGAAGCTGAAGCCCCCCCTCCTTCAAGGAGGATGAGGACCCGACCGAGGCGGAGGACTGGCTCGAACAGATCGAGAAGGCTTTTGACACCCTTCGCCCCCTGGTGGAGTGTCACATGGCCTTTGTCATGTACTAGCTGGGGAGTGCGGCACACAGGTGGTGGAGGGCGGTCAGGGGTGAAGAGAGGGACGAGCCGACCTGGGACCAGTTCGTCACCCTCTTCTGCGAGCAGTACTTTCCCCAGACGTGGCAGGACCAAAGGAGGCAGGAGTTCCACACTCTTCGCCAGGGGACGATGACCGTGAGTGCGTACCGCACGTGTTTTCTGGAGCTGTCCCGCTTCGCAACGACAGCAGTAGCCACTGAGGAGAAGCGCCTTTGGAGGTTCACCGAGGGGCTCCGACCTGCGATTCGGGAGTATGTCAAACCCCTGAAGCTGCCTACGTTCTCGAGGGTGGTGGAGGTAGCTATGACCTACGAGGAGACCAACCCGTCCGCGCGAGATACTGACAGCAGGCGGAAGAGGCCCTATCAGCTAGACTTTTTCCAGGGCTAGCGAGATAGGAGACACGTGGCGCCCGCAGGAGAGCTGTCACGTTTTGTAGGGCCATCAGTGGCCTTTGGGGGCCCTCGACAGGGGCCAGTTGCTAGCACCGGACCCCCGCCCAGCCGACAGCAGGGACCCACTGAGGGCGGGAGTCGGGTACCCCTCTGCTACCGGTGTGGCCAGTTGGGCCACATTAGGAGGGACTTCCCGTCTAGGGCAGGAGGTCAGCAGATGCTTCCCGCGCCAAGCATTGGAGGGCGAGCAGGAGGCCGCGGTTTCTAGGCGCGAGGAGGAGGACAACAATCATGAGGAGGGTACCGGCCAGCAGCTACCCGTCCGACACAGAGTGTGGCTACTTCGTCCGCACCTAGGGCTGAGGGGCGTATCAACCCCCTGACACACAGGGATGCCAGAGCTTCAGGATCAGTGGTGGCAGGTATGGTTTCAGTTTCCGGCAGACTCGTTTACACGCTTTTCGATTCCGACGCTACACACTCGTTTGTCGCCGCCAGTTTCGCGGTTAGTCTGGGGCAGGATTGTGTGCTGTTAGAGGATCTGTTCATGATTAGAGGTCCGAGTGGTCATCTGTTTGTAGCTGAGGAGGTGTACGCGGGTTGCGAGGTCAGTGTTGGGGGACACAGCCTTCCTACTGACCTGATTATGATACAGATGGACTTTGGCGTAATTCTGGGGATGGACTGGTTGTCCGCTTACCACGCCTTAGTGGACTGTTTTGAGAGGAAGATCGTCTTCTCCATACCAGAGTTGCCTTCTTTCGAGTTCCATGGTCAGCCAGTGGACGGAGGCTTCAGGTGCATTTCTGCACTTCGGGCGGCAAGACTTTTGGGCCAAGGGTGTAAGGGCTTCCTAGCTTGTGTGGTGGCAGAGCCCAGCCATGTGGCAGACTTCCAGAGTATCTCAGTGGTCAGAGAGTACCCCGACGTGTTCCCAGACAAGTTGCCAGGACTACCTCCCGAGCGTGAGATCGAGTTTGAGATCTCACTAGTACCAGGGACCAGCCCCATCTCCACCGCACCATACAGGATGGCACCACTTGAGCTACGAGAGCTCAAGTCTCAGTTGCAGGATCTTTTGGAGAAGGGCTTTGTAAGGCCCAACGCGTCTCCCTGGGGGGCCCCAGTACTGTTTGTAAAGAAGAAGGATGGTACCCTACGCCTTGTGTGGACTACCGACAGCTGAATAGGGTCACCATCAAGAATAGATATTTGCTGCCGAGGATCGATGACTTGTTTGACCAGCTGCGAGGTGCCACGGTATTCTCCAAGATTGACTTGAGGTCTGGATACCACCAGTTGAGGATCCAGGAGGCAGACGTCTCCAAGACAGCTTTCTGCACCCGGTACGGACACTACGAGTTTCTGGTCATGCCGTTTGGGATGACCAATGCCCCCGCTGCCTTCATGGACTTGATGAACCGGGTGTTTATACCATACTTGGACCAGTTTGTGGTGGTGTTCATTGATGATGTGCTCATCTATTCTCGAGATTAGACGCAGCACAGACAACACTTGCGGATGGTTCTGGACACACTGAGAAGACGTAGGCTGTACGCCAAATACAGTAAGTACGAGTTCTGGTTGTGGGAGGTGACCTTCTTAGGTCATGTGATCTCTGGGGATGGCTTGGCTGTGGACCTAGCCAAGGTCGAGCCAGTTCTCAGGTTGGAGAGACCGCGTACGGTTACTGAGATTCGTAGTTTCTTGGGACTGGCAGGCTACTACAGGCGGTTTATCAGGGGCTTTTCACAAATTGCATGTCCTATACACAGTTGACCCGGAAGGACGTGCCCTTCACTTGGACAGATGACTGTGAGGCGTGTTTTCAGGAGCTGAAGGAGAGGCTGACTTCGGCTCTCGTGCTCACCATTCTAGACAGTAGTGGCGGGTTCGTTGTGTACACGGACGCCTCTTTACAGGGGTTAGGAGGTGTGCTTAGGCAGAGGGGTCACGTTGTCGCTTACGCTTCACGGAAACTGAAGCCCCATGAGCATAGCTACCCTACCCACGACCTGGAGCTGGCAGCTGTTGTCTTCGCGCTGAAGACCTGGAGGCACTACTTATACGGTGAGACTTTCGAGATTTTCACAGATCACAAGAGCCTCAGATACTTGTTTGATCAGAAGGAGCCCAACATGAGACAGAGACGTTGGTTGGAGCTCCTGAAGGACTATGACTGCAGCATTTCCTACCACCCAGAAAAGGCCAACGTGGTGGCTGGCGCCTTGAGCAGGAAGGCACCCGCACACTTGGCCAGTTTACAGGTGCAGAGTTGGAGCCTTTTGGAGGAGATGAGTAGTTGGCGACCCCTAGAGTTACAGGGGCACTGTGGGGCAGTGACTGTGACGCGACAGACGAGGCCAGAGCTGATAGATCGCATCATCACAGGACAGATGGCCGACCCGTACTTGCAGTCCTTGCGTGACAGAGTATTGTCAGGAGACCCTGGAGACTTCTCTTTTACAGACCAGGTGCTGTGCATGAGGGGGCGTTTGTGCATTCCCAGAGACGAGGAGCTGTTGAGAGAGCTCCTGACTGAGGCACACGGTTCCAGATTCACCATACATCCTGGAAACACGAAGATGTACCATGACTTGAGATGCGAGTTTTGGTGGAGGGGGATGAAGTGGGATGTGGGTGAATTCGTGCAGCAGTGTTTAATGTGCCAGCAGGTGAAAGCCGAGCATCAGAGGCCTGCAGGGCCGCTACAGCCACTTCCAGAGCTAGAGTGGAAGTGGGAGAGCATCACCATGGACTTGGTGGTGGGTTTACTTGTTACCCAGCGAGGACATGATGCAATCTGGGTAATCGTTGATAGATTGACGAAGATGGCACGTTTCTTGCCGATCTGAGTCACCTTGGGATCAGCACAGTTGGCAGAGAGGTATATCCGCGATGTGGTATGTCTACACGGAGTTCCGTGGGAGATTGTATCCGACCAGGATACCCGCTTTATGTCCCAGTTTTGGGCTGAGTTTCGGCAGGCCTTGGGGATGTGGTTGAGGTTCAATATAGCTTACCACCTCCAGATGGACGGACAGTCTGAGAGCACGATACAGACACTTGAGGACCTTTTGCATGCCTGTGTACTGGACTGGAGGGGTGATAAACGCCAGTTTATCATCATTCTTATGCATGAAAACAAACCTAGCTCTTAGGATTTTACTCCGCAAACGGGTTTTTTGGCTGCATTTAGGCATAAAATAGGTTAGGCATGCATTGCATTTTATATTATCTTTTTAATATGTTTTTGTGAGTGTTAGGGATGTACAGATATATAGATCCCTAAAACCCTAGCACTCAAGAAGGCAAATGGTGAAGGAGAAGCCCAGACTAGCTGGAACTCAGCTTGATCCAGCTCACCTCAGCTTGATCCAGCTCACCGCAGCTGGAACCTAGCTCACTTGAACTAGGGTTAGCTCATCCCAGCTCCATTCAGCTAATCTCAGCTGAATGGCAGCTCAAGAGAGTTCATCTTAGCTCACCCTAGCTCAAGTCAGCTCAGATCCAGCTCAACTTAGCCGAGTCCATCTCATCTCAGCTCCCACTAGTCCACAGGGAGCTCTAGCTAGCTCAGCTGAATTGACAGGAGTTCACCCCAGCTCAGATCCAGCTACATCTAGCTCCACTCAACTCCATATCTTAGTAAAAGTCTGAAACAGATCATTGGTTTAAGTTCCCACCGCCGAGAAGGAGGAAAATGCCTCCTTTGAGGACGCGATGTCAACATGTTACCGCCTCGGCGTTGCTCCATATCTATATTTCATATCTTTAGATGGAGCATTAAAGCGCATTTTAGCAGCTCAAGTGTCTTGGACGATGCTCTACCTATAGTGTCGGAGCAAGAGCTTGAGTTTGCTTGGAGCGCCCCTTTTCACCACATCGTGTTTTGGGGTTGTGAGCTCCTGGGTGGTGTCATGGACAGTGCTATCCTGAAGTACTGGCGCCAGAGCCCCCTCGAGGAATGGTAACGGGAATGATGATCCCGACACATCTGTTGTAAGACTAAGCTAAAAATAAGAATGGGGAAGAAAAAAAAAAATAATAATAATACGTCCTTATAAATGTTGGCTTTTCACAATCATAGACACAAGGTTTTAAAGGATTTTGCAAGTTGCGAATCAGATTCATGAGGTAGAAAAATCCTAAAAACAAACATTTCAAGTCATCTGAATTAGCAAGGGGTTAATTTGAGAATTTTCTGGAGGATATATTGATCCCGTTCTGTCTAATGGTTGAATCCAAAAACAAATCCTGATGTTTATCTTTAACAAATCCCGTACCTCCAGTGTTTTAATCTACCAAGGTCCATTAACTCTTTTTCTCCTCAAAAGTCAAAAAAACTAGATTTCCCAAAAATTCTGTTTTGCTAAGAGACTAGCAAAAGATAAGCATGGGGGTGTGATAAATGCCAGTTTATCATCATTCTTATGCATGAAAACAAACCTAGCTCTTAGGATTTTACTCCGCAAATGGGTTTTTGGGCTGCATTTAGGCATAAAATAGGTTAGGCATGCATTACATTTTTTATTGTCTTTTTAATATGCTTTTGTGAGTGTTAGGGATGTACAGATATATAGATCCCTAAAACCCTAGCACTCAAGAAGGCAAATGGTGAAGGAGAAGCCCAGACTAGCTGGAACTCAGCCTGATCTAGCTCACCTCAGCTTGATCCAGCTCACCTCAGCTTGATCAAGCTCACCGCAGCTGGAACCTGGCTCACTTGAACTAGGGTTAGCTCATCCCAGCTCCATTCAGCTAATCTCAGCTGAATGGCAGCTCAAGAGAGTTCATCTTAGCTCACCCTAGCTCAAGTCAGCTCAGATCCAGCTCAACTTAGCTGAGTCCATCTCATCTCAGCTCCCACTAGTCCACAGGGAGCTCTAGCTAGCTCAGCTGAATTGACAGGAGTTCACCCCAGCTCAGATCCAGCTACATCTAGCTCCACTCAACTCCAGCCAGCTGAAGAAGAACTCATCCCAGCTCAGGAAGCTCAAGTCCAGCTCCCGGGGACTTAGCTTAGCTCAACTCAGTTGAGCTAAGCTACCTTAGTTGCCTCAACCAGCTTGAGTCTCCCCGGGAGCACCAGACCTAGCTCACCTTAGCTCATCATGGTAGAAGCTAGCTTACTTTACCTTGGCTTAGCAGCTAGCAAAGAACTAGCAAGCTAAACCAGCTAGAGTAGCTCCATGCCAGCCTCTTCAGCAGCAGCCAGCTCTAGTTTCAGCTCCTGACTTCTCCTCCTCAGCTCCTCCCTCCAAACCCTAGCTCCAACACCTTCTCCTCTACTCCTCCATTAGCTAAGCTAGCTTAGCTTAGCTTAGCTTATCTTAGCTAGCAACCAGCTCCTTGGCGATCCACCACCTTCAAAGTCAACCCAAGCTAGCTCCACCAACTTAAGCCTACCTAAGCTAGCTACCCTACTCAAGTTGGCTCCACCTCCTAGCCATCCCTTCACTCCATTATCACCACCAAAAGACACCTTAAGTTGGCGCCAAAAACTACCCCTAACCACCTCTATTTTGGCGCCAACTTTCAGCCCTTAATCCACCCTACACCTACCCACATAAGCCATCCTAGCCATCCACCTACCCCTCCTTCTAGAATCCCTCTTGGCGCCAATTTAGACCACCTTCTAGAACCCTTTTTGGCGCCAACATCAAGAGGTGTCAACCCCCATAACTACCCCCTTGGTGTCTCTTAAGGTGGCGCCAAACACCCTTGGCCATTGGATCCTTAACCACCTCCATCATTCCATCTTGGCCCTCCATTTCAAGGGACACTTTAGCCCCCTTCCTATTCTATAAAAACCCACCACCTACAACCATTTTAGATCATCCTCCATTAGTATAATTTGCTACCTAAACCACCTATACCTACGGCCAAGAAGAAGGAGTAGAGAAGGAGATTAAAGGGGCACATCACCAGCCCTTTTGGTGCCTTCTTCTCCCCACTCTCTTCAACTTGAGCCACGCCAAGGAGGAGGACTCTTCCACTTCAAGGAGGATGGCCAGGCAAGGGAGAAGGACCTAGGGTGGACGTCCACCCTTGGAGAGAAGCTTAGGGCACGTCCCCTTAGGGCTTGCCTTGGAGGACATCACCTTGGCGGAGCTCTCAAGGAAGGAGAAGAAGGAGGCCCTCTTTTCAAGATTGGGAGCTACCAACCTTGGAGCAAGAAGCCCTCTTCTTCACCATCTATCTAGAGGATTTGTGTTTTCTCTTCTTATTTGCATTTTTCTAGTAGTAGAAGCATTCCTCTACTAGGTTTTTTTTTGTAAAACACTTTTTAGTAATCTAGTTGCCTTCTTTGCAATTTTCTATTTTGCATTTCTACTTGCTTTGCTTTTTAGCATTTTTCACTCCCTCTCCCTAATTATTCTAGGCCTCCACTTGCCTAGAGTGAGCTTAGGGAGAGGCTCTACTTGCCACTTAGAAGTAGTAGTTAAATTTGAAGTGCAAATCATCTTCCCGCCACCATTTCGCATTTTGTCTTAATTGAAAAGAGAAAAAAAGTGATATATTGAAAAATACCAAAAAGAAAGTTGAGATTTATTCCAAGCAAGAGAATCACTATTGCAAACATTTGGCCTCCTTGGATGACCCTAGATACTCCCCTATCTAGGAATATAAATTTAAGAGTGAAAGGGATTCGCGTGTTACAACGACGTTAAAAACCCACTTTTACAAATCACGCGTATTTCGCAATCACTTTTTGGCACCGTTGCCAGGGAATAAAACCCGTCAAGGTTACCCTGCAATTAGTCGACCGATCTACAATCAAACCTCGTGGGATTATCGAGGATGTTTTAGTCAAGGTCCAGAATTGTGTCATCCCTGCAGACTTTCTGGTTCTTGACATTGAGCCACCTGAATCATTACTGGACACCCCAATAATCCTTGGATGCCCTTTTTTGGCCACCGCAAAGGCAAATATCAATTGCCACACAGGCAAAATGGATATTAACTGTGCAGGACAAACTATCACTTTAGATATTTTTAAATCCTCCAGGAGATTCCATGATGATAACTTCTTTGAGGACTCAGATACTGAAATTTCCAATATGGTGGAGGAGACAATGTTAATAGATACCCTTACCGACCATAATTTTTTTGAGGACTCTGATTCAGAATCAGTGGTCGGCGAAATCTGTGATCCAGAAACTTGTCTTGACCCTAAATTTATTCCTGATAACCCCCCTAAGCACCCTAACCCACCCATTATTCACGCACCTAACTTTTCCACACTAACTTCACCCAATCCTCACCATTCCTTCCCCGACCCCTTTCTTACGGACCTACCACCAACCCCGCCCGAGTTTGGCACCCAACGTAATTTAAAACCATGGCCAGACTCGGGCTACACTTATCATTTTCCATCCAACTTTGATCCCAATATTAGTTCTAATCAATTTTCTAGGGATCTAGAAGAAGACACCTTTTTTGCAGGCATCCAAGTGTCCAATTATTTACATGATCTTACGTCTTCGGTGCATACCTTCACGCCCAGCGGAATGGCGTAAAAGATAGCACTGGATGGGAGGTAACCCATCATTTTTTCTTGCTTTCCTTTTTTTCTTCTTTTTCCAGGTTTTGTTCATCCTAAACCCGACCGTTCTTCACTAAGGTGATCCCTTTTTCCCTCCTAATGCATGAGGACATGGCATATCTTAAGCATGGGGGGTGTTTTTAAATTTTTACGATCGATTAAGATGTTCAAAACCTAAAAACATGCAATTTTCTTTAATTTATTTCCTACTTGCATATCCAAAAAAAAAAATAAATAAATAAAAATGTTAAAAACTTATTGAGGAAAAATTTTGAAATCAGGACTAAGGTCGAGAAATTCACTTTTTGTATAATGGGATTTAATCTTTAACAAACTAAGGATGAGGATATAGATCTGATCATTAGAATTCTAGGGTCTATTTTAGACTAGATCAGACCTTCTATAAAATTTCACCTGAACTCATGATAGTTCAGGTGACTTGATCCTATTTTGTAATACGGAAAGTATTTGACTTAGCTTCTGATTCAAAAACTTGCATGTTTTGAGAAACTTCTTGTGTCACTCTTCACACACAAGCCAATACTTAAAAATAACTAAAAATTTGAAAAACTCCCTTGTTTGGACTTAGTAAAAGTCTGAAACAGATCATTGGTTTAAGTTCCCACCGCCGAGAAGGAGGAAAATGCCTCCTTTGAGGACGCGATGTCAACATGTTACCGCCTCGGCGTTGCTCCATATCTATATTTCATATCTTTAGATGGAGCATTAAAGCGCATTTTAGCAGCTCAAGTGTCTTGGACGATGCTCTACCTATAGTGTCGGAGCAAGAGCTTGAGTTTGCTTGGAGCGCCCCTTTTCACCACATCGTGTTTTGGGGTTGTGAGCTCCTGGGTGGTGTCATGGACAGTGCTATCCTGAAGTACTGGCGCCAGAGCCCCCTCGAGGAATGGTAACGGGAATGATGATCCCGACACATCTGTTGTAAGACTAAGCTAAAAATAAGAATGGGGAAGAAAAAAAAAAATAATAATAATACGTCCTTATAAATGTTGGCTTTTCACAATCATAGACACAAGGTTTTAAAGGATTTTGCAAGTTGCGAATCAGATTCATGAGGTAGAAAAATCCTAAAAACAAACATTTCAAGTCATCTGAATTAGCAAGGGGTTAATTTGAGAATTTTCTGGAGGATATATTGATCCCGTTCTGTCTAATGGTTGAATCCAAAAACAAATCCTGATGTTTATCTTTAACAAATCCCGTACCTCCAGTGTTTTAATCTACCAAGGTCCATTAACTCTTTTTCTCCTCAAAAGTCAAAAAAACTAGATTTCCCAAAAATTCTGTTTTGCTAAGAGACTAGCAAAAGATAAGCATGGGGGTGTGATAAATGCCAGTTTATCATCATTCTTATGCATGAAAACAAACCTAGCTCTTAGGATTTTACTCCGCAAATGGGTTTTTGGGCTGCATTTAGGCATAAAATAGGTTAGGCATGCATTACATTTTTTATTGTCTTTTTAATATGCTTTTGTGAGTGTTAGGGATGTACAGATATATAGATCCCTAAAACCCTAGCACTCAAGAAGGCAAATGGTGAAGGAGAAGCCCAGACTAGCTGGAACTCAGCCTGATCTAGCTCACCTCAGCTTGATCCAGCTCACCTCAGCTTGATCAAGCTCACCGCAGCTGGAACCTGGCTCACTTGAACTAGGGTTAGCTCATCCCAGCTCCATTCAGCTAATCTCAGCTGAATGGCAGCTCAAGAGAGTTCATCTTAGCTCACCCTAGCTCAAGTCAGCTCAGATCCAGCTCAACTTAGCTGAGTCCATCTCATCTCAGCTCCCACTAGTCCACAGGGAGCTCTAGCTAGCTCAGCTGAATTGACAGGAGTTCACCCCAGCTCAGATCCAGCTACATCTAGCTCCACTCAACTCCAGCCAGCTGAAGAAGAACTCATCCCAGCTCAGGAAGCTCAAGCCCAGCACCCGGGGACTTAGCTTAGCTCAACTCAGTTGAGCTAAGCTACCTTAGTTGCCTCAACCAGCTTGAGTCTCCCCGGGAGCACCAGACCTAGCTCACCTCAGCTCATCATGGTAGAAGCTAGCTTACTTTAGCTTGGCTTAGCAGCTAGCAAAGAACTAGCAAGCTAAACCAGCTAGAGTACTCCATGCCAGCCTCTTCAGCAGCAGCCAGCTCCAGTTTCAGCTCCTGACTTCTCCTCCTCAGCTCCTCCCTCCAAACCCTAGCTCCAACACCTTCTCCTCTACTCCTCCATTAGCTAAGCTAGCTTAGCTTAGCTTAGCTTAGCTTATCTTAGCTAGCAACCAGCTCCTTGGCCATCCACCACCTTCAAAGTCAACCCTAGCTAGCTCCACCAACTTAAGCCTACCTAAGCTAGCTACCATACTCAAGTTGGCGCCACCTCCTAGCCATCCCTTCACCCCATTATCAACACCAAAAGACACCTTAAGTTGGCGCCAAAAACTACCCCTAACCACCTCTATTTTGGCACCAACTTTCAGCCCTTAATCAACCCTACACCTACCCACATAAGCCATCCTAGCCATCCACCTACCCCTCCTTCTAGAATCCCTCTTGGCGCCAATTTAGACCACCTTCTAGAACCCTTTTTGACGCCAACATCAAGAGGTGTCAACCCCCATAACTACCCCTTTGGTGTCTCTTAAGGTGGCGCCAAACACCCTTGGCCATTGGATCCTTAACCACCTCCATCATTCCATCTTGGCCCTCCATTTCAAGGGACACTTTAGCCCCCTTCCTATTCTATAAAAACCCACCACCTACAACCATTTTAGATCATCCTCCATTAGTATAATTTGCTACATAAACCACCTATACCTACGGCCAAGAAGAAGGAGTAGAGAAGGAGATTAAAGGGGCACATCACCAGCCCTTTTGGTGCCTTCTTCTCCCCACTCTCTTCAACTTGAGCCACGCCAAGGAGGAGGACTCTTCCACTTCAAGGAGGATGGCCAGGCAAGGGAGAAGGACCTAGGGTGGACGTCCACCCTTGGAGAGAAGCTTAGGGCACGCCCCCTTAGGGCTTGCCTTGGAGGACATCACCTTGGCGGAGATCTCAAGGAAGGAGAAGAAGGAGGCCCTCTTTTCAAGATTGGGAGCTACCAACCTTGGAGCAAGAAGCCCTCTTCTTCACCATCTATCTAGAGGATTTGTGTTTTCTCTTCTTATTTGCATTTTTCTAGTAGTAGAAGCATTCCTCTACTAGGTTTTTTTTGTAAAACACTTTTCAGTAATCTAGTTGCCTTCTTTGCAATTTTCTATTTTGCATTTCTACTTGCTTTGCTTTTTAGCATTTTTCACTCCCTCTCCCTAATTATTCTAGGCTTCCACTTGCCTAGAGTGAGCTTAGGGAGAGGCTCTACTTGCCACTTAGAAGTAGTAGTTAAATTTGAAGTGCAAATCATCTTCCCGTCACCATTTCGCATTTTGTCTTAATTGAAAAGCGAAAAAAAATGATATATTGAAAAATACCAAAAAGAAAGTTGAGATTTATTCCAAGCAAGAGAATCACTATTGCAAACATTTGGCCTCCTTGGACGACCCTAGATACTCCCCTATCTAGGAATATAAATTTAAGAGCGAAAGTGGATTCGCGTGTTACAACGACGTTAAAAACCCGCTTTTACAAATCAGACGTATTTCGCAATCAAGGGGCTCTTGGGAGGAGCACTTGCCCCTGGCGGAGTTTGCATATAATAACAGTTATCACTCGAGCATCGGCATGGCACCCTACGAGGCTCTATACGGACGGAGATGTACGGCACCCTTGAGTTGGGTCGAGGTGGGGACCAAGTGGGAGGTTGGCCCCAGGCTGATCCGGCAGAGTCAGGAGGTAGTCGAGCAGATTCACAGGCGACTCCGTACTGTCAGGAGCAGGCAGAAGAGCTATGCAGATTGGAAATGCAGAGAGGTGCAGTTGAGGTTGGGGACCGCATCTTCCTTCGTGTTTCGCCCATGAAGGGCCTGCAGCGGTTTGGGGTGAGAGGGAAGCTCGCGCCGACTGAACCCACCGCCCTCCTTCTCTTTCCTCTCCCTCCCTGCAGATGCCGCCTTTCCTCTTTCTCTCTCCCCGCGGCTGCCTTACAAATATGCTTCCTCTCTCCCTCACCCTCACTCCACCTCCTTCTTCTTCTCCTTCTCCCTGTCAGCGAGAGAGCGGGCGATCGAGAGCGGCAGCAGCGACTGCTGCGGGCATGTGGGGAGGAGAAGATGTTGCGAGAGGAAGAAGGAGCACGACCGCGAGGGTGTGAGCTTGCCAGGGCAACTAGAGCCGACCGGTGGGAGAGCAGCGAGCGTGGGGTGCCGCGGAGGAGCTGCCGCAGCTCACGTAGCAGGCGGACATGGTGCGGCACGGCCGTGCGCTGCGGGCGGAGAGTGAGAAGGTTCTTATTCTGGATAAATTTCCCAGTATCAGACGTCTGGACTTATGTCTAGATGACGCAGGAGACGTCTGGAGGAAGGTCCAGACGTCTGACAGGTACGCTATTTTTTTATCCCTTCTTCTTTCGCGTGTATGGCCATGCAGCCCTTCCGCCGAAGTCTCCTACACCCTTTCGTGATGAGAGCAGGTGTGTGTGTGTGTGCAGGACTTGTTCGGGAAGGCGCAAGGCTCGCCATCCCACATAGATAAGACGTTTGGGTGCAGCACCAGACGATGGAGACGGCTTCCAAACGTCCGGGGTGACAATCGGACGTCTGGAAATCAAGTCTAGACGTTCCAGGGGGCTTCTGGATGTCTGAAGGACTGTGCAGACCAAGGTATGACTTGAGCTACCTTTTAAGACATCTGGAAGAAGTTCCAGACGTATGATTTTGGACAGACTGGTTGTTTTTGACTCGTTTAGGGTCCGTTCGGAGTCCATTTTCCACGTTTTAAGTTTCGTTCTTCCCAGATTTAGTTCCTCTACCTGTTTACAGTAATTGTATATGGTTATGAGTAATTCCTTGTGTTGATCCTTGTGTTAGGACCCCGTTCCGTTGTGGTTCTGGGGGTTGCGGAGGCACGTGGGATTGCCGATTACGCCCCCAATACTCCCGATTTCGTGGGTAGAGTGACCCTTTCAATTATTTATCAAAAATTATGCAATTGTGAAATAATTAATAGAGTTTAGGGTATTGCATGAACCCTAGGATTGAAAAACTAGATTGAATGATAGATCCTAGGATATTGCATGAATCCTAGGATTGGAAAACTAGATTGAATGATAGATCCTAGGGTATGGCATGAATCCTAGGACTGGAAAACTAGATTGAATATCTATACGTTGCAGTCTTGGAAAAGTAGAAAGGAAATGATAACTGCCTGTAAAATTAGTTAACAGCTGCCTGTTTATGAATGAATAATTACTGTTGCGAACATGGGTTATATGGATATAAAGCTGGAACGGTGAAACCTAAATTGGCTGAGTTAAAAGAGCATGAACCCTATGGGGAATTAGGAGTAGAACTCCTGGAAAGAGAATGGAATGGAATTGGGGAAGTGAGCTGGCCCTTGAGTACGGAGTACCAAGGAGAGCAACTATCCCCCTGTTTAGTGCAGAGCGGAGCTAGTCGCCCCAGGGACCCGGGGGTAGGTCTGGCCACTTTGTACTAACTTTTGGCCCTCATGTACACAGTACCGAGGAGAGCTACTAGTGTAGGGAGAGCACTAGCGACCCCATGGGCCCTAGGGTTCTGCTAGCCCTCCTACACTGACTTGTTAGGCTCACTGGGCAAACCAGGGTAGTCAGGCGAGGGTGCGCAGACTGTGGAGGGGCAAGACCCTTGTTTGGTTACTGTGGAGGGGCTGGACCCCCGTTACTGAAAGGGCTCTGCCCTATACTGGTTCCGTGCTATGCTTTTGGCGCACCCGTTAACGGAAATGACTGACCGCATGCCAGTGCGGGGTAGCTACCTGTGCGTTTATCACGCGTGCCATAGTCACTGTTACATTTGTCAGCGACCTTAGGGTGGTTGACTGAGGGTAGAGCCACCACGGGGGACTCTCCCGGCCAGGAGAGCACCACATGCTACTTCTACTTTTCGGAAAAGACTGCAATCAAGATCGTTCCCACGAGGAACATTCAAGATCAAGAGAAGGATCTGAGAAATAATTCAAGAGTGAATAAATGGAAAAATATAAAGAAAGAAATTAAAAAGATAACAGCTACTGTCCACCTTACTGTTTCTTAGCATTTAGTTGCCACTCTACTCAGCATTTCGCTAACGTGTCACCTTTGTTACCTTTTCAGGACCAGGTGTTGAGCAGCCAGAGTCGGCAGCTGCAGAGGGTGCTGGGCCTAGTAGAGCCCAGTAGTGTTACTTGTGTAGTACCCACTGTAGTTTTCTTTCTATGGTTGTAAGTAGTTCTGTTACCTCTGTACTCTTTTCATTTTAAGCTTCATGTTTATGTTCATGTTTTCTTCTTACTGTTGTGGTGGTGTATACTGTAGTATTTCTTTTCTTTACTGCTGTATTTTGTTATTGCTAGTTATATACATGGTGAATGTGGTTTATTTTACTGCTCTTTTGGTTACTTTCTCGTTGGACGATTGGGTCTTGGGATCAGTTGAGTCTGTCCGACTCTTGTATCTCGTAGGGATTTGGGAACCGGGTCGTTACATTTTGCTACAAGGACGAAACACTGAAAACTCCTAAAAACTCGGTTAACATTTTGGTGCCGTTGCCAGGGAGCAATGCATAATTCACCGCTATTCTTTGTTTGATTATATTTGAGCACTAACTTGCCCTATTTATTTTCTTATGATTTTCTGAAATACATCACAAGGCAATCTTCCATGCTTATCAGCCACTCCTAGGGCAGGTAATCTCTCCTCCTCCCTAATCTCTTAAACCTTGAAAGAGAGGAAAGGACACAAAACTAATTAGGAATCACTTGCCTTATTTTCATAGTAATTTTCATTTAAAGGCAAGCTTCCTAATTTGCGAAAAGAATCAATATCTGATTGAAGCCTGAGACAATTTTGATTAGATATTCCCCATCCTAATTTCCTATACCTACTAGGGATTATGCTTAATTTCTAATCTTCTTGGACTATGCACTTCTTGTTTAAAGTCCAGGGAGAACAATTTGAGATCAAATTGGACTTGGAATAGAGCAAATTTGGGTTTCTACATTAGGGTTTTGAAGTGTTACCTCACATTTTGCCTACATAAAAGGAAATCTATCCTCTCGCATTTGTGTGCTACTCAAACCCGTGCTCGAAAAGAACTAATCACTTAAACCCTAAAATCAAGCTCTAGTTTCACTTGAACCTTAAAATTTGTGGACCTAATAACCTAAGAGTCAATTCAGGGTGATTTCTGGGTCTTGATATAGATTTCATTCTCCATCTTTTAGGGCAAGTCAAGTGAAGTTGACCAACATTGTGGGCCAATCAACCTCCAAATTAGGTCACAAGTCAAATCAACTTCTAAATTAAATGAAATCCAAGGAACAAATTAGGAATAAAATAGGTAGACTTAAGGACATAATTCATACATTTCGGTCTACTTGGAACCGCAGTGATAAGGAAGGTTGGGTAGGGGAAACCCTGTAACCTGTGGGGACGCTCTACCATGTACAGGTCTTTGCAGGGCTCTCCCTTCCTGGCTGCCCAACTAATTCTCGGGTGTGCATGTTTTTTATTCAGAGGTATTATCTGCCTCGAAACAAGCATTAGTTGTCTAAAAATCTTTGGGTGCCTTGATTGGCTCCAAATAATATTCAATCCCTCATCTTGTCTCTAAAGCACACACACAAGAAGGTCCTTAGGTTTTTTAACCTAAGTGGCCCCATTAGATCTTCTTGGGAATTTATTTTAGCTCTAATCAATTCCAATCTGAACCTGATTCTTGATTTTGTTCCATCACTTGATTCGAAAATGCAACCCAACATGTTAGGAAAAGTGATTAGAAAACCTATGTCTCAAATGACTCTCAAAGATAAGATAATTGAGGATGCTTACAGACATCATTAAGAATATTATAGACCCTTAAATCCATTTAATGATATTCAAGTTAATGCACCAGAGGATATTCAGGTTAATGTGTCAAACACAACTTTTATTTCAAAACAGGCTCAGCTAATTTTGACACAAATAGAAAATGGTTCAACCTGGGATGTTCTCATGATAGGATATCAGAAAATTGAGAGATTGCATAATGGTGAGCATATCCTGTGTACATTCGCTCCATCACTTTGGAAAATACACCAAGATGACCTTGAAAGAAGAGATAAGATGATACAGATGATGAAACATGTTATCAATCAGAAATACACAAACATCCCTTATGATGAGACATCTTGGAGTAACATTAAAAAATAATCTAATTTCTCTAATCCTGGGGTCGAGAATCAAGGTTATTGTGGACTACCCACCCAAATGGAATTTGATTCAAATCACATATAGATTAATACGCCTAATCTTGAGATGGGTTGGGAGGATCCAATTGTAGGTGATCACAATTTCGAACCAACCCTAGGAAACCAGGAAGCTAGTCCATTGAGCCTAGATTTCCCAAACACCTGTGATGATGAAATTGAAATAGAACTTCTCGAGGGTGTAAATTCCACCCCTTATTTTGATAAGGTGACTCTCAAGAGCAATTCCGACATTCCTGTAGAGCCCAACCTAGATCCTAGTGACCCAATGCCTACCTTTGACCTAGAATCTAGATTGAGCCTAATTGGGATGATTATGAGGCCCCATATGATGAGACAGATTTCGAATCTGAAATACAATACAAGGCTTGTATTTGATGGGTACACTTCTTCAAACTCCTCAGAGATACAGAAAAATCTTTTGGAAATCACACCAATTTATGATACAGAAATCGAGGAGCTGGAAGAGTTGGGATTCAATTTGGTCTACCCTAGGAGCCAAGAACTAGAGCCTATGCCTAATAGGGACACCTTTTTTGAGCTTGGAATCAGAAAATAGGTTAGATCCAAGACAGGTTGTTACTTCTAAACACCTTGGTCCTTTTTGTGGTTGAACTCTAATCTAGAATCAAGATCAGAACATGATCTTCACAAATTCCCTAATGATTTTGAATCCTACTCTGATTTCGGAGAACCTTTGTTTCCTGACATCTATGAACCAATTTACGACCTCAATATCCATAACTCATTCTTCGACTCTAACTTTGAGGTCCTTGATCCCAAGATCATTGATTCAAAATCAGGTTCCATTGAGGTGGAATCATTCCTTTTTGATCTACATGAATCAGAAATAGTAAGTGTTGAGAGTGTCTGTAACCCAAAATTCGAATCTTTCATTTACTCAGATTTTCGTGATCCTCTAAGAACTCTCCAGCCATTTACATTTGATTTTGATGGGCATTATGAGGACTCTCAAGATGAACCCACCTTTGAATCCATTCTAGAGGAGCCATCAACACACATAGTTCTCATTGAAGCCACTTCTTTTGATCTACATACAGAGCCTTCCAAAACCCGTTCTCAACCTCGACCTGCCACCGGAATCAACTTCTACTTTGATTCACCTCTTTCTGATCTAGTGGCATATGATTCTCCTCCATCTGTTGATCGTGTTCCGGACTCAAATCAGATCGATAATCACTTCCCATCCTTCTTTGATAACACCTGTAGGGTTCCTATATCCTTTACAAATCCATTTTCTTTTGAGGATCCCTACTCTGACCAGGCTGATTCGACTTAGACAAACCCTAGATTCTCATTTCCACATCCAATTGTACCTCAAAATACCTGGTGGGCTCTGCATCTATTGATTCACATGCATCAACCCACCAGATTGATTGGGTTTGGGCCACAGCATCAGCCTGTAGATCTGAACAAGCACCTGGTTGGACCAACTAGTCTATTGATTGAGGTGCTTGTTCTACAAAATTCCTCAGATTTAACCACCCCTTTTCCTTGATCTCCTTCTATTTAGTTGAAGGCATTGAAGTTAGCACTTAATGGGAGGCAACCCATCATTCCAAAAGTTGAGACCCTTCTAATTATCCTTTTGAGCTACACTCCCATTGCACTTTGGAGTTGAGTTCTTGAACAACCGACTCCACCTTTGATATTCGTATCAAAGCTTGAAATCATCTACAATAGTCATCCTGACCCATTCACCCTTTGATCCTGTTCTAACCCATGAACCAAGCTAACTTCATACCCTCCAATTTATGATGAGGATATTGCAAAACTTAGGCATGGGGGGGTGTTAAAGTGTAAACATATAAAAAATCAAGTTTTTGAGGGGTTCTCACAAAAAAAATACACATTAAAAAAACCAAAAATATAAAAATTTTTTTGAAAAAGAATAAAAATAGAAAGGGGAGGAATATTTTGAGAATTAATTGCATATCATTCTTAAGGAGGAAATGAGGAGGTGATTCAAAACGTTAAAAAGGAGAAACATTCAAGAACAAAATTGATAGTCATTAGCACTTGATCATGGAAATTACTTAAGTTCTAGACCAAATCAAAAGAAAAAAAATTAAGTCCTGAAAAATGACAGAGAGATAAGGAGATTAGTATGAGTGCTAATCTTAGGCCTCTTGGGCTAAACATTCATGTATCCATTAAGATCCGGATAATCCTCAAGAGGTTGAGGAAAATGCGAAGCTTATGTATTAGGTTAAAGGCTTAGGGATTATTCGGCTCCATTAACTGACCTCTAGTTTACGGGACTCGGTAACCTTAGCACCCTAATCCACACACCAGTTTTGTTCAGTGTGCTTAACAATAATAAAAAAGAAAATCTACCTAAGTTAGGAGCGGCTTAAAAACACAAGTCGATAGTGGCGGACTCGCACATGGAAAAGTTCGGAGTTTGAAAAACCCATCATCGTAGTTTGATTCGCGAGAAAATCCATCAATCAAATAAAATTTATAACCGAAACTCAAAAAGTGAGTCCCGGGTCAAATACGGGGAGGCAAATGTTTGGTTTTGAAAGATACACATTTCACTTTATTTCTTTTTTATCATTTTTATCTTTTGTTATTTTTTTGGTATTTTTAGCAAGCAAAAGATTAGGTCGATGAATTCTTATCTAATTAATTTACTTGCAAAATATAAGAGAGAGAGAGAAACAATCACATATATTTTTGAAGCAAATGTTTTCTACAACTATGAAAGCAGGAAAAAACTACATTAGAAAGAAGTAAAGATAGATGGAGATGAGAAGAATCCCCCTCGACAGTTGCTCAGAGGATGACTCGCTCTAATGTTGCCTGGTGGAAGGTGGTGAGGAGCGGGACGAATGAGGATGGAGCTGGAGGATGGAGGGCGGGGCAGGACAGCGTCGCGGCGAGGATCATCTTCTCGAAGGGAGGTGAGAAGACGGCCACATGATGCTCCACGAAGGGGGATGAGAGGCGGGAACAAATATTTGTTTTCTACTCTAGAGGAGCATCTCGAGCTTTGGACAAGCTCTCTTTAGAGCCTTGGAGGTGGTGAGAGGAAGAAAGGAAGAGATGAAAAATGGGAGGGGTAGGGGTCCTTTTTTAGTGGAGGAAAGAATAAAATTCATACATAAGACATTTAGTGACGGTCAGAAACATTGCTGAAGATCTACCACAAACGTTGCAGAAGAAAGCCCATGCACCCACGGTGCCGCTACGCTGGCGCATGCTCCGCACACCCTTGTCGCGTGCCTCTGCGCACTACGTGCCCACGTGAGCTGCTGCTACTACGTGTGCACACCCGCACTGCTGTGCGTGTGCGGTAACACATGCATGCTCATGGGTTGCCTGGGTTGTGCCATGTGGCATGATCTGGGTTGTCCATCTTCTTTTCGTTGTAGGGGTTGCTACAAAGGTCGGATTGAGTCAATTTTCATGCCGTTAAGCTGCGATCGTCGAGTCGAATCCATCCACGCGGTCAGATTGGTCATTTGAAGCTCCAAATTACATCACCTAGTCCCTTGGCCGTTGATCTTCTCAGACTACATATGGTACTATAGGACTCCGATCAAGGCGATTTTGGAGGCGTTGGACTCTGATGGTCGTTCTGATTAGATCCGTATGGTCAGATCGTTAATCCAAGACTCTAAAATAAATCTCCTTCTCTCCTGATCACAAAAAGGATACAATTAACCTAAAATATACACAACCACTCTAAATGCAGAATGATGCATGCTATGCAATATTTATAATATGGAATGCAAATCTAAGCCTAGGAACATGCATAAATAGGCATTTTAACGTAAATGGATGTGTCTACATTATACCCCCATGCCTGTCTTTTGCTAGTCCCTATCAAAATTAAACTGCATGCTATGTATAAAAACAGAATTAAGACTCGATCGCTTAGGCCTAAGTTGCTTATTAACAATAGAAAATTTCAACTTAGGTCCTAAACTACGAAAACTTAATAGTACCCAGGTGTCTGCCAGAATGTAGGCTGCCCAAGTCCTCGCCTTATTTGAAAGGGAAGATACATTTTTTTTTATTTTTCTTCTTTTCTAATTTTTTTGGACTTTTGGAGTTTGAGATTTTCGGGATAACTTTTTACAACTACCCGACCCACCCAAGACTCGAAAAGGACTCTAAGTGCTAAGCATCTAGTGAAAAGAGTGAAAGACTCACTAGGCGATCGTTAAAATGGACTTCAGGCTTCTACAATCCTAGGTGACCTTGCCTAAAGGTTTATCTTTCCGAACGATAGCTTTCTTCCTACTTCTTTTATTTATGGGATCAACACAAGGGCGAACCTAGTGTATATTTCCTCGATTTATTCTACTTCCCCGCTTCTTCCCTAAGTGTTTTGGGAAATATTGTGCATTTTTGTGAGTTGGGCTCTAGACAACCAGCCAATGAGCTGTTACCCACAAAAACTTGCCAACCATACTCGTACGGTGAAGTGTGGTTTTATTTGTTTATTTTTTTATTTTCTCCTTTTTCTATATTTTTTTCTTTTTAAGTAAGTGGCTTCCCTGATCTAAAATTAACTTAAAGGTAGTACAAAGAAAATGGTCTTGTGGCTGGGCTCTAGACAATCGGCTAATGGGCTGTTACCCACGACAACTTGCCAGCCATACCACCCTAGATAGTTCATTAGCTACCTAATTTCCATAAAAATCACCAGAAAGTGAGTAAATGCGAATAGTGTGTAGATGCTTAGACTTAAATCCGCTCAAATTTGAGGGTGAGTTGATAAGTCGTATACTTATCATCCCAATTTATTTACTAGATTAAAGATGAAATTGAATTGGCAAGGACTTGAGACTAAGTCCACATTCGAGTGGACACCTGGGCTAATTAAACCCAAAGACCTGAAGAGTCTAAGTGTTCCAGACATATCATGTAATTTCCTAAAGTTAATAACTTCTAAAAGCCTAAGTTCTATTCTCATAATTCTATTTGTTTCCTTTGTTGTCTTTTTGAATTTTCAATTAATTTTATTTTTATTTATTTTTTTAAGAAAATAAAAGAACTTCTATGGATCTAACGAAATAATTTGAAGATTAAGTATCCACCCCCATGCATAAATGATGCAATGTCCTCATTGTAAAAATAAAGACATGAAAAGGGTAGAATAACAAAATATCACCTGAATTTCGTAACAATCCGGTCAGCTCTGCAGAGAATGTCGAATATACATATGTGCTAAATTTTAATGCCTTTAGCTTTGCATAATATACATACAAAGAAGAATTTGAGAATTCACAAGTGTGGGTCAGAATAAAAAAAAAAATTTGATCCTCAAACTCGCTAACTGAAGATATCCACAGACGTGGACCATATTGTGGTGTAGACCCATGCCCTAAGGTCGAGTGGTTCCAAGGTTCTGGATGAAAATCACCCAGAACCAAAGATTATTATGCTTATAGGGTCGGGTCTGCGGTTTGGTGGTGTGTAACCCAAGACTAAAGTGTCGGACAAAAGGTAGATTTAGTTCACTAGGTTCAGATGTCCACTTAACGTTCAGCTCAGAAAAATAATTAGTTATTCCATGCTTGGGTCTCACATCAAAGGTATCATAAGGGTCCTGATAAAAAGTAGGTGGTTTTAGGTCAATAAGAATCCTTAGATCCAAAATCATAGTTCCCTCAGAAGTAGCTTCCCAGATTTTTATTTTCATCTTCCTATCCTCCAAGATCAAGGTTTCTGGGACCTCCAGAGCGTTGTACATCCCATCCAAAATACCCAAGTTCAATAATTGTGGCTGAATCAGGATTGACTTGGGTACAATGATTTCCAAATCAAAATCAATCCCTTCGGGGTGAGGTTGAGGAATGGGGCTATTGATTGAATCTTCTAGTAAATGAGGATTCGAATCCTCCAAGTTAGCCCCAACCGAATCCAAATCTTCAATGAACAGGCTATCAAATGGTTCGTCATTCTCCTTGAGCCTGTTAGTCTCACTAAAATCATTTTCCTTTAGCTCAAGTGAGACTTCACTAAGAGATTCCTCACCCTCAGAATCAAAGAATTCATGATCCTCATTTATATATGTCTCAAAATCATATGTCATTTCATGGTCCATGGAGACATGTTTTTCTTCATTCCCTGGTTTTAGGATCTCGGGTGAGAAACTTGGTTCATCCTCAATGGGTTGCTCTAGCCCAACTTGGTCATCCTTGGTCTCAGAACATGTATCTCTCCCAACAGGCGCCTGAGCAGGTTTAGACATTGGCTCTTTTGAAGGGGTTTCATCCAGGGAATCATCCCAAGATTAGACTAAGGCAACCACGAATTTCATCCTCAACCTTCACAATTTCCCAAGTAGAAACTCACCCAGGCCCCTGTCCCTAACATTTTGGAGCAAATCCAATAGAGAACTATTAAGTTAGTTAATCGTTTTGATCATAGGCTCCAATGCTTCAGTGCATGGTATTGGCTGAGCTTCTAACGATTGGATGGTGTTCCTCAAGTTAGCCAACACCTTGTCTTGGACCTGGTTCACCTGAATCGAATGGTTCGGTACATGTTTGATTGGGTTTGGGCTAAATCTAGGGGAGTCAAGATATCGAGGTTCTTGGGTCCCTCCTTGATACTAGGCCATTTCAGGTTGTTCAAAGACTGGTGGCAACCTATATTCAGTGGAATACTAGGGAGGGTAAGTGTTATAATCAACATATCCTTCTTGATTATAGATCAGGTTGGTTCAGTCATCAAAGGGTGGAGATCAACAATCATTGTAGCTCTGGGAAGGATAGTAATCATAGTCTTGTTGTCCAGGGTTAGGCCCTAGACACAGAGGTTCGGTATTGTATCCCCAATCAAGGTTATCTCGGCTAGTGGATGGGTAATTATAAGTCAAGTCAGGATAGTAATCATCTCGGGTATAAGTGGTGGTAGGAGGGTAGGATGGGAAATGAGTGTAGGATGTGGAAGGATACATGGTAGAATAGGAGGGAAATCAGAAGAGAGAAAGGAGCCCTACAATACAAGCAATCAACCCTGTCCTTAGGTGGGTTAGCCTAAAGACCTACAGACTCCTAGGACCTATTTTGAGATTATAACCGATTTGGTCTACTTTTATCTTGTCAATCCAACCAGATAGAAGGAGGGGCTGGGGAGAAGGTTCTTCCTTTAACTTGCACCTCTGGTTCCTAGTGTACTAAAGAGAAGCTCATCATGGTCTCTAATTACCCCTAATTAAGTAGTCTTCCTAGTTAATTAGCTCGGAATATGTAAATATATGAGTTAATTATTAAATAAGGGATAAAATAGTAAAGGACCTAAAAATAAGTTAAAAATGCTATATTATTATCCAATTAATATTATTAATAATTTAATTAATAAGTGGACTCGAAATATCATCAGTAATTTATCTAATTAATGTGTTAACTAACATAAGTATAATTTATACCTAAGTATGTAATAAATTAAGTAACCTTAATTAAATAAATTAAGATAAGAAGGTCAAAAATGTAAATTCAAGGTTTAAATATAATAATTGTCTTATTTATAATCATATATAAAAAGTTGAAAAAGATTTAAATTAAAATAAACCTTGAAAACCATAGTTTACATTTTAATCCTTATGTTTTATTTCAATCAAGTCCTTATTCTTCACTGAGGTCCTCAATTTTCATTATAAGTAAGTCCCTAAAAACTTCTTCTTCTTCTTCTTTCCTTCTTCAGCCTCCTCGACAGTTGACGACAGGAGGTGCATACACCCACCGATCACCGTGTATCCGACGTCCTTCCTTCCTTTCCAAGCTCCTGGAGCTTGTGGTCACCATCCTCTTTTCATCCATTGATCTGAATGAAGCTGTAATCCTATGTTAGGGTTGAAGTTAACCTCACCGGTGTCGGAGAAGACGCTGGTGGTTACTTCACTCCTAGACCTTTCTCAGTCCAGATACATCCTTCTCAGCTGCAGCAACCTATAAACACCCCTCTACACCCTCGATTTCAGCAGTTAGCTCCCTTCCCTCTTATTCCACTGAGCTAATAGATAGGCTATTCCCTCCAAAATCTGGCGACCTTCCTCTGCTTCCTTCGTCTTCCTCCGTTCACCTTTGCTTGCTTTGGATCTCCGCTGACATCCGCTGAGTCTTTTGACGCAGTGCTGACGCTGGATTTCCACTGCTTCACTTCACCTACACCCGCTGGACTTCTTTCCCTGTCCCTCTGATTTCCTCCTCTATTAAGAACCTTCGACAGAGATCTTCTGCCCCCTTCGTCCAGGTAACAGTATGATAGGTAAATAGTTTAATTAGAGTAGTTAGTTAGGTAGGTTAGATAGACTTAATGTTAGATTTTCATTCATCTTCCTCAGCTCCGGTGAGCTCTTTGAGCTTGACTGGAGCACTCTTTTATCTTTTAATTTCACAGATCATCTCCCTTAATCCTCCATAATCATTTCTAACACTTTAATTTCTTGATTTAATCACCTAATCCATCTCCACCTTCACTAGTTGCTTCCGCTAACCATGGCGGAGGTCACCGAGGGTAATTCACCTCCACTGGGGCCCTCCATCACTTAGTCACCATCTTAGGGCCCCTATCCTCACCTTAATTTGATTAATAATCACCTACAACCTAAATGCCTAAAATTCATTCAAACTCCTGAGCTCGCTGTCAATGGCGGCTCAGGAGGAGTTCCTCCACCTAATTAATCACATAAACACTATCTCCACACTCTGCTAATATGATTTCTCCACCCAATTGAGTGGGAGATCATGTTCTGAGTTCGATCAAACTCATATTTCACTCACTATGAATTTAAAGCATAACTTTCAGTATCTTGAATAATTAAAGAAATTAATGTGTTCCTGAGGTTCCTTGTGACCTCAGGAAACTTTTCAGATCGTCCATGGCTTGTTTTAATGTTGTTTATACACTTTTAGCTATAATTTGAACTCACCGGAGCTCCGGCGAGCTTCAACAAGTCAAAATGTACTCTTCTACCCAAAGAACTTTGCATGAAGCTCCAGATCGTTTATTTGAGGTTCACTGATCATTCTGTAACATTTTGTTTGAAGTTTTAAGACCTGGAGCTCCATCTAGACCTTTGTCTTCTCCAACTCTGGCAGAGTTGGAGATGACTGTTGGTTAGGGTTAAGCCTAATTTTAAAGGTCTAGATGCATTAGAAGGATGCCCTGAGATCAATCCAATAGATCAATCACTTAGATAGGCCTTAGTTTGTTTTGTGAAACAAACTCACTTAGGATCTCAGGTGACAGGCCTGAAACCCTAGAAATCTAAGTTGGAACATCCTTCTGAGAATCTAAATCTATTCTTGAGGTGAAATAGAAGTGAATTAAGGCACTAATTTCATTTGAGATAACCTAATGAAGAAAGTCATGTTTCGAGGAGTAATGGTTAAACTCAGGTCAAAATTGATGATTTAGTCATCAATTAGGGGAATTGATGGGCGGAAATGATTTCTAGAATGATTTTAAATGATTTAAATTTGATTTGGATGAGTTTAGGTTAGGATTTCACAAGAATTCGATTGATGTTTAGTTTGGGTTATTTTTGAACCCAAACTGATGACAATGTGTTTTTGGTGAATTTCAAATGAGAAATTTGGACAGATAGATCCTTAAAAACCTTTAGAGGTTGTTTGAGTT
This sequence comes from Thalassia testudinum, assembly GCA_037157565.1. NCBI lineage: Eukaryota > Viridiplantae > Streptophyta > Magnoliopsida > Alismatales > Hydrocharitaceae > Thalassia > Thalassia testudinum. The sequence goes on along the minus strand of JAZHRO010000014.1, from coordinate 75,408,888 downwards.
GATGAAGTAGATCTTTAGCTATCTGGTGGACTAAACAGACTGAGCAATGGACCTCTGAAGCTCCTTAGCGAAGACTTTGAGCTACTTTGCCTTCCTGAAGCTCTTAAGAGTCTTTTCTCTTCTTCAGTAGGTGCGTAAACACCTACTGAATTGATTTAGCAACTCATTTGAGGTCAAAGGGTCACCCTGCAGGACCTTAGAGCTGAAGCACTACTCTGTAGGCCAGAATGGTTGTGGTGATCTAGACCTTTCACCCTTCAAATCAAAGAGCAAGACCTTCCCTGAGATCAAATTGATGCTGTAAACTTGAAGAGCACCTTTAGAGCTTTCCAACGAGCCCTTATTTGCTCGATTTGGAGCTTTGTGTTGGCTGGAATCCTTAACCAAGTCTGGTCTGGAGGGGACTAACATAGTCCCACATCGGTAAAGGAGGAGCACGTGCCTGTGAATAAAAGTAAAATGTGTATAGGGTTGTTCGGTCGTCAGTGTTGGGTGCAAAATGAGCATGAGTGTGTGTGGGTGTGTGCGGTGCGCATGCTCGGCTGTGTGTGTGCCTGTGGGCTTGCGAGAGTGGGCCCGTGAGGGCATGTGAATGTGGGCCTTGGAGGCCATGGGCCGGAAAGGCTGGAGACTATGCTGAACCGGAAATAAACCAAACTGAATAAAAACTAGGCTCGGACCCAATAGGGTTTGGTCCCACCCTAAGAGGGGTACTATGTATCCCCAACCGGTTCGAGCTACCAACCATAAAACCAAATTCTTGGTTCAAATGGGTTCAAATCGGTTCAATTCAGCTCTGTTGCAAAGAAGAAGTAGAAGAGAGCTCATTTGGTTGAATAGAATAAAGAAAAAGAAAAGCAGATGAAAGGTAAACAAGCAAAAGAAATAAGAAGAAAGAAAAGAAATAGAAGAAGAGATGTTAAGAGAAGAGTTTGAGACAGAAAGGTTAAGAGAAAGGTAAAAAGAGAAAGGAGAGAGAGAAAGGTAGAAGAAGAGAAGAAGGATTGAGGCTGAAGATTAAGAAGAAAGAATGGAATTTCTTTTTGTAATTTTTACTTAAATACAATTTCTTTTTGAGCTTAATGATGTAATAAGGCATATATTCATTTGAATTCCTCTTTTCTTGCCTTAATCTCTTGTAAATAAGAAGTTAAAGAAATAAACATGTTTACTTGTTTGTAGTAGCAAATCATATGTGTAAATATATTTTCCTTATGGAATTTTGCATGTTTTTCAATTGGAAATCCTTAAGCAAGATTCATATTCTTAAAGTAAATTTAATTATAATTCTCATAAGTAGCTTAGGATTTAGAGGTGAATTCAAACTAAGTTATGCCTCCCAGCGAACGACCCGGACTCAACCAGTTAAAAAGAACTAAAATCTAAAATGTTAGGTTAACTTGACCCTATACTAAATTGACATAAATTCAAGTTGACCTAAGTTACTTTCTTTTGCACATAATTAAGCATAATTAACTTAATTAACTGTGTTGAGAAAGTTGACGACCATTTTAATGGCGCCGTTGTCAGGAGGTAACTGTAATTATATTCGCCATTACTATTTTTAGCTGATTTGTTTTGTACTAATTATTCTTCGTTTGTTTTGTTTTCTGTCTTCTTTTCAGGTTTACCTCTGCAGGTATTCTAAGGAAAGGAGGCGGGTTTTCTATTTCTGTTTTGTTTTTCATTATGCATACCATTGTGAGTATTTCTTTCTTAGTCTATAGTATAGTTTGTATTGTTGCATTTAGCTAGTTAAAAATTTTAAAATTTTTTTTAAAAGATACACATACTACTTGACTAACAGCAGCATGTTCTAAGCATACACTCTTAGGGGTGCATATACCTGCTACTAGTTCTGTGATCTGACTTGAGAAAATTCTTCTTCTATTTTCCTCGCATTAATGGGAAAACACACGCAAAATAGCATAGATCCCTGTCTTGGAGTTAATAACAAGACCGTATTTTTGTTTGAAAATACTTAAAAAGTGGTCACTTAACTTCTTTCTATCATTTTTGTGAAAAAGATTAAGTAAAAAAAGAGGATAATAAAATTTGTGACTTAAATCTGTTTGCAGAATGCATGCGGGTTTTATCACTATCGTCTGTTGCATGCTATTGCACACACAGTGTGATCACTAGAGTCACACGAGTCTAATTTTTCTATCTCTCCTCTTTGCACCTCTTACGGCTTTGGTTGAAGATCAACAAGTCAATCTCACTACTAGAGCTCCGGGGAGCCAGTAGTGAGCGGTCTCGATCCTAGACCTTAGGCCTTTGAGCGTTAAGGATACACACTTGCGTAGACACAAGTTTAGGACACGTATTTTGATACTAATATTATACTTGTTTGCATTCAAAGTATTTTGTGTATTCTAGGACTATCTTCTTTCCTTTGAAAGAAGAGAAAAACCCACTTTTTCGCGCTATTTTGCAGATCTTGTTCCCGCTATTTTAGTGGTGTGAGTGTGCCTTTGCACATTTTTTTTGTTTTATGCACCGAAGGCGATCCTTGAAACCACCTCTTGTAACTCCGTTGACAGGTATTCCTAAACTGGTTGCAGCTAAGCAACCAATAAATTTCCTGTTTGATTCATCTGTTTTTTCTGCATTTGATTCTATGGATCAATTGCAGAATCAAAATCCTGAGATCCCTTCTTCCGGTCATGGGGAGATGCTGCCTTTTGATATTCATGAGGCACTTCTGAACTAGAATCTTCGAATGCTTGAGTAGAATCGCCAAATTAATTTGTTGACGACTACTCCAAATAATTTGCAAAATCTACAAGCCCATCCTCCACCTCAATCTGAGGCGGGTTTTGATCTCCCTGATTTACTGATCCCCCGTCGTAGGCCTCTACTCCAAGATTATTATAATCCATCTAATGCACAAGTAGAGCCTAATGTTAGGATTCCCATTGGGGAAATGACCCAGAATTAAAGCCAAACATTATAGGTCTAATCCCACATTTTCATGGATTTGCATCCGAGGATTCATTTCAACATATTAAAGATCTCAAAAATCTATCTCAAACTCTTAGACCTCAAAATCAGAATAGGGAAATCGTACTAATGAAAATGTTCTCTTTTAGCCATAAAGATAAAGCTGCATATTGGTATAGAACTATTGCAAGACCAATATCAACTTGGGCTGAACTTGAATCTGCATTTTTGAAGAAATTCTTTCCTATTGGTTGCACCGATGCTTTAAGGTGAGCTATCACGACTTTTACTCAAAATCAAGGAGAACCAATTCATGAAGCATGGGAATGCTTTCATGAATTACAAAGGAAATGCCCACATCACGACATCCCTTGTTGGCAACTAATGCACATCTTTTATTATGGATTGCAAGAAGGCATTCGCAATCTAGTCGATGCCTCTTGTGGAGGGAATTTTCTAAATCACGATGTAGAATCTGCTTCAGAATTATTTGAAGGGATGGTGGAAAACTCAATAATAATGCATCTATGTCGCAATTTACGCGGGGCACTAATACAGCAAATCAAAATCCGCATAAGGGCATTCATGAGATTGGTAATCCGTCCAGTTCCAAGGATTTAGAGATTATTGCAGAAAAACTGGACAAAGTTGACGTCGTAGCAAAGCATCTTGATGAGGTCTGAAATACAATGAAAACTCTTACACCTCTACTTGCTACGCAAAATCCCACGAATTTACCTATTTCGCAAATTCCCATGGGGAGGAAATTTATGAATAATCTGGATTCTAGAGATCCATTTTCCTTGGGTTTTTTATCTACTTCTGCACCAACCCAAGGAGGGACCTTTGTCCCACAATCTTTCCCACCTTTTTCCCCATCTCTTATTTTTGTGGAAAGCACGCCTTATCCTTTTGATTTAAATGCCATTTAGGGATATGCACCAAGATCAAACCCATATTCTAACTCCTATAATCCTGGATGGCGTAATCACCCTAATTTCTCTTGGTCTGACCATTCACAAAGACCATCATATCAGACTCAGACTAAGCAAAACCCTCCTACATTGTTGTTTCAGCAACCTAATGCGAGGCCATTTTACGTGGGTTCACAGAAGCTCGCAGGGCCAAATAGAGATTCACGGCTTGACCAAATTTTTCGAGCTGTGATTGAGAGCCAGCGACAGAATGCTGAAGCTCTTGCTGAAGTCCAACGGCAATGTTCGGCAGAATTGGCTGATCTTAGGGGCCAAATCATGTAGTTAGTTGAATCTCGTCAGCTAGGGCCCCTTCCATCCCAACCAGTTTCAAACCCTAGGAACATCCAGCAGAGACAACACACGGGAGTTCAAAATCCGAATCAGGGACATGTCCATTTCCTTAATCAATTACCCCTGAATCAAAATCAGAATCAAAATCCAAATTCACCCTCAGCTAATCATGATTATGAGTATCTTAATCAACAACAATCATTTTCAAATCAACCTTTGATCTCTAATTCATCTTTCCAGAATCAAGCATCTTCTTCTTCATCAGCTTCCTCTTCACATGCGGGTATTAGCTCTGTTACAACCTGTCGTGGAACTTCCATTAGGGATCCAGTTTATCCAAGGAACCTATCCCAAGACCCTAGTACATCTAGAATAACCCTTGTTTCTACACCTGTAAGAGGTGCAGAACCCGATCTCGCAATTCCCACTAATTTGCGAGATCTGAGAAATACCTCAGTAGAATAGGAAATCCAAGTCCCATTTCCTAAAGCTTTGAAGAAGACTAGGAAACAAAAACAACCTGTTATATTAGATGAGGATTCAATTAAAATTTTTGAACAAGTATACATTAATATTCCACTCCTAGATGCTATCAAACACATTCCGACTTATGCGAGATTTCTTAAGGAGTTGTCTACTCCTAAGCATAAGCCGAAGAAAGGAAGCACTGTGGTACTTTCAGAGCATGTGAGATTTATCATTTCAAGTACGCCTCCTTTGAAAAAGAAAGACCCAGGATCTCCATTTATTTCCTGTATAATTATGTATCAGTGCTTTGATAGAGTCCTCCCAGATTTAGGAGCATCTATTAACCTCATTTCTTCATCGTTGGTAAAACATTTCCAAATAGAAAATCTTAAGTCTACCAATGTGACTTTACAATTAGCCGATAGATCTATCAAGTCACCTAAAGGAATGTTGGAAGATGTAATTGTAAGAGTTCGGGATTTTTATTTTCCAGTGGATTTTATTGTACTTGATATGGAAATACTCGAACACATTAGAGATACCCTAATTATTTTAGGGAGACCCTTTTTGGCCACTACAAATGCCAACATAGATTGTGAATCTGGAAAGATTGAATTGAAATTTGGGGAGAAGACAATTAAATTGGATATATTTAGAGCTTCTAGAGGATTGGATTGAGGAAATCAGATCTATTGTAGTTTTTGAGGATGACATTAGTTCCTTAGAACTAGAGAGCACATCTTTTGATATCTCATCCCTGCAAAATGAAACCCTATTATTAGAATCTATACTCAAGCCTAAATCTAAATCTTATGACTCATTTAATTCACTTTTTGCAGTCGAAAATCCCGCCCCAAATCCTACTGTTGATTCTACTCCTGTATTAGAATTGAAACCATTGCCTGATAACCTTAAATATGTTTATCTTGAATTTGATCAAACATATCCTATAATTATCAACTCTCAACTTTTTGAATCACAAGAATCAAAATTGATCAAGGTTCTATGAGATCACAAGAAGGCAATTGGGTGGATTCTATATGATCTCAATGGGATTAGCCCCAATTTTTGTACTCATCGCATATATATTGAAGATGGGGCACGACCTTCAAGAGAAGCTCAAAGACGTCTAAACCTGAATTTAAAGGAGGTCGTAAAGAAAGAAATAATCAAGTGGCTAGATGCTGATATTATATATCCCATATCTGATAGCCCTTGGGTGAGTCCAATTCAAGTGGTACCTAAAAAAGTAGGACTCACCATAATTAAGACTGAATATGGAGAAACCATTCCCACATGAATTGCGAATTTGTGGTGGGTTTGTATTGACTATCGCAAGCTTAACACAGTTACAAAGGACCATTTTCATTTGCCATTCATTGATCAAATCCTTAAGAGATTAGCTGGTAATAGGTTCTTTTGCTTTTTAGATGGTTACTCTGGATATAATCAAGTAGCAATCTATCTCGAAGATCAAGAGAAAACAACTTTCACCTACCCCTTCGGAACTTTTGCTTTCCAAAGAATGCCATTTGGGCTTTGCAACGCACCCGCGACCTTTCAGCGTTGCATGTTAGCCATTTTTACCAAAATGGTGGGTGAATATATGGAGGTTTTTATGGATGATTTTTCAATCTTCAGGGAAACATTTGATATTTGTCTGGATAATTTGTCGAAGATTCTTAAGAAATGTATAGAAGTAAACCTTGTCCTCAATTGGGAGAAGAGCCATTTTATGATTCTAGAGGGCATTGTACTTGGCCACCTTGTGTCTGAGCGAGGTATCTAAGTAGATCGAGCTAAGATCAATCAAATTGCAAATCTTCCAATTCCTGACTTGATCAAAGGTATTAGATCTTTTCTTGGGCATGTGGGATTTTATAGAAGATTTATACTTGATTTTTCAAAGATTGCCCGACCACTCACAAACCTCCTCACAAAGGATACTACTTTTGAGATGAGTGAGGAGTGCATTTCTGCATTTGACAAATTTAGAGACAGAGTTACACAGGCTCTGATCTTGCAACCACCTAATTGGTATTTACCTTTTGAGATCATGTGTGATGCATCAGATTATGCAATTGGAGCTGTTTTGGGACAAAAAATTAAGAATCCGATAGTAATATACTATGCTAGTAAAACTTTGAATGAGACACAAAGGAATTACATAGTTATAGAAAAGGAATTACTAGCAATAGTATTTGGATTAGAAAAGTTCAGATCTTATATACTAGGAGCTCGAATCATTGTGTACTCTGATCACTTAGCTATTCGACACCTTCTATCCAAAAAGGACATGAAACCTAAGTTGATTAGATGGATCTTGCTTTTGCAAAAGTTTGACCTAGAAATTCGTGATAAGGCGGGACGATAGAATGTTGTTGCTGATCACCTTTCCTGCCTTCCTTCTGATACTATTGAATCATCTCCTCCAATTACTGAACACTTTCTTGATGAACATCTTTTGACTATATCTTCAGATCTCCCTTGGTATGCAGATATTGTTAACTATTTGGTTACACATCAATTCCTGCTAGACTAGGATGGGAATCGCAAATCACGACTCAAATTAGAAGCCAAATACTATTTCTGGGAAGATCCGTATCTTTTCCGACTCTGTAATGATCAAATCATCAGGAGTTGTGTTACTTCTTCTGAGATTGATTCTATCCTCTCTTTTTGTCATGAACAGGCTTGTGGTGGTCATTTTTCTGGTCGAAAGACCCCTGCAAAAATTATGCAATGCAAGTTTTATTGGCCCACTTTATTAGCAAATTCACAAACATATTGTAAGGCATGTAGTCGCTGCCAAACTCTTGGTGGCATGTCACGTAAAGACATGATGCCTCTGAATCCAATTGTTGTCTGTGAAATCTTTGATATTTGGGGCATAGACTTTATGGGTCTATTTTCGTCCACTTTTGGCCTTGAATTTATTTTACTTGCTGTTGATTATGTTTCTCGTTGGATTGAAGCCATACCCATACGCACAAGTGATCATCGAGTTGTCATTCCTTTTATACAGAGTCATATTATCGCTCGTTTTAGGGTACCCCGCACCATCATTTCCGACGGCGGTTCCCATTTTAATAATGCCCAGTTTAGAAATTTACTTAGAAAATATGGGGTTACACATTATATTTCTACACCTTATCATCCCCAAACTAATGGGCAAATTGAGGTCTCTAATAGGGAGATCAAAAAGATCATTCAAATGACAATCCTACCCGATAGGAAGGATTGGTCTTCCCATTTAGATGAGGGTTTGTGGGCTTATAGGACTGCCCACAAAACTCCAATAGGCATGTCACCATACAGACTTGTTTATGGGAAACCCTGTCATCTTCGCGTAGAAATTGAACACAAGGCCTATTGGGCAATTAAAGCCTGTAATTTAGACCTCGCGAAGGCTGGTGATCATCGTATGTTGCCGCTTAGTGAACTTGAGGAGTGGGGTCATGATTCATATGAGAGTTCAAAGCTGTATAAGGAAAAATTCAAAGCCTTCCATGATAGATACATTTCCTGCAAATCATTTACACCTGGTCAGAAGGTGTTGCTTTTTGATGCCCATATGAAGTTCTTCCCTGGGAAACTTAGGTCTAAATGGCAAGGACCACTTATTATTGTTAAAGTCTTCGATAATGGAGCTGGCGAAATCACCGAACCCAACAATGATTAGCCCTTCAAAGTTAATGGTCAACGTTTAAAACCTTTCTTGGAATCACATGCTTTGGGTCTTGTTGGAGACTATTACACGCTCCATTAGGGTTTGTTAACTTTCCATCCGTATTTTGTGTATAGCTGTTTCCTATTTTCTACACTTTTCTCTTCCTATACACTTGAATCTTTATCTTATTTTTCACTTCATCCTAACCTTCATTTAGTATGACTATCCACTCTAACCTTTGGTTAGAATTGAAATCATCCGCATAGAGATCTTTGATCTCCTCTATTCGACTCCTTCCGTCACCCTACACTAAGTGAAGTTTCACCCTTCTTACAATGAGGACATTGTAAAATCTTAGCTTAGGGGGCTATGAAGTGAAATTTTCACTTCAAGTGTATTTGCAGAGAAAATATAAAAACACATAGAAATTAAATACCCACGAAATTAAAAAAAAGGAAATACCAAAAAATTAAAAATTTTAAAATAAAAAATATCATAAAAATTTGGAAAATTTTAAAAAATTCATAAAAATTGGAAAATTTTATAAAAAAAATATATATAAATGGAAAAATTTGAAAAATAATAAAAGGGGTTTTACAACTAGAATAAAGAAAAGAAGAAGAAAGAAAAAAATATATTTATATCAATAATTAAGAGCTTAATTTTTCTTTTAGGTCAGAAACCAAAATAATAAAAAAATATAGAATATATATAGTATAAGAGCATTAAATCCTTATTTAGATTTTTACTTATAACATTTTGTAAGAACACACTTTTGTTTGCAAAATCTTAAAACAGGATTTTATTTAAATTAGAATCTTTAAACCTTAAGGCTTTGTTTTTCTATTCTTACAGTAAAATTAAGTAACTAAAGTGTATTAAGTTGAAAACTTATGTTTTGGACTTAAATTGTAAATTTTTAATCAATTAGATTAAGTAATCCTTTTTCTTTTTGAATATTTGATTTTATCATCAAGTTAGGTAAAAAGGTCAGATACTCAGAGTTAATTAAGTAAAGAGTTAGTAGAATCTTGTCTTCAAGTCTATCAGGCTATAGTTAGCTTAATCAACTAAAGGACATTTGGCTAGTGGTCGGGCATGTTTCGCATGTTAGAAATCGAGGTTACAAGTAACTCGTCGTCGTAGTTGCAAAACACGTCGATCAGATAAAATTTATATCGAAACTCCAAGGGAGTATCGGGTTGAACACAGGGTGGCGACATTTACTTTATTTGAAAATCGCGCTTTGATTCAGTATTTTGGGGTTTTGTTATTTTTTTCTATTTTTAAAATAAAAGAAAACAAGCAAACATATCACAAGATAGAGATGTGGAACAAATATGATATATACTACTTCTAATGTCAATTGCAAGAAACTATGAAAGCATATAAAGAGAAGGAGGTGAGAGGAAATCTCCCGAATCAGCTATTTGGCGAGACGATGGCGCCTGGCGGAAGCTCGGACGAAGGAGGTGAGGAGTGGGACGATAGAGGTGAGATGCCAGAGGATGTCAGGTTGAGGAAAGCTTCGACGTAGCTCTAGAATGGAGGTGAGAAGATGGAGTTGATCTGCTACCAGAATGGACGTGGGAGGACGACTCCAAGGTGACCTATGAAGAGAGATGGGAAGTTGGAGGAGTATTTGGTGGGGCAGAGGTTCGCTACACTAATAGGCACCTTGGGAGCTTGAGAACAAGTTCTAATGGAGCGTTGCTAGGCTTGCTAGAGCTTGGGAGTAGGTGGGAGTAGAGTAGGTAGAGATGGCTTCGAAGGGAGGGGGTGTAGGTCCTTTTATAGTGGAGGAGAAGAGGCAAAAATAGGCATGGGACCATTAGTGACATCCAGGCCATCGCTGGAAATGTCGTTGTAGGCATCTCATGCCCGCTGGCACCCACAACTGGCTTTGCTGGCATGTGATGAATTACTGACGGCTGTAAGTGTCGCTATAAGTCCATCTCATGCATCGCTGTAGGTCCAACTCACGTTGCGCTGGCGCCGCGCTCCTGCCTTGCCGCACGCGCACACTCCCACGTGCTTGCATAGTGTTGTGTTGCGCTGTGCGCATGCTGGCAGCCTGGGCTACGCCACGTGGCATAGTCTAGGCCGTCCATCTTCTTCTTGTTGTAGGGGCTGCTACAGAGGTCGGATTGAGTCGATTTTCACACTGTTAGGCTGCGATCGTTGACCCGAATCCATCCACGTGGTTGGATTTATCATTTAAAGTTCTGAATTATGTCTCCTAGTCCCTTGGCCCTTGATCTTCCTCGGACTGCATATGGTGCTACGGGACTACGATCAAGATGATTTTAGAGGTGTTGGACTCTGGTCGTCGTCTTGATCAGATCCGTACGGTCGGATCGTCAATTCGAGGCTTCAAAATAAATATCTATCTCTCCTAACGACAAAAAGGATGGAATTAACCTAAAGTATATACAACTACTCTAAATGCAGAATGATGCATGCTATGCAATATTTATAACATGAAATGCAAATCTAAGCCTAGGAACATGCATGAATAGGCATTTTACCCTCAATAAATGTGTTTACATCATACCCACATGCCTATCTTTTGCTAGTTACTAGCAAAATTCAAATATATGCTATGTATAAAACAAGAATTAGTATTAGATCGCTTAAGCCTAAGTCGTTTATTAATAATAGAAAATTTCAACTAACGTCCTAAACTATTAAAACTCAATAGTACCCGGGTGTCTGCCAGAATGCAGACCGCCCAAGTTCTTGCCTTATTTGAGAAGGGAAGATATATATATATATATTATTTTTCTTCTTTTATAATTTTTTTTTACTTTTGGAGTTTGAGAGTTTCGGGATAACTTTTTACGGCTACTCGACCCGCCCGACTCGAAAAGGACTCTAAGTACTAAGCATCTTTATGAAAAAGTGATAGACTCACAAAATGGCCGTTACGATGGACTTCGGGTTTCTACGACCCTAGGTGACCTTGCCTAAAGGTTTATTTTTACGATCGGTAGCTTTCTCCCTACTTTCTTTTATATGGGGTCAACACAAGGGCGAACCCAGTGTATATCTCCCCGGTTTATTCTACTTCCTTGCTTCTTCCCTAGGTGTTTTGGGAATTATTGTGCATTTTTTTTTTGTTGTGAGCTGGGTTCTAGACAATCAGCCGATGAGCTGTTACCACTGACAACTTGCCCGCCATACTCGTGCGGTGGTCGAGAGTGTTTCGTGTATTAAAAATCAAGGTTACAACTAACCTATCATCGTAGTTGCCTGGCGGAAGCTCGGACGAAGGAGGTGAGGAGCGGGACGACGGAGGTGAGATGCTGGAGGACGTCGGGTTGAGGAAAGCTTCAGCATAGCTCTGGAATGGAGGTAAGAAGACGTAGTTGATCTGCTACCAGAATGGAGGTGGGAGGACGGCTCCAAGGTGACCTATAAAAGGAGATGGGAAGTTGAAGGAGTATTTGGTGGGGTAGAGGTTCACTACACTAATAGGCACCTTGGGAGCATGGGAACAACTCTAATGGAGCATTGGTAGGCTTGCTAGAGCTTAGGAGTAGGTGGGAGTAGAGTAGGTAGAGATGGCTTGGAAGGGAGGGGGTGAAGGTCCTTTTATAGTGGTGGAGAAGAGGCAAAAATCGGTATGGGATCATTAGTGACATCAAGGCCGTTGTTGGAAACGTCGCTGTAGGAAACTCATGCCCGCTGGCGCCCTCAGCTGGCTTTACTGGCATGTGATGAATTACTGACGGTTGTAAGCGTTGCTGTAAGTCCAGCTCATGCGTTGTTGTAGTCCACCTCACGCTGCGCTGGCGTCGCTCCTACCTTGCTGTGTGCACGCATGCCTACGCGCTGGCATTGTGCGCATGCACGCCCGCGTGCACACCCTCGCTACTGCGTGGATGCGATGTTGTGTGTGTGTGCTGGCGGCCTGGGTAGCACCACGTGGCGCGGTCTGGGCCGTCCATCTTCTTCTTATTGTAGGGGCTGCTACAGAGGTCGGATTGAGTCGATTTTTACGCCGTTAGGCTGCGATCGTCGACCCGAATCCATTCGCGTGGTCGAATTTATCATTTGAAGCTCCAAATTATGTCTCCTGGTCCCTTGGCCATTGATCTTCCTTGGGCTAATATGGTGCTTCGGGACTCCAATCGAGGTGATTTCAGAGGCGTTGGACTCCGATCGTCATCTTGATCAGATCCATAGGGTCGGATCGTCAATCCAAGGCTCTAAAATAAATATCCTTCTCTCCTAACCATAAAAGGATGCAATTAACCTAAATTATTTACAACTAATCTATATGCAGAATGATGCATGCTATGCAATATTTATAACTTGAAATGCAAATCTAAGCCTAGGAACATGCATAAATAGACATTTTACCCTCAATAAATGTGTTTGCATCATACCCCCATGCCTATCTTTTGCTAGTTCCTAGCAAAATTAAACTATATGCTTTGTATAAAAGTAGAATTAGGATTAGATCACTTAGGCCTAAGTCGTTTATTAACAATAAGAAATTTCAACTAAGGTCCTAAACTACGAAAACTAAATAGTACTTGGGTGTCTGCTAGAATGCAAACCGCCCAAGTTCTCTCCTTATTTGAGAAGGGAAGATATATATTTTTTTATTTTTCTTCTTTTCTAATTTTTTTATACTTTTGGAGTTTGAGAGTTCTGAGATAACTTTTTACGGCTACCCGACCTGCCCAAGACTCGAAAAGGACTCTAAGTACTAAGCATCTTTGTGAAAAGGTGATAGACTGACAAAACGGCCGTTAAGACGGTCTTCGGGTTTCTATGACCCTAGGTGACCTTGCCTAAAGGTTTATCTTTACGATCAGTAGCTTTCTCCCTACTTTTATTTATGGGGTCAACACAAGGGCGAACCCAATGTATATCTCCCCGGTTTATTCTACTTCCTCGCTTCTTCCCTAAGTATTTTGGGAATTATTGTGCATTTTCTTTTGTAAGCTGGGTTCTGGACAATCGGCCGATGAGCTATTACCACCGACAACTTGCCAGCCCCCAAGTCGGTCCATTAGCTACCTAATTTTCGTAAAAATCGTCGGAAAGTGAGTCAGTGCAAAAAATGTGTGTAGATGCTTAGGCTTACAGTCCCCCCAAATCAGAGGGCTGGTTGATAAGTCGCATACTTATCATCCCAAATTATTTACCAAATTAAAATAAATTTTAATTGGTGAGGACTCAAGACTAAATCCACATTCGAGTGGACACCCGGGCTAATTAAGCCCGAAGACCTGAAAAGTCTAAGTGTTTAGGTCCTCTCGTATCATTTCCTAAAGTTAACTTCCAAATGCCTAAGTTTTCTTTTCCTAATTTCTTTCCTTTTTTTATCTTTTTTCAAATTTTTAATTTTTTTTTATTTTATAAGAAACGAAACAAAATTCTACGGAGTTAACATAATGATTTCAGGAATTGATTATCCACCCCCCCATGCCTAAATGATGCAATGTCCTCATTGTAAAATTAAAGACATTAAAACGGCGGAGTAAACAGAATATTACCTGAACATCGCGAGGAATCCGATCAGCTCCGCAGAGAACATGAAATATAAACACGTGCTAAGTTTAATGCCTTCAGCTGGGCATAAAATACATACAAGGAAGAAATTGAGAATTCACAAGTGCGGGTCAGAATCAAAATCAAAAGGTTGATCCTGAAACCTGTCTGCAGAAGATGTCCACAGATGTAGATGAGATTATGATGCAGACCCATGTCCTAGGGACGAGTGGTTCTCAGGTTTTGGATGAAAATCACCCAGAACCGAAGGTTGTTGTGTTTGCAGGGCCGGGCTTGCGGTTTAGTGGCGTGCAACCCAAGATCAAACTGTCGAACAATGGGTAAAGATGGTTCAATAGGTGCGGTTGTCCACTTAACATCTAGCTCAGAAAAATAATCAGTTATTCCAGGCTTGGGTCGCACGTGAAAGATATCAGTTATCCTCAGCAATGAGGCAAAATGGTCGGGCATGTTACGCATGTTAGAAATCAAGGTTACAAGTAACCTATCATCGTATTTGTAAAACACGTTGATCAGCTAAAATTTATACTAAAACTCCAAGGGAGTCTCGGGTCGAACACAAGGAGGTCACGATTACTTTACTTGAAAATCGTGCTTCATTTTGTTTCTTTTTGGTATTTTGGGGTTTTGTTATTTTTTCATATTTTTGAAATAAAAGAAAACAAGCAAATGTATCACGAGATAGAGATGTGGAACAAATATGATATATATTACTTCCAATGTCAATTACAAGAAACTACGAAAGCATATAAAGAGAGGGAGGTGAGAGGAAATCTCCCGAATCGGCTGTTCGGCGAGACGACGGTGCCTGGCGGAAACTCGGACAAAGGAGGTGAGGAGCGGGACGACGGAGGTGAGATACTGGAAGACGTCGGGTTGAGGAAAGCTTCGGCGTAGCTCCGGAATGGAGGTAAGAAGACGGAGTTGATCTGCTACTGGAATGGAGGTGGGAGGACGACTCCAAGGTGACCTATGAAGGGAGATGGGAAGTTGGAGGAATATTTGGTGGGGCAGAGGTTTGCTACAATAATAGGCACCTTGGGAGCTTGAGAACAAGCTCTAATAGAGCACTGGTAGGCTTGCTAGAGCTTGGGAGTAGGTGGGAGTAGAGTAGGTAGAGATGGCTTGGAATGGAGGGGGTGAAGGTCCTTTTATAGTGGTGGAGAAGAGGCAAAAATCGGTATGGGACCATTGGTGACATCAAGGTCGTTGCTGGAAACGTCGCTGTAGGCAGCTCATGCCTGCTGGTGCCCTCAGCTGGCTTTGCTGGCATGCGATGAATTACTGATGACTATAAGCGTCGCTGTAAGTCCAGCTCATGTGTTGCTGTAGTCCACCTCACGCTGCGCTGGTGCCACTCCTGCCTTGCCGCACGCACGTGTCCCCACACGCTGGCGCTGCAGTTATGCGCGCTTGCGCGCTTGCGCGTACACCCACGCTGCTGCGTGCGTGCGGTGTTGCGTGCGTGTGCTGGCGGCCTGGGCTACGCCACGTGGCGTAGTCTGGGCCATCCATCTTCTTCTTGTTGTAGGAGCTGCTACATAGGTTGGATTGAGTCGATTTTCACGCTGTTAGGCTGCGATCGTCGACCTGAATCCATCCGTGCAGTCAGATTTATCATTTGAAGCTCCAAATTATGTCTCCTAGTCCCTTGGCCATTGATCTTCCTCGGGCTGCATATGGTGCTATAGGACTCCGATCGAGGTGATTTCAGAGGTGTTGGACTCCGATCATCGTCTTGATTAGATTCACACGGTTGGATCATCAATCTGAGGCTCCAAAATAAATTTCCTTCTCTCCGATCCACAAAAGGATGCAATTAACCTAAATTATATGCAACTAATCTAAATGCAGAATGATGCATGCGATGCAATATTTATAACATGAAATGCAAATCTAAGCCTAGGAACATGCATGAGTAGATATTTTACCCTCAATAAATGTGTTTGCATCATGCGGTGAACTGTGGTTTTATTTATTTTTTTATTTTCTCCTTTTTCTTTTTCTTTTTTTTCTTTTTGAGTGTTTCTCTCTATTTTGTTTAAGTAGGTGGCTTCCTTGATCTAAGATTTGCCTAAAAGCAGTACAATGAAAATGGTCTTGTGGCTGGGCTCTTGACAACCGGCCAATGAGCTGTTACCACCAACAACTTACCAGCCATACCACCCAAGTTGGTCCATTAGCTACCAAATTTCCGTAAAAACTGCCGGAAAGTGAGTCAGTGAAAAAAAATGTGTGTGAATGCTTATTCTTAAAGTCCCCCCAAATCAGAGGACGGGTTGATAAGTCGCATACTTATCATCCCAAATTATTTGCCAAATTAAAATGAATTTTATTTGGCGAGGACTCGAGACTAAATCCACATTCGAGTGGACACCCGGGCTAATTAAGCCCGAAGACCTGAAGAGTCTAAGTGTTTAGGTCCTCTCGTATCATTTCCTAAAGTTAATAACTTTCAAATGCCTAAGTTCTCTTTTCCTAATTTCTTCTTTTTTTTAATATTTTTTTCAAAATTTTAATTTTTTTTAATTTTATAAGAAACTAAAAGGAATTCTATGGAGTTAACATAATGATTTCAGGAATCGATTATCCACCCCCCATGCCTAAATGATGCAATGTCCTCATTGTAAATATAAAGACATGAAAGAGGCAGAGTAAATAGAACATCACCGGAGTGTCATGAAAATCTGGTCAGCTCTGCAAAGAGAGGAGTGTATGCACACGTGCTACGTTTAATGCCTTCAGCTAGGCATAACATACATACAAAGAAGAAATTGAGAATTCACAAGTGCGGGTCAGAATCAAAATCAAAAGGTTGATCTTGAAACCCATCCACAGAAGATGTCCACAAATGTGGAAGAGATTATGGTGCAGACCCATGCTACAAGGTCTAGTGGTTCTCAGGTTCTGGATGAAAATCACCCAGAACTGAAGGTTGTTGTGTTTGCGGGGCCGAGCTTGCAGTTTAGTGGTGTGAAACCCAAGATCAAAGTGTTGGACAATGGGTAAAGATGGTTCAATAGATGCTGTTGTCCACTTAACATCTAGCTCAAAAAAATAATCAGTTATTTCGAGCTTGGGTTGCACGTGAAAGATATCGTAAAGGTCTTGGTAGAAAGTAGGTGGTTTTAGGTCAGTAGGTACCCTTAGATCAAGAATCAAACTTCCCTCAGGATTAGCCTCCCAAATTTTTATTTCAATAATTCTATCCTTCAACATCAAGGGCTCAGGCTTCGGGACCTCTAGCATATTATTCACCCCATATGATTCTCCCAAGTCCAGAAATCGCGGCTGAATCATGATTGATTTGAGCACAAAGATCTCAGAAGTCAGCTCTTCGGGGTGTAGATGAGGATTGGGGTCACTGATTGAATCATCAAGATTTGAACCCTCCAAGTTAACCCCAACCGAATACAAATCTTCAATGAACAGGCTATGAAATAGTTCATTAGATTCCTCATGCCCGTTTGTCTCACTAAAATCATTTTCCTTATGTTCAAGTGAGACTTCACCTAAAGATTCTTCACCCTCATAGTCAAAGAATTGATGATCCTCATTTATACATGTCTCAAAATCATAAATCATTTCATGATCCAAGGAGACATAATTTTCTTCATTTCCTGACTTAGGGATCTTAGGTGAATCAATCGGTTCATCCTCAAATGGTTGCTTTAGCCTAACCTGGTCATCCCCGATCTCAGAAAATGTATCCCCCTCGATAGGCGCCTGAGCGGGTTCAATCATTGGCTCTCCTGAAGGGGGTTCATCTTAAGAATCATCCCAAGATTTGACTAGTGCAACCACAAATTTCATCCTTAACCTCGACAACTTCCCAAGTAGAAACTCACCTAGGTCCCTATCCCTAACAATTTAGGGCAAATCCAATAGATAACTATTACATTCATCAATCATTTTGATCATAGGCTCCAGTGCTTCAGTGCATGGTGTTGGCTGGGCTTCTAAAGATTGTATGGTGTTCCTCAAATTAGCTAACACTCTATCTTGGATCTGGTTCACCTGACCGACTGGTTCGATTTAGGTTTGGGTGGGTTTGGATTGAATCTAGGGGAGTCAAGATGTAGAGCTTCTCGGGTCCCTCCCTGAAAATAGGTCGTTCTAGGTTGTTCAAAGGATGGTGGCGACCTATATTCAGTGGAATACTGGGGAGGGTAGGTGTTATAATCATGATATCCTTCCTGATTGTAAATCGGGTTGGTTTGGTCATCAAAGGATGGAGATCTATAATCATTGTAGCTCTGGGAAGGATAGTAATCATAGTCTTGTTGTCTAGGGTTAGGCCTTGGACATTGAGGTCCAGATTCATATCCCCAATCAAAGTCATCCCGGCTAGTGGATGGATAATTACAAGTTAAGTTAGGATAGTAATCATCTTGGGGGTAAGTGGTGGTAGGAGGATAGGCTGTGAAATGTGTGTAAGATGTGGAAGGGTACATGGTGAAGTAAGGAGGGAAATCAGAAGAGAAAGGAGCCCTGCAATACAAAAATACAAGCCTGTCCTTAGGTTGGGTAGCCTAAAGGTCTACAGACTCTCAGAATCTGTCCTAAGATTATGGACGATTTACTCTACTTATGTCTAGGCAATCCAACCAGTTAGAAGGAGGGATTGGGGAGAAGGTTCTTCCTTTGGCTTGTGCCTCCAGTTCCTAGTGTACCACCCAGCCGCAGTCGTTTGATGCTACTCCCCTAGCTAGAAATTAGATTGACTTGTATAAGCAGGTTAATTATGAATAATCTCAATCTGGATCCCAATGAGTGACCTAGTCCTTAGGGCCAATGTCTAATCAATTTTAGTTAGGCTTGGGACAATGGTGCTTCAGGAATGTGATGGGCCCTTTAGATGGGTTGTGCCCTTAATGATCAGTTAAAATGTGTGTGTGTGCATAACCAGTGTTCTCAAACAAGGTTATTTGATGATGTGTCTTTTAGGATTTAACCTTGTGTAGAAGCTTTTAGGGTTTAATTCTTAGGTTGGTTCAATCAAGGTTTAGTAGAACACTCCAAGTTTTGAAAGCATGGGTGTCCATTTTCGGCCATCTCCGATGAGCACGGCACGTCGCCTCCTTGGTCCCCTCCCGTCGCCAATGCCTTTATAAGGAGCGACAGGGTCTGCCGTCTCCTTCAAGCTACTTCTGGCGGAGAAAAACCCTTGATTTCGTCTCTCCCCTCTTTGGTCAGAGTGCCCTAGCTTCCGGCGATCCTTCTTCCTCCTCCTCGTCGCTCTGCTGCCATACCTGCAGCAGAGCCTACTCTGCCCCATCTTCCCACGCCAGGCCGCACCAGTTGGCGCCCTCAGATCTCCTCCTAGTCGCTGATAACCCCCTCCTGGGCACCTTCGTCCCCAGCTCCGGCAGGCACGAGCCGGACGTCCTCCTCTCCCTCTTCGTCGACTAAGTAGGTAGGAATCTTCCCCTTACTCTGCTTTCACTTTTCCCTCATTCAATTAGCATTTCAAACCCCTCGACTGCCACTACCACCCCCATCTGCTTCACCTCCGGCCGCCATCTCCGGCGAGGTCGCTCCACCTTCACAGGCCATTTCACCCCTCGCCGACAAGCCCAGAAGCTCCCCCTCACTCCACTCAAGCGTTTCCCCCACTCCATTCACCGCCCTTCACCTCCCGACCACCCCCTGAACACACCCACTTCCTTACACACAATCTGCCCTAGACACACGGCCATAGGCGCTCTCGCGCCTCGTCGACCTCGCACTGCCTTCGCCACACTCCGACGAGGCTCCCTGCATTGTCTGATGTGGCCGTGAGGCCGTCTTTGTGATTTCAGGTCTCCTCCCCCTCGCTGCCATTGACGAGCTTCTGAAGCTTCTTCGTAGGTAGCTCCAGGACTCCTCCAGCCCAGGTGTGAGCTCCAGGCAATGCGGGGTGCTTCCGTGAACGTGCCCAGGTTCGCAATTGGGGTCACGAGGCTTCACTGCTGCCTTAATTACTAGTGCCTTCTTGCCTGCGGGTGCGCGGAGCAGGGGTGGGACTTTAGTCCCACCTCGTAAGTGTGTGGCCTCACGCCCACACTTAAATTGAAAAAGTGACTTTAGCTGTTCGCCTTCGATACACAGGGGTCAGGTCCCTCACCCACGCACACAGCACGCCACACGCTCGCACCCGCCCTCGCCCGCAGTCACGCCCCGCGGGCCTGGGCCAAACTCGAACCCGACTACCCGACCAAGCACTCCTCGCCCACCACCGCACGCCGGTGGGCCTGGTCCCAGGCTCATTACCCAATTCGTATACCCGCGAATGCTCTGGGAGCGAACCTTTGAGAGAGAAATAGAGAGAGAAACGCGGGGAAGGGGTAGGGGTAGGTTTTGCACTGATAATTATTTGTGCGAGCAGGGAAGAAGGAAGAAGCAGGCGAAGGAAGAAGAAGAAAGGAGGAGGAGCGGTTGAAGACTTAGCCGCACTGAGCAGCTGCTGAAGAAGAAAGGAAGGAGAGGAGCTGAAGGAAAAGAAGAAGAGACAAACTATAGCAAACGCATAGTTAAGCTGTCTGAGCATCGAGTTAGATGACGGAAGGTCAACGGCCAGAGCAAAAGCAAGCAAAGAAAAAGAAGAAGAAAATCAGAGAGGAAGAAAGGAGAAAGACTTAGCAGCTGAAGAAGAAAAGAGAAGGCAGAAGTCTCTGCAGTCACAAGGAAGAAGAGAAAGAAATAAGAAAAAGAGAAGAAAATCAGAGATAAGAAAAAGAGGAACCACAGAAGCAGAGAAGAAGGAAAGAAGAAAGAAGAGGGTCGGCTGAAGAAAGAGAAGAAACCAATCACACACACACACTCTCTCTCTCTCTCTTAATTTTTGTAAAACCTTATATTGTGAATTTATAGGCTTCTAGAATTATAGTTTGCTCCCTGAGTTTGACCTCGGGAAACTTGTCATTCCGAGTAATAAATTGTATTAAACTGGTAACTGTTAGTGTCATATACTCCAACGACTGTAATTACCATAGCGACAAAGGACCGCACCATTAGTGCTATGTAAATGCAAAGAAACACAATAAACAATAAAGTAAATTCTGTTGCCTCCCCGTCAACGGCGCCAAAATGTTCGGGCATGTTTCACGTGTTAGAAATCGAGGTTACAAGTAACCCGTCATCATAGTTGCAAAACACGTCGATCAGATAAAATTTATACTGAAACTCCAAGGGAGTCCCAGGTCGAACATAGTGAGGCAATGTTTACTTTACGTGAAAACCGCGCTTCGATTCGGTATTTTGGGGTTTTGTTATTGTTTTTTGTATTTTTGAAATAAAAGAAAATAAGCAAACGTATCACAAGATAGAGAGTGGAACAAATATGATCTATATTACTTCCAATTTCAATTACAAGAAACTATGAAAGCATATAAAGAGAGGGAGGTGTGAGGAAATCTCCCGAATCGGCTGTTCGGCGAGACGACGGTGCCTGGCGGAAGCTCGGATGAAAGAGGTGAGGAGCGGGACAACGGAGGTGAGATGTTGGAGGATGTCAGGTTGAGGAAAGCTTCGACGTAGCTCTGGAATGGAGGTGAGAAGACGGAGTTGATCTGCTACCAGAATGGAGGTGGGAGGATGGCTCCAAGGTGACCTATAAAGGGTGATGGGAAGTTAGAGTATTTGGTGGGGCAAAGGTTCGCTACACTAATAGGCACCTTGGGAGCTTGAGAACAAGCTCTAATGGAGCGCTGGTAGGCTTGCTAGAGCTTGGGAGTAGGTGGGAGTAGAGTAGGTAGAGATGGCTTGGAAGGGAGGGGGTTAGGTCCTTTTATAGTGGAGAAGAGGCAAAAATAGGTATGGGACCATTAGTGACATCCAGATCGTCGTTGGAAACGTCGCTGTAGGTAGCTCATGCTCGCTGGCGGCCACAGCTAGCTTTACTGGCATGCGATGAATTACCGACGACTGTAAGCATCGCTGTAAGTCCAGCTCATGCGTCACTGTAGGTCCAGCTCATGCTGCGTTGGCACCGCGCTCTTGCCTTGTCGGGCACACGTGTGCCTATGCACTGGCGCCGTGCTGTGTTGCGTTGTGCGTATGCTGGTGGCTTGGGATGTGCCACGTGGCGTAGTCTGGGCCGTCCATCTTCTTCTTATTGTAGGGGCTACTACAGAGGTCAGATTGAGTCGATTTTCATGCTGTTAGGCTGCGATCGTCGACTCAAATCCATCCACGTGGTCGGATTTATCATTTGAAGCTCCGAATTATGCCTCCTAGTCCCTTGGCCGTTGATCTTCCTCGGACTGCATATGGTGCTATGGGCCTCCAATCGAGGTGATTTCAGAGGCGTTGGACTCCGATCGTCATCTTGATCAGATCCGTATGATTAGATTGTCAATTCAAGGCTCCAAAATAAATATCCTTCTCTCTTAACCACAAAAAGGCCGCAATTAACCTAAATTATATACAACTACTCTAAATGCAAAATGATGCATGCTATACAATATTTATAACATGAAATGCAAATCTAAGCCTAGGAACATGCATGAATAGGTATTTTACCCTCAATAAATGTGTTTACATCAGCTAGACTTGGTGAGTTTTTGTCTTAACAGATTTTATAGGAGGAAACTAAAAGTTTAAAGGACCTGAGAGTGAATGGCTTTGTTGTCCAAGCTCTGGTTTTAGAGCTAAGTAACCTAAGCATCCAAAAATCACACACATAGAATTGTCTTGATGGCATCTGAGACCACGAAAACACAGAGGTTAAGAAATCGATTCTAAATCCTCTTTAGTCTAAGGATTTCCCTGGGGCGATTCTTGAAAGGGTGAAGGATGTGCCACTCACCTAGAAAAAGTATTTGGAGCATAATTATAGTAAGAAAAATGAGAAGGGGTAGAAAAATAAAAAAATAAAAAAAATAAATAAATAAAAGACCCTGCAGTTAAGTAGCTCGCTACAAATGGGTACTTTTGTAGATTTTCCATAAAAATAAAGCATCTCGGTATAAATAGATGCTACCTTTCCTTCCATCAAATAAAAGAACACCTCACTACATATGGGTTTTCTAACCTATAGAAAAAGTTGAAAAAAATATGGAGATAAAAATTAGGAATAAGAGACCCAGCAGTCCACCGGGGAGATATACACAAAAAGTGTTGACCTCGAGATAGAAAACTGGTGAAGAGAAAGCAACCAAACCTGAGTAAGGCCAAGCCAAAGGCTTGAATTGGAATAATCTGGATTGGAAATTGATGTATTAAGATTTGGATTTTTGCAAATTTGGATGCCTTTACGACAATTCTCTTCACAAGCATGGATGTTTTAAAATCATAGCTATTGAACCTTTGTATTGGGAAGTGAAGCCTAAGAAATCGGGTTTTAAGGATTTGCAATTGAGACCTAAAGGAGAAGGATTGACAAAATCCTAGGTCTAGAAGTCTGTCCTTAGTGCAGTAGGCTGGTAGATTAAAGTTTTACTACTTCAAGTTTGGTTAATGATGAATATCTATCTAATTTTCCAAAACTTAGATAGACAGAAATCAAATTTCATAAACAGAGGACTAACTTAAGTCTATTGAGTTTTTGGAGTTAAAATTTAATTTCCAACTCTTAGGTTTTGTTTTCTTAAAACACTTTGAATTCTGAGTTTTTAGGGTTAAGAATGATTACAAAGAATAAGTGATTTTTGAGATTCTAGTTTTTGATAAAATTCTTGTTAAAAGCTTTGTTTTTAATAGAGTGTGTTTTGAAGATGTTTGAGTTTTAAGTCTATGTAAGGAAATTTTCACAGAATGCTCTGTATATTGGTACTTATATATATATATATAATCTAAAAATTCTGGCCTAAGCATTCCTTTACTTAGTTCTTATTTATATTAATTTAAACCCAAGTGTTTCAAATCATCATATTTCTAGTTAATTTTGCTATGGACTAGCAAAACTTTGGCTTGGGGGTATGATGAGAAGCTTATCATGATCTCTAATTACTCCTAATTAAGTAGTGTTCCTAGTTAATTAGCTAGGAATATGTAAATATATGGGTTAATTATTAACTAAGGGATAAAATAGTAAAGGACCTTAAAATAAGTTAAAAATGCTATATTATTATCCAATTAATATTATTAATAATTTAATTAATAAGTGGACTCGAAATATCATCAGTAATTTATCTAATTAATGTGTTAACTAACTTAAGTATAATTTATACCTAAGTATGTAATAACTTAAGTAACCTTACTTAATTAAATAAATTAAGCTAAAAAGGTCAAAAATGTAAATTCAAGGTTTAAATATAATAATTGTCTTATTTATAATCATATAGAAAAAGTTGAAAAAGATTTAAATTAAAATAAACCTTGAAAACCTTAGTTACATTTTAGTCCTTATGTTTTATTTCAATCAAGTCCTTATTCTTCACCGAGGTCCTTAGTTTTCATTATAGGTAAGTCCCTAAAAACTTCTTCTTTCCTTCTTCAGCCTCCTCGACGGCTGACGACAGGAGATGCATACACCCACAGATCACCGCATATCCGACGTCCTTCCTTCCTTTCCAAGCTCCTAGATCTTGTGCTCACCATCCTCTTTTCATCCATCGATCTGGATGAAGCTGCAATCCTATTTTAGGGTTGAAGTTAACCTCACCAACGTCGAAGAAGATGCCAGTGGTTACTTGATGGTCGGCCTGGATAGGTTATTAATATGATATTTTTATCGTTGAAATGTGTATAGTGGTTAACCTAATTCAGACCTAACCATCTCTTTACAAAATTTTTAACCTGGCCTAATTGATTTTATCTTGTCACTTTTAAGCCCAGGGTCGAACTCAGGGAAGTGGGGTTCAAGTCGAGTTTCTACGTTTTCCTTAAAACGCGTCTCTTCCGTTCGTTTATTCTGTTTTTTTGGTATTTTTCTTATTTAGGTTTTTTTCTGGTAATCTTTGTTCTTGAGGCACACCCTCAAAATTGTGTCCTTGGCTTTTAGCCAAAACAGAGTTTCAAAACACGTCTTGCTACTTGCAAGACGGGGGTACCTGCAAATCAAAGATTATCTTTTTACTTTTATACCTTTTTTTTATCTTTTTACTAAGGAATCTATCAGATAGAAAGTAAATATAGTAGCTATAGATATATATTTATATGTAGTATACATATAAAGGGGTGGGGGTGGAGGTGACGTTGGAGTGTAGCACTATGTCGAGTCAGCCGACGTCTAGAGAGACGCAACCAACACGACTAGGTGCCGCGTGGAGTGTGGATGGAGGATGGATGATGTATGGGACCACGCTTTTTTGTACGCGTGTATCAGGGAATATCAGCAACTGGTGCAGATATCCCCGCGATACAGCGTATAATAAATAACGTGAAAATATATGTACATATGTATGTATATAAATGTATAAGTATATATGTATAGATATATATAGATATATATATATGTATGTATATATGTATATAGCTATGTATATATGTATATAAGTATATATATATAATACTATATAGATATATATATATATATATGTATATAAGTATATATGTATCTAGATATATATATATAATACTATATAGATATATATATATATATGTATATAAGTATATATGTATCTAGATATATATGTATATATATATGTGTATATGTATAAGTATATAGATATGTATATATATATATATGTATATGAGTATGTGTATATATATATATATATATATATATATTATATATGTATATGCATATATATATTATATTATATGTATGTATACATAACTATATAGATATACTATGTATATATAAGTATATATATATATAGATATATGTATATGTATATATATATATATATATATATATATATATATATATATATATATATATATATGGATGTATATAAGTTACTATTAGTGTGTGAGTGTGTGTGTCGGTGAATGGGTGTGTGTGTGTTGCTGTAAGTGAAAAAAAAGAGAGAGAGAGAGAGAGAGAGAGAGATAGAGAATTCGTGAGAGAGAGAGAGCGGCAGACAGAGAGGGAGCGGGCGGCAGAGAGGGCGGACGCGCGCGGGATGGCAGCGAGTTAAGGCGTATGTGGATGGCGGCAGACGTCTTGGAGCCGCGTCGTCTGCAGGCGGCGCCCGACGTCTGGAGGTCGAGTCGTCTGCAGATGGCTGCCGACGTCTGATGGCCGCGGATGCACGGGGGCGTACTCGCGCAGAGGAGATGAGGAGTCTGCGTCGACCTGCTGCGAGCGCGGAGGCTCGCGACAGTGCGCGCGGGGCTCTGTGGGTGCTGGCAGGGAGGCGGGAAGGGGCCTGGCCGGCCGCTGCAGTGCGCGCAGCGGCCTGTCGCGGGTGGAATTGCAGAGGCGACAGAGCAGAGGCGGAGACGGGGAAGTGCCCTGCAGGCGCGCGCGGAGAGCTGAGCGCCAGCGGGGAAGGTCGCGGAGGTGCGAGGGGAGGTTCTGCAGTGGTCGCGGAGGGTCGCGGGGGTCGGCGCGAGGAGGCCTGGCCGGCCGCTGCAGTGCGCGCAGCGGCCTGCTGCGGCTGCAACTGCGGCGTGGACAGAACGGAGACGGAGGCGGGGAACGGGCCTGCAGGCGCGCGCGGAGGGTTGCGCGCCTGCGGGGAAGGTCGCGGAGGAGGCGGGGGTGCTGCTGCTGCTGCTGTCGACGCTGGGCTGCTGCTGCTGCTGCTGCTTCAAGCTTCGGACCTTGAAGCGGCAGCAATGGCGTGGAGATGAAACCGAAAAGAAAAGAAGACACCACGCCCACCTGCTCGTTGAAGAGCTGGGCGGTGGTGTTCCCACTGTGGTGGTGAGCACCACAGTGGGTTCTCCTGCTCGCCGGGTGCCTCCTCGACGGAGGGCCGACGTATGGGAGGGGAGAACGGTGGAGAGGAAGGTGGTGGACTGCAGGGTGGCGTTTTGCAGCAGCTCGCCGCAGCTGCGTATTGCAGCAATGTTCCCCCTTTTCTCCTCGCGAGGAAGAGCTGCGGCTTTATAGAGGAGGAGAGCATGGCGGGGAGGCATGGCAGCAGCAGGGAGAGGCGTTGGAGAGTGGCTGCTGCAGGGAGAGGCGCGGGAAGGACAGCAGGGAGAGGCGTTGGAGAGTGCTGCATGCGGCTGCGGGAAGGCGCATGGCGTGGACGAAATTCAGCCGCGGGAAGAAGAAAAACCGTGGGAAGAAGAAAGAAAGATGAAAATAAAATATGGAGAGGGGACTTTTGCAAAGAGACACTTGAAGAAAAATGTAAAAATGCAAGCCATTTATTCCATTCTCTTCTCCTCTCAATTAAATGCATGCATGCAAGCGTTTTTACAAATGCAACTACAGGATTATAATATACACAGTTAATGCTAGAAAATAGCATAAGAAGGCGTTCTTATAGGCGTGTTTTGAGGTGCAAACATTACTTCACTCCTAGACCTTTCTAGGTCTAGATACATCCTCCTCCTCAGCCACCACAACCTATAAATACCCCTCCACACCCTCGATTTCAGCAGTTAGCTCCCTTCCCTCTTCTTCCACTGAGCTAACAGATAGGCTATTCCCTCCAAAATCCGGCGACCTTCCTCCGCTTCCTCTGTCTTCCTCCGTTCACCTTTGCTCGCTCTGGAACTCCTCCGATGTTCGCTGAGTCTTTTGATGCAGTGCTGACGCTGGATTTCTGCTGCTTCACTTCGCCTACACCTGTTGGACTTCTTTCCTTGTCCCTCTGATTTCCTCCTACGTTAAGGACCTACGATGGAGATCTTCTGCCCCCTTCATCCAGGTAATAGTAGGATAGGTAAGTAGTTTAATTAGAGTAGTTAGTTAGGTAGGTCAGATAGACTTAATGTCAGATTTTCATTCATCTTCTTCAGCTCTGGCGAGCTCTTTGGGCTTGACTGGAGCACTCTTTTGTCTTTTAATTTCACCGATCATCTCCCTTAATCCTCCATAATCATTTCTAACACTTTAATTTCTTGATTTAAACACCTAATTGCCTAATCCATCTCCACCTTCATCGGTTGCTTCCGCTGTCCATGGCGGAGGTCACCGAGGGTAATTCACCTCCACTGGGGCCCTCCATCACTTAGTCATCATCTTTGGGCCCTTATCCTCACCTTAATTGGATTAATAATCACCTACAACCTAAACGCCTAAAATTCATTCAAACTCTTATGCTCGCTGTCAATGGCGGCTCGGGAGGAGTTCCTCCAACTAATTAATCACATAAACACTATCGCCACACTCTACTAATAAGATTTCTCCACCCAATTGAGTGGAAGATCATGTTCTGAGTTCCATCAAACTTAGATTTCGCTCACTATGAATTTAAAGCATAACTTTCAGTATGATGAATAATTAAAGAAATTAATGTCTTCTTGAGGTTCCTCGTGACCTAAGGAAACTTTTCAGATCATCCATGGCATGTTTTAATGTTCTTTTTGCAATTTTATCTATAATCTGAATTCATTGGAGCTTTGGCAAATCAAAATGTACTCTTTAGCCCATAGAACTTTGTGTGAAGCTCCAGATCATTTATTTGAGGTTCACTGATCATTCTGTAACATTTTGTTTGAAGTTTTAACACCTGGAGCCCCATCTAGACCTCTGTCTTCTCCAACTCCAGTAGAGTTGGAGATGACTGTTGGTTAGGGTTAAGCCTAATTTTAAGGTCTAGAAGCATCAAAAGGATGCCCCAAGATTAATCCAATAGATCAATCACTTAGATAGGCATTAGTTTGTTCTGTTGAACAAACTCACTTACGATCTCAGGTGACAGGTCTGAAACCCTAGAAATCCAAGTTGAAACTTCCTTTTGAGAATCTGAATCTATTCCTAAGGTGAAATAGGAGTGAATTAAGGCATTAATTTCATTTGAGATAACCTAATGAAGAAAGTCAGGTTTCGAGGAGTAATGGTCAAACTCAGGTCAAAATTGATGATTCAGTCATCAATTAGGGGAATTGATGGGTGGAAATGATTTCTAGAATGATTTTAAATGATTTAAATTTGATTTGAATGAGTTTAGGTTAGGATTTCACATGAATTCAGTTGTTGTTCAGTTTGAGGTGTTTTTGAACCCAAACTGACGAAAGTGTGCTTTTGGTGAATTTCAAATGAAAAATTTGGATAGGTATATCCTTAACAACCTTTAGAGGTGGTTTGAGTTGATGAAGTAGATCTTTAGCTATCTGTTGGACTAAACAGACTAAGAAATGGAGCTCTGAATCTCCTTAGCAAAGATTTTGACCTACTTTTCCTTCCTAAAGCTCTTAAGAGTCTTTTCTCTTCTTTAGTAGGTGCGGAAACACCTACTGAACTGATTCAGCACCTTGTCTGAGGTCAAAGGGTCACCCTGCAGGACCTTAGAGCTGAAGCGCTGCTCTGCAGGCTAGAATGGCCGTGGTGATCTTGACTTTTTGCCCTTCAAATCAAAGAGCAAGACCTTCCTTGAGCATCAAATTGATGCTACAAACTTGAAGAGCACCTTTAGAGCTTTCCAATGAGCCCATATTTGCTCGATTTGGAGCTCTGTGCTGGCTGGAATCCTTAACTAAAGTCTGGTCTGGAGGGGACTAACATAGTCCCACATCAGCAAAGGAGGAGCGCACGCCTGTGAATAAATGTAAAATGTGTATTGGGCTATTCGGTTATCAGGGAGCACAATGACCATGAGTGTGCGTGGGCACGTGTGGTGCACTTTCCCGGGTGTGTGTGTGCTTGTGGGCATGTGAGCGTGGGCCCGTGAGGGTGTGTGCATGTGGGTCTGGGAGGTCGTGGGCTGGAAAGGCTGGAGACTATGCTGAACCGGAAATAAACCAAATCAAATAAAAACTAGTCTCGGACCCAGTAGGGTCTGGTCCCACCCTGAGAGGGGTGCTATATATCCCCGACCGATCCGAGCCGCCAACCATAAATCCAAATTTTTTATTCAAATGGGTTCAAATCAGTTCTATTCAACTCTGTTGCAAAGGAAAAGAAGAAGAAGAAGAGGATTGCTCGTTGGGTTGAATAGAACAAAGAAAAAGAAAAGCAAAGGAAAGGTAAACAGGCAAAAGAAATAAGAAGAAAGAAAAGAAAGAGAAGAAGAAATGTTAAGAGAAGAGTTCAAGACAGAAAGGTTAAGGGAAAGGTGAAAAGAGAAAAGAGAGAGAAAAAGGTAGAAGAAGAAGAGAAGAAGGATTAAGGCTGAAGATTAAGAAGAAAGAATGGAATTTCTTTTTGTAATTTTTACTTAGATACAATTTCTTTTTGAGCTTAAATGATTTAATAAGGCATATATTAATTTGAATTCCTCTTGTCTTGCCTTAATCTCTTGTAAATAAGAAGAAATTAAAGAAATAAACATGTTTACTTGTTTATTGTAGCAAATCATATGTGTAAATATGTTTTCCTTATGGAATTTGCATGTTTTTTAATTGGAAATCCTTAAGCAAGATTCATATTCTAAAAATAAATTTTATTATAATTCTCATAAGTAGCTTAGGATTTAGTGGTGAATTCAAACTAAGTTATGCCTCCCAGTAAATGACCTAGACTCAACCAGTTAAAAAGAACTAAAATCTAAAATGTTAGGTTAACTTGACCCTATACTACTTAATTGACATAAATTCAAGTTGACCTAAGTTACTTTCTTTTGCACATAATTAGGCATATTTAACTTAATTGACTATGTTGAGAAAGTTGACGACCAAGTACCCTAACCACGGTCATTTGATGCTACTCTCCTAGCTAGACATCAGATAGACCAGCCGAAGCAGATTAATCGAAAAAAATCTCAGTTTGAGCCCTGAAGAGCGAATCAATCCTTAAGGCCAACGTTTACTCAATTTTAATTAGGCTGGGGATGATTGTGCTGTTGGAATGTGATGGGCCCTTTAGATGGGTTGTACCCTTAATGATCAATTCAAATGTGTGT
Source organism: Thalassia testudinum (assembly GCA_037157565.1). NCBI lineage: Eukaryota > Viridiplantae > Streptophyta > Magnoliopsida > Alismatales > Hydrocharitaceae > Thalassia > Thalassia testudinum. The sequence goes on along the minus strand of JAZHRO010000014.1, from coordinate 75,378,184 downwards.
GCATGCACGACCAGGGTTTGCAAACAAGGGTATTTGATGATGTGTCTTTTAGGGCATAACTTTTTTTAGTAGCTGTTAGGGTTTAATCCTTAGGTTGGTTCAATCAGGGTTCAGTAGAACACTCCAGGTTTTACAAGCACTGGTAACGATGTAATCCTTTAGAAATCAGAAAAGAAATGTGGAGTGCCAAGTTCAACCCTAAAAATCAACGCTAAGTGGCAAGCTGTTGATGAATCACTTTTATCTTAAGTGGTGCGGCCCAAATAGATCAATCAATTGGTTTGTTGCACCACTTAGTTAAGGTGCATAGATGTTTAACCGATTCAGATTTCTACTCACTTATGTGTATTGAGTTGAAGTGTACCAGGTCCACAGGTCAGATCTCGGTTAAGTGGTAGAATCAAAGTGATTGTGCGCCTTTGGATGAGAATTTGTGGGTGTTAAGTATGTCTCTTTTAATTAAATCCACAAGAGAAGAGTATTTTTTTTTATTTTTTAATATATGCGAGTGGGTGAAGTGACAATCAAACAATCAAATCTATCCTAGGGTTTATGCAAGCACCTAAGTTGATTTGAGTTTGTGTTATTAGGTTATGGAATGGAAATCTAGTGGGTGGGTGGGGGGAATAACTTACAAATGTCTCTGCCCGCACTTTACTCCAATCTACCACCTTCGGCTCCTCGATCGGGTTCTTGCAAGACAATAAATCGAAGAAGAAAGATAGGTTAGAAAAATATGTAAGTAATGTGGGAAAACGAAAGAAAAAACCAAAGAGCATTGCCTCCCCGACAACGGTGCCAAAATGATAGCGGCGGATTCGCACGCGAAACGGTTCAGAGTTTGAAAAAACTCGTCATTGTAGTTTGATTCATGAGAAAATCCATCAATCATATAAAATTTATAACTGAAACTCGAAAAGTGTGTCTCTGGTTGAACACGGGGAGGCGAACATTTGGTCTTGAAAATCCGTGTTTCGCTTTTTATTTATTTTTTGTCATTTTTATCTTTCGTTATTTTTTTGGTATTTTTAAAAAGCAAGAGATTAGGTCGATGAATTCTCATCTAACTAATCTACTTGCAAAATATAAGACAGAGAGAGAGAAACAATCACATATTTTTGAAGCAAATGTTTTCTACAACTTTGAAAGAGGGAAAAAACTACAGTAGAAAGTAGTAAAAGTACATGGAGATGAGAAGAATCCCCCTCGACGGTTGCTCGAAGGATGACTCGATCTAACGTCTCCTGAAGGAAGGTGGTGAGGAGTAGAATGAATGAGGACGGAGCCAGAGGATGGAGGACGAGGCAGGACGGTGTCGCGGCGAGGATCTTCTTCCTAAAGGGAGGTGAGAAGATGGACATGTCATGCTCTATGAAGAGGGATGAGAAGCGAGAACAAATATTTGTTTTCTACTATAAAGGAGCATCTCGGGCTTAGGACAAGCTCTCTCTAGAGCCTTGTTGGTGGTGAGAGGAAGAAAGGAAGAGAAGAAGAAACATGGGAGGGGTAGGGGTCCTTTTGTAGTGGAGGAAAGAATCAAATTCATACACAGGACATTTACTGATGGCCATAAACGTTGCTGAAGATCTATCGCAAATGTCATTGAAGACAGCCCACGCACCCATGCTACCGCTGCCCTGGTGTGCACCTCCACGCGCTACACCCGCGTACGCTGTCGCTACTACGCATGCATGCCTCTGCGCATGCACGTGCACCCATGCTATTATGCACGTACGATGGCGCATGCGTGTGCATGGGCGGTCTGGGTTGCGCTACGTGTTGTGATCTAGGTCATCCATCTTCTTTTTGTTGTAGGGGCTGCTACAGAGGTCGGATTGAGTTGATTTTCATGCCACTGGGTTGCGATCGCTGACCCAAATTCATCCACGTGGTTGGATTTGTCATTTGAATCTTCGAATTACATCACCTAGTCCCTTGGTCGTTGATCTTCCTCGAATTACATATGGTGCTATGGGACTTCAATCAAGGCGATTTTGGAGGTGTTGGACTTCGATCGTCGTTTTGATTAGATTCGTATGGTTGGATCGTTAATCCGAGGCTCTAAAATAAATCTCCTTCTCTCTTGACCAAAAAAAAGATGCAATTAACCTAAAATATACACAACTACTCTAAATGTAGAATGATGCATGCTATGCATTATTTATAATATGGAATGCAAATCTAAGCCTAGGAACATGCATAAATAAGCATTTTAACCTGAATAGATGTGTCTACATCATAAGTTGATTTGGACGAGTTCTCAGCGTGAAGTGGTGGGAAATTCCCCTTGAAGATGAACAATAACATATCGTCTCCTTGGTGCTTATCTCCTGGGATATCTAAATATCCTACCGAGGGCATGTAAGCACCTTGTACTGATTTAGGTGCCATGGGCGAGAGTATCCCGAAATGTCAATTGCCAGGGCCTGAATTTAGCTACAAAACATCATGGGTGGCACTATCTCGAAGTGTCGAAAGCCAAGGTTCTGGGGGTTTCCATGGGTGGTGCTATCTCGAAGCATCGATTGCCAGGGACCCTGCAAGGATTGATGGTGGGGACAAGGTATCTGATACAGACCATGTTTAGGGCCAATCTAAGGCTAGAAAAATAATCAAGAAAATAGAGAGAAAGATCTCCAAAAATGCAAAGAAATTCTTCTATCCCTCTCTCTTACAAAAATGCACTACAAACTAAACCTTGACTGACCATGTTAAAAGCATGGGTGCTTTAACCGTTGGGTCCAACGAACCTTTGGATAGTGTTTGCGGGCCTTAGAAACCTTATCCTTAGATTGAGGCTAAAGTTGGTTAGGTCAGGATCTTGATTGGTACTTGAGTACCTCTAGGCCTATTATTAGCATTCTGACCTAATTTCTAAAGAGAAGAATAAATCAGGACTCTGAACTTCAAAGCATGATCTAGAACTTTAGTTCTTTTCATAAGATTTTGCTAAGGGACTAGAAAAGGTTAAGCATGGGGGTATGATAATAACGTCATCATCAGCCATAACTAGCTTTAATTAGTCATAATCAATTGACAAATGCTTCTACATAACCGTTGAAGAGCAGTAATTCATTACATGTCCTTTCTAAAAAATAAACATTAAATCAGGGGTAAATCTGCAGTTTTAATAGTATATCCTAATTTCATAACAATAACGGGGTTTCCCAGGGGTTAAATGAATGCCAAATGGTCATAAATGTTTAATAAGAGGGTTTATGCAAACAAAGATGGGTTTTCACACGTTTCAAGAATTAATGGCCGTCCGAAATCCTAATTTTTGACCCGCTTAATTAATTGAGGTTCTGGTCAGGATAAAATTCATCTAAACCTTCAAAAAATCATAGAAAAGTATTCCATAAGGTTTGGTATCCTTAATTTAACCATTGAAACCCATTTTAACCTAAAATAGTCTTAAATAGGAAGTTGCTCTAATTTGGATTTCTACACAAATTACCTAGTTAAATTTGGACAAAACTAAAATTCGACTTCACCATAAGATTCCTTGGGCCCAAATTAGGTTTGTACCAAAATTTGGGCCCAATCATAGATCATCTTGACCTAGTTTACATTCCAGTCTAGTCTAACTCTTTTTCTTACACACACACCCCTAGCTTTTTGAATTATTTGCAAATAGGTCCCTAATTTTGTCATCTTCTTTATAGATTGGTCCCTTCTCCATTATCATGGAGGAACTTCTACTCCAGTGACCTTCAATCAAAGATTTCTCTCTGATTTCTTAACGAATCTCTTCCAAAATTGAAAGAACACCTGAGAGAATCCCCTTCCATTTGTGCCACTCATTGGGCTCTGATTTGCACACAAATCATCATACGAATCCTTTGAAGTTTAGGGTTCATTTATGCACAAGATTCACATGCTTCCAAGCTTGGTTTCCAAGCTTGCAATGCCTTCCTAAGCCCTTTAAAAGGACTCAGGACTCATCGTTGACCTTATTAGCTCATTTTTGGCTGGTTTCCCACCGTCTTCCCTTCTCCCCAGTCGAAAGATCCGCGACCTCCGGAGAGCCCCCCCATCCATCTTCCTCATCCGCCGTCATGAACAATAGCTGACAGATTTCTCTTCGTCTTACTCATCCGCATCTCGTAATACTGGCAAGCACCTCTCAGACCCTCACTTTCCTCACCGTTTGCCCATTAGTGACTTCCCCTTCTTCGCCGTTGGTGCCTTCCCTTCCCTTTCAACTGTTTAGATTAGGTTAATTAGGTTTATCAGCTCCCCCACTTCCTATTTATCCATTTTAATCTTAGTTTCAACCTTCAACGCCACCGCCATCCGCCATCGTTCCCATCTCCGGCCACTCCTCTTATGAGGTATTCCACACGCTACACACCTCCAACCACCTGGCCACCTACTCCAAAAGCTTCGTTGTTCCTCCACCTTCAAAAACCCTCTGGCAATTTCATTGTTCAGCCACTGAAACCCTCTGCCGAACAATCCATTATCGCACCACCTTGACCGTATTCGCTAGCCACCTATGACCACTCTCATGACATGCTACAACCACCGTCACCTATGCCATGTTATGGCGAAGTAAAGGAGCTTTCTAATTGGTGCCTTCAAGCCCGTATTCTTGTTTTAGGGTTGCACCGACCTCCACCTATCGCCTCCTCCATCTCCAACGTCACTCAAGCTCCTCCGGCCATGTTCTTCATTGCAACTCACTCCAAGCACCACAGAAGAGATCTAGAAGGGCCTCCAGGTCCTCAATTAAGCAAGGAAACACAGCTGACTTGCCAATTGAATGAAGATACCTTCAGCTGCTACCCCCGAGAAGAGGCTGTGGGCTTTAGTCCCCACATCGGTGGGAGGAGAGCGCTTGAGTGCGTATAAAAAGAATTTGTGTTAAGGCCTTATTGCCTCAAACACTGGGGGTGAGGTCCCCTTCACCCACTCGCCCTCGTCCGTGCCCACATGCATGCAGACCTGGACCCATGCTCTGTATACCCGCCTAAGCCCTCACTCATAGGTTACTACCCACGCCGGTAGCTTTGGACTTGATATAGCTTAAACCTGAATACCCGATTGGCTGATCGGTTGTTTGAGAGGGGAGGGAAAGAGAGAGAGTGTAGGGAGGGTGGGTTTTGCTCTCTGAGGCATGACCGTGTGCGACACTTAGTCGCTGAGAAGAAAGGAGGCATTGGTTGAAAGAAGGAAGGTGAAAAGAAGTTGAAGAGAAGAGGAGAAAGGCCTCTGAAGAACGAGAAGAAAAGGGCCCATCATTTGATAACCCTTTGATCACTGCACTGTATTTGTTTGCCTCCGTGGACATATAAGTGGTTCTGGTTACTATTTTTTTATTTGATATTATCGAGTAATTGATAAGTATATGCTTAAGACTAATATTGGTGATTTAAATCACCATTATTTTGTCTTAAATATCTTTTTGTCCTCTTAAACTCTTGAAGTACTCATGTTTATCATTGAATCTCAAATTTGAGTAATTATTATGCATTGAATATCATTATTGTGCTTAAATTCTTGTGATCATTTACATATTCATCTTGATTAGCATGTGAATTGCAACACTTGCTCCATGTGTTAGACCTCGAACTTCATTTCTAGATTTCGAGTAATAAATTATATTTGTTGATCAATCTATTTAGGAGATTTTGTTGCAACGACGAAACACTAAAACTCCTAAAAACTCAGTTAACACTTCGCACCCTCAGCAACAAATTCCTCCTCATGACACAATAGTGCCCACAGTGCAACAGTGGGATGAGACATTCGCAAACCGATGACCAGCGTTTGCAACTCCCCACACCACCTGCATCCTCAATGCGTGAGTGGATTTCAATTGAAGCCTCTTGATCATCATCTAGAGGCATACAATGCATTGTGTGGTGCGATCAAACCCGTTTAGTCGTCACACATAATGGCATGAGGAATACCAAGCAAGCAAGCACATCTGTGAGAGCATCTTAAGCACACAATGTGTGTGAGATCTGGAGCGTCCATCAGCGATCCGATGGCTAGGATGCCTCCTTGCATGATCCAGCTTGCATGTGCAAATGCCAACGGTGGAGAGTGATGGCTTCAGTGACGTCCAAGGTGGGTCTTCAACGATGTTTTAAATGTCGCTACTGACCCATACCTGAAATACACCCGCCTCCCACCACTATATAAAGCCCCACACCCCTCCCATTCCTCTTCATCCCTTCCTATGCTCTCCTTACCTACTCTAGAGCTCAAAACACATCTTGAGCTTGTGTCCGAAGCCCTTGGGATGCTCCACTAGAGAAAAGAAAATAATTTTCCACCATCTCACCACCATTCAAGGAGCTTTCATCGACTGTCTTCTCAACCCCATTCTGGGAAGTGGATCATGTCGTGATGCCACCCTTCCTTATCTTGTCTTCCGACACTGTTCCCTTTCCTCCAGCTCTTCATCCTCTTCGCTCTGGGCCCCATCAACGCAACCTTGTCCTCCAAGCAGTCGACAAGGAGGATTTCTCCCATCTTTATCTTTTTCAGCTTTCTTAATGTAGATTTTATTGTAATAGACATTCTATCTTTAAGCATACATCTATAATTTTTTTTCTCTCACTCTCTTTATAATTTGCTAGTAGCATAGATTTTCCTGCTTTCTAGAATATCTTAGTATAGATAATATTCTTGTTTTCCCTCTCACTATCACAAAATACAAAGAAATTAGCAAAAACAAAATAGCAAAAAGAAACAAAGAAAAGCACGATTTTCAAAAAATCAAATGTCACCTCCCTATGTTCGACTCGGGGCTCACCTCAAGCTTTGATAAATTTATTTGGTAGCTATATTTTCCGACTATGACGATGGGTTTTCCAAAACTCTAATCTTTCTCGGGAAATTAACACTTACCATTTTGGTGCCATTGTTGGGGAGGCAACAAAATTTAATTTCTTCTTCCCTATTATTCTATATTTACTTATTGTCTAACCCCCCTTGTCTCTGATTTGCTGTCTTAGAAGTATCCTAGTAGGGAAATCCAAGTGCGGTAGACCGGAGTAAAGTGTGACTTAAGTGGTTTGTAAGTGCCCCCACTTCCCTACCCACTAGTTCATTTTGCAACCTTAATAATCAAGACCCAAATCTAGTTAGGTGTTCTCATAAATCCTAGGAGAGATTTGCTTGTCTTGTTTGTCACCTTCACCCACCTCACCCCCACATAAAATAAAATTAAAAATATATATATCTGATTTGATTGTGGGATGAAAGTAACACACACACTACATACACCCTTACTTGAGGCACATAACCTCTTTTGATTTTTCTACTCAACCGAGATTCTGACCTATGGAATCAGTACACACACAAATCAACATATAAAAGAGTAGAAATCAGATTAGGTTACTCACTTTTTGCATACCTTAATTGGTGGTACATCAGGGCTAATTATTTGAGTTGTTTTAGCCGCACCACCTAACTTTAAAACTGATTCATCTTGTAGCTTGCTCTATAGGGTTTAATTTTTAGGAATTAACCAGGCACTCCACATTATTTTTGATATCTGAAGGAATATATCTACTTTCGTGCTTTCAAAATGCCATTTGTCTCATTAAGCCTGATTGAACATACCTAAATTTGAACCCTAAAAGCTACTTAGCAAGATTCAAACCCTAAAATTCACTTCATCCTTAATAATCTTGCTTGAAAACTTTTGGTTGTACACATACACACATTCTCAATGAATTATTAAAGGCACAACCCGTTAACAAGATTCTTCACATTCCAAATGCACTATTATCCAAGGCTGTAATTAAAATTGAGTAGATGTTGGCCCTAGGATTCTTAGAGTGCATTTCTAGGTACTCTCTTGAACACATTTCAAATTAGTGACGTCTGCTTGCTTCAAAAGGTGCTAAGTTGGGTGGCCGATTGTCAAACGCCTTAAGTAAGCAGGGGTTTGGCATAATTAGTGGCCCTTGGAACACCCTCCCACTACTTCGCCAGACCACCTTTACCACCTTTGAGAATAAGGACAACAACAAATTTGTTATGTGGTCAGTGTTTATTTTTGAAGAATAGGTCCTTAAGCTACCCAATTTAAGGACATGCTTGCATTTTTTGTGCTATAGGGCTCCATTTTTCCCATCCTTCCAACTTCCTTACAGTGCATGCTTGAAAGGAGGTCACTGAATCCTCGATTGGAAGAACCTTTAGACCATTCTCAGAGGTAGAGGTTGAGTTTTAACCAAGTAGAACCCATGGTTGATCAACAACCACCTCCCCCGCCCTCAAGCCAGCATGAGCTGATTCAGAGGCAGTTGGACCAGCTGCAGTAGATGCAGGAATGGTTCCAACGGATGAATAGTTAAGGCACTTGGCCCTTGAAGGATTTTTATGATCCTTCAAATTACAAGGATCATCCTGGTGTTGTGATCCCCGCTGGCGATGTTGAGATCAAGCCCCAAGTTTTGAGTTTGATTAAGCACTTCACAGGCTTAGCTTAGAGGACCCATTCCAATATTTGGAGGACTTGATCACTCTGGTTCAAACCACCGAATCGTGGAATGTGGATGAAGAATAGATGCTCATAAGGCTTTTCGCCCATTCACTCATAGATAAGGCCGCACATTGGTACTGTACCATTGGAAGACCGATTGCTACCTAGACAGCATTGAAATCGGCCTTCCTAAAGAAATTCATCCCAATTGGATGAAACAATGCTTTGCGATGGGCAATTACCACTTTGGTCCAGCGGCCAGGGGAACTGTTTCATGGGGCCTGGGAGTGATTCTAGGATCTGTTACAAAAGTGTCCACACCACGAGGTGTCTAAATGGCAACTTCTGTAGATTTTCTATCATGGGTTGAATGATCAACTCCGTAATCTTGTGGATGCTTCTTGTGGAGGCAATTTCCTCAACAAAGATGCAGATAGCACGTATGATTTGTTCGAGGATTTGAGCAAAAACTCTATAAACCATGCCTCCATGGAAACCTTTAACCAATCCTAACAAACTAGATCAAATGCCAATTAGGTCCAAGATTCTCATACATTTGATATGGAATTGATCTGCAACAAATTAGATAAGGTGGATCTAGATGCTAAATGAATGAAAGAGTGGATGTCCGAAAACTCTAATATTTCTAGATCCACTCAATCCCAGAGCTTGGGATTCCATTCATTGCAAGCTCCTACGAAACGAGAGTTTATGAACCAACTCGAGTTGGCTTGACCTTCGAGTTAGCACTTCTCAGAACCCAATGGCTTCCAAACTAGGGCCTTTGATCCTAATTTTTCTAATCCTTCTTACTCTTCATCTTTATCTTACGAGGATGTTTATGCTGTACAAGAGAATGTTAGGTCCAACCCTTGCTTGAATTCCTATAATTCTGGTTGGAAAAATCACCCTAACTTATCTTGGAAAGATTATGGGCAGCAGACCCAATATCGACCCAACAATGATGTACCACAAAAACCAGTGGTCAAGGTCATGTATATACTCAGATGCCCCCGAATCAGGTTAATCAGCTTATGTGGAATGCCCAACAGCCCGTCGGGCTGGCTGATTTAGACATAAGGATGGTAGAAATGCAAGGGTCAATGCTCTAGCTCATGTAACAAAAGAAAACATCGCTGGATACCTTGCAATCCAAACTTTGTGCAAATAACCGACAACCCGGATCTTTACCATCACAACCTGTACCAAACCTAAGTACTGTGCAGAACCAAGTGTTGGGCCTCAAGGGTTTGGTAATGGTGGGGAGCCACATGCTCAAGCTCATGCTATCTATCAGGCTACCCCAATCCTTTCTAGAGTCAACAAAACACCCACTATAACCAACCGGGAGGCTCCTATTTTGCCCAACCCTCCCCAAGGCATGAACCAAGAGCACTTTTCCACTATAAAAATAATTATCTTGAGAAGTGGTAGTAGACACAAGCATCCCATTCATTCCCAAGTAAATTCCTTTAGGACCCATAATAAGAATTTTATACTTGCAACTAAGAATGCAATCAATAGAAAATCAGAATCTGATTCAGGAGTATGTTGTTGTTGTAAGGGAAAATGCAACAAGCCAAAGGGAAAATTGGAGGAAAGAATATCTTTATTGTAGGATTTCAAATTGACAATCATTTTACTCCTTGCAACTATTGGATCAATTCCCACCTACACTAGATTTTTATTGAATTCATCCAAAGAGAAGCGTAGAGCAAAAGCTGAAAACACCAGGAGGGTAGCTTTGTCTGATAACACAAGTACGCAAATCTTAAACAAGTTAACTCCTAAGAAGCAGGACCCGGGAGCCCCGCTGATTTCCTACACAATAGGAAACATTATTTTTGACCGAGCCCTCCTTGACTTGGGTGCTTCCATTATTGTGATCCCTACCACACTTCATAGGAAACAAGGTTTAGGCCACCTGAAGCACACTGACATAACCATGTAGTTGGCCGATAGATCAATTACAAAACCAAGGGGTCATTTGGAAGATGTTTTTGTCAAGGTTAATGATCTGCATTATCTTGTTGATTTCATGGTCCTTGACATGGAAGCACCAAAACAGCTCAACCACACCCCGATTATTTTGGGAAGACCTTTCTTGGCCACTGCCAAGGCAAGGATTGATTGTGAATTGGGAAATATAGAGATTGCCTTAGGGAATAAAAGGAATCGATTTAATATTTTTGAGGCCTCAAAGAAGAATAAAATTAAGTGTGGCTTGATTGAGGAGTTTGGCAGAATAGAGGAGGTAATGGCTATACACACATTCGACAACCCCCAGATGGCCAACCCAACCCAAACTCAGGAATAAAATCATGAGGTTGTAGGGATAATTGAGGATAATGACATACAACCAACTGTGGCAAATTGGGATGAGGAAAATATTCTTGAAATTGGAGACTGGTTGGAAGATTCACTTGATCAAGTCAAAACCCAACAAGACCATTATCCCAAATTTTTTGAGTTTGAGGTTCAAATAGTGGGTGGAAAACATGAAGATTAGAATGGTTGGAATAACCACCCAGATATTGATGATGAAATTGAAATTTGGGGAGAAACTACAAGGAATCTTGGCTTACAAACCCCCAACACCTCACAAAAACCTCATAATCCTTTTTCGCCCAACCACCACATAAATCCTACACCCAGCCAAACCTCTTTTGTACTAAGTCAGCAAAACTCCTATTGGAGACCACTCAGGCTCTCCCTGCATCACCAGCTTGCCACTTTCATAGATCACCTCTTTGGCAAGCCCACTCTCACCCTCTAGGACTAATGGGAACACCATCATGAGCCACAACTAGCTTACTTCGACCCAATTAAGTTAGTAAATACACCTACATAACCGCAAGAGAGTCACAAGTCATTGCATACTCATTTTGAATAAAAATAAGAAACTAGGGTTAAAACTGCAATTCTACCAGCTTAATATGAATGCAGTACAAACACGGGTTTTCTCAGGGGTTGAATGAAGGTCAATTGGTCTCAAAAAGATAACAAGTTGGTAAGAATAATCAGAAAAGGGTTTTCACGTGTTTTGAGAATTAAATGACTTTCGAAATCTGAAAAACTGACCTACTTAATTAACTGAGGTTCTGATTAGTGTAAAATTCACCTAAACCCTCTAAAATTCATAAAAAAATATTCTTTATGGCTTAGAACCTTCAATTTGACCATCAGAACCTATTTTGACCCAAAACAGAATCACAGATAGACCCTTGCCTTAATTTGAGCTTTTGCATAAATTACCCAATCAAACGTGGTCAAAACCAAAATCCATCTTCACCATTGGATTTCGTAGGTCCAAATTAGGTTTGTACCAAATTTGGACCCAAGATGAGTTTGTCTTGACCTAGTTTGTAAATTGGTCCTGTCTAATTACATTTCTTCCCTTAACTTTCAAAATCCTTTCAAATAAGCCCCTAACTTTGTCATCGTTCTCACAAATAGGTCCTTACCGCCATTAAACCTATTCCTACTTTCTCTGATGACCTTAAAAGGGAAAGAACTCCTTGATTTCTTGACGAATCCCTTTCAAATTTGAAAGGGAAGCTCGTCAAGAAATTCCCTACCTTATGGACCCAATTCAAAGCCCTAAAACCTATCCAATCTTTCATGTGAACGGATGATAGATTTGGGTATCAAGAAATTCCCAAACTCTAGTGAGCTTTACATGCTTGGAAAGCTTGCTTCCCAAGCTCTAACCGTCCTCTTGAGGTGTATAAAAGCACCCCCTGCTCATACCGATCCTCCAAGCTTGAATTTGACCTGAGAATCCCTCAAATTCCTTTCTCCTCCTTCGATTGATTTTCTCTTCAAGCTTTGATGACCTTCCCTGCATTCCCTCGTCATCTAACCACAATACTAGTGACAGACTCTTCCTCCTTGTCTTCTTTCGCATTGCGCAGTACCCACTGGCACTCCTGCCCCTCTTCATCCTCGCCGACCACCTCTCTTGAGTAGCTTCGTCTCCAGCGTCTCCACACCTCAACCAGCTCCAACTCCACTCCCCTTCATCTGCCTCCCCTCCTAAATAAGTCCTCAACTTCCCCTCTTCGTTTCCAGCCATCAGCCACTTCGTTTCGACCGCTGACTCGCTTCACCGTCCTCCATCTTCCACCTCACCGGCATACCTTCGGCGAGCACGCACGCCACTACACTCCACCAATCCGACTGTCGTTCATCTCCACACCTATGTCATGTTCTAGAGAGCAAAAGCCCTCTGGTCTTCAAGGCTATTGGCCTCCCCACTACTCCGTCGAACACCACACTGTCGCACCTCACCTTCCGTCACCGTTCGACCACCTCATGCACTCTCATACCTCACGAATACCGCCATTCAATTCCCCACCTCATGACGAAGCTTATGAACTATTTTAATTGGGGATCTTAGCCCATTTTCTTGCTTCCGATTCCTAGGTCTTGACCGCCATTGACGAAGCTTCGACCGAAGCTTGAAGGTCTCATCACATCTATAAGTTCTAGGCGCCGACTACAGGAAGAGCAAATTACCTCCAGGTGTATCCTCGTGCGGTCAATTGGATCTTTTGACCTTGTCCTTTGCACCAATTCGACGAAGGAAGCTACTGCTGCTGCTGCGCGAAGGAAGAAGGGTGGGATAGTCCCACTTTGGAAGCGGCAAAGGACCTGAGCACACATAAACTGAATTTGTGGTTTAGGCTTATCGCTCAACACACACAAGGGGTGAGGTCCCCGCACGCCTACCTCATGCACCTCGTCCGTGGCATCTCTCCTGCAGACCTGGTGCACCCGACTTGCCTAACCTTAAGCACTCCTCGGCTGTGACCCACATCCACAGCCTTGGTCTCGTGTACGCTCTAGGTCCAATTACCTGTATACTCGGTATTGTGGAAGGTTTTGGGAGAGCGTGACCCAGAGAGAGAAAGAGAGATTATGCGGGGTAGGGGGAGGGTTTTGCTGTAGAGGACATTGGTTGACACTTAGCCAATTTGAGAGATCTTCCTCCCTGTGTGAAGAGGCTGAGTAGAAGAAGGAGAGGAATCCGAGCAGAAGTAAGAAGAAGAAGAAGAAGAGGTTGCAACAGAGAAAGAGAGAAGAAGAATCAGAAGGAAAAAGAAGAAAAGAGCATTGTAGCATCAGACGTTTAAGTCGTCTGATCCCATCTTTAGACATCTAATTTGAATTTCTAAAGCTATAATTAACTAGATTGATATTGTGCTTCTACTTGCTATTATTGTATAAGGGTAATTGGTGATGTAAATCACCATTTTTCCCTCCTCATTTTGCACATTGACCATTGGTTTCTTATATCATCCTTAAGCTTTTACTTGTTGTGCTCATTTACATTATAAATTGTTATTTTGAGCTTTAAATTCCATATTGCTCCTCGTGTTCGATCTCGGAACATTTTCGAGTAATAAAATTTATTTGTTTAAGTGCTAGTTTGGCTATACTACAACATAACAAACTTAAATGCCAATTTAGCGTGAAGAACATTTTGGCGCCGTTGCCAGGGAGCAACGGGCAATTTAGAACTCTTGATTGCAATTCTTGATTCAAATTCTAACTTACTATATCTCTTTTGCTGTGGTTGTTTCAGGAGAGATACATTCAAGGAAGATCAACTGTACAGTAAACATGCCAGGGGTAGGTAAGTTCCAACTACTCACTCTCCTAAGCCCCTCATTCTGAAAAGGATAAAAGGAAAAAAAATCAATTAGGGCTACTTGCGTTCTTTCCATAGTTAATTCATCAAGTTGCTTGAGTTGATACATTTTATTTGAACAACAAATCTTGATTTGTGCACCCATTTAAAGCTTACAGTATCTAGGGCTATCACATTCTTGTTTGCGCCCTAGGTACAACCTTTGGACAAATTAAAGTGGACCAAATTAAAGCCAATTAAGGATTCCAGTTTAGGGATTTTAGAGACACACTTGCTTATTCAAGAAAATCATCTTCCTAAACAATGTGTGCCTAGACCTTGATTGAACTGATCTATTCAAGCAAAACCCTAAAATCAGGCTCTTAAAGTCATTTGAACACTAAAAGAAGGACCTAAATTTTTAAGGACAATGCAGGTGAAGTTGACCCACCTTGTTGGGTCAACCAATCTTCAAATTAGGTCACTTTTGGACTCAACACATCTTAAAGTTTAAGTGAAATTCTAAGCGTCCTTGCTTTTAATTAAAACTGGTAGACTTAAGAGGTCAAGTCCCCATTCTGGTCTACCTGGAACATCAGTGACAAGAGAGGTTGGGTGGGGGAAACCCTATAACTCGTGGGGGCACTCTACCGTATAGGGGTACTTGTGAGACTCTCCCTCTCTGGCTGCCCAAGTAATTCTCAGGTGGATGACTTTCTGACTAAGGGGTATCATCCGCCCCGAACCTCTATAGTCATCCAAAATTTTTTGGGTGTTTTGATTGGGTCCATCACATTCTACCTCTCATCTACTCCATCGGTGCATGTTCGGGAGGAGGTCTCTAAGACCATCCTTGAGGCCTCCTTTAGTCACTCATTCACATTGAGGCCAAGCCTTGACCTCCTTGTTTGTGCAACAACCCAATCCTATTGATATCTTTTTCGATTCATCTGAACTTGACTCACCTTCATCCATCATCGTGGCACAACCCGCAGAAGAAAATAATCTTGAAAATCAAATCCAGTGCCTTAATGATCTATTCCAAGCCTTTGTGAACCCACCGTAGCATCCAATGATGTGAGATCACTACAATCCCACTGCCGTAGCAATCGAACCTCGAGTACAAATCCCCGTTGGAGGTCTTGACACTGAACTCAAGCCCAACATGATTCATGCCATTCCCAAATTCCATGGGTGTAATTCTGAAGATCCTTTCCAGCATATCAAACAACTCAAGCATCTGGCCCAGACCTTTAGGTCAGAAACTTAAAATCGGGATATTCTACTCATGAAAATGTTCTCTTTCTCTCTCATGGATAAAGCTGCTCACTGGTACCAAATCCAAACGCATCCAATCAACACCTGGGAAGAACTTCAATCTGAGTTTTTGAGAAAATTCTTCCCTATTGGTTGGACAAATGCTTTACGGCACCAGATCACACATTTCACACAACAAGTAGGAGAACCACTTCACGAAGCATGGGATCATTTCCTGGATCTCATGTGAAAGTGCCACCATCACGGAGTTCCTAAATGGGAACAAGTCCAATCTTTTTACCAGGGACTCCATGAGGATATTAGATTATTCGTCAATGCAACCTATGGAGGAAACATCATGGGTCAACACGAAGACACCATGTGGGAGATTCTCAAGAATATGTGCGAGAATTCCATTAATAATGAATCCATGGGCATGTTCGACCGGACAAATGCCTGTGCATTAATGAAACCAAAGGGAGCACATGAAATGTAGGGCCTGTCCTCTTCTGTTGACTTGTAACTGATGGCCAGTCATCTGCACAAGGTCTTTATTATTGAGAAGAAGGTGGATGAGCTAATTCAACATTTGCAGTGAGCCACCTCTTCGCAAAACCCTTACACACAACCACCCTCTGGCCGGGAGGCCGTGCATGACATCTATCACCGACCTTCTCAGGGGATGGACCCCTATTCGCCCCCATCAGATTCTGGCCTTGGAGGAAACTCTGGATCCACCTACTCTAGTTGGGGGAACTCTGAACCCTCATATTCTGATTTTCCCAAGGTTCCTTAGACCTGCGAGGACCTCAACGCCATTCAAAATGACCCATTCTCAAACACCTACAACCTTGGATGGCGTAATCATCCCAACTTCACATGGTCAAGCAATAATCAAAATCAGAGACCTTAATATTCTCCCTGACCACAAGCTCCTCATCCATATCAGCCACCTCAGCCTTGGCCTAACCCAACTTATCAATCTAGGCTGACTCAAATAGATCAAATGACTCTTATCCTTCAGACTCCGGCTGACATTCAGAAGATGAATGCAGCTATACAAAAACAGCACAGAGATGAGATCACAGAGGTTCGCAATCAACTTGCCCAGATGGAAAATCCTCACCAACCTGGTGCACTTCCTTCACAACCTCTGCCTAATCTGAATAATGTGCCAAACCAGAGGTGTGTTATGAACCCAAATATAGGCCAAGCTCACTTTGTTTATCAGGCCCCTTCTACTTCATCACCCGACGAGATGGAGGCTTCGACATCATGTATGGGTTACCAGCAGCAAGCACCTCTTCTACCCACTCCAAACCAAAATCAAGCAGGATTAAATTTTGTTACTACCCGCACTGGCAAAACAACACAGGACCCACCTTATCCAAGCCAAACCAAGCCTGGTAGTATAAACCCTAACTTAAGGATAGTCATCCAAGACACCTCTACCCCAGATCAAGAACCTAAACCCATTCTAAAGGAACCATCTAAAGTTCCATTTCCTGAGGCATTTACCAAAGGAAAAAGGATAACCAAAACTCTGGCACTTGAGGAGGACCTAGTTAAGCCCTTTGAGCAGGTCCATATAAACATCCCCTTGATGGATGCGATATGCCATGTACCGGCTTATGCATGATTTTTGAAAGATGTATGTACACCTAAGTGTAAGCCATGAACCAAAGACGGGAATCCGATTGTACCATCAGAGCAAGCCAGCTCTATCATTTTGAGCAAATTCCCGCCTAAGGCAAAAGTCCCAGGCACCCCTTTGATCTCCTGTGAAATTGGTGATATACGATTTGACCAAGCTTTATTAGACTTAGAAGCCTCCATATATTTGATACCCACATCCCTACTAGACTACTTCGAGGAATCTGAACTTAAACGGACTGAAATGACTTTACAACTAGTAGACCGATCAATTAAATCACCAAAAGGAATTCTTGAGGATGTCATAGTTAGGGTACATGATTTCTATTTCCCAGTGGATTTCATCATTTTAGACATGGATGCTCTTGAGAATGTAAAGAATACACCAATCATATTAGGGAGACCCTTTCTGGCCACTGCGAGGGCCAATATCAATTGTGAGGATGGCCAAATCAAATTGAAATTTGGGAGCAAGACACTAAAGATCGACACCTGTAAGGCCCAACAAGGAATTAATTGCAAAGTCATAGAACAAATTTGCAATATTGAAGCAGTGGTTGACGACTTCATAGAGAACCCAACTATTTCTGATCAACCACAAGAGGATCAAAACCCGCAATTAGAGGAGCCCAAACTCAACGTAGACACAACCATAGCTCCTTCCTTTACCCCTGACACCCATCCTGAATTACCCACTGCTACTGAAAACCCGATTTTGGAATTAAAACCTCTTCTCGATCATCTCAAATATGTCTTTTTGGGTTCTAGCCAGACGTTTCCTGTGATTATCAATTCTCGACTCACACCTGATCAAGAAACATGCTTGATTTCTGTTCTTCAGCAACATCGAAGAGCCATTGGATGGACTCTCCACGATCTCACCAGTATCAGCCCCTCATATTGCACACACCACATCTACACTGAAGAGGGCTCATGACCATCCCGTGAAATGTAGAGACGCCTGAATCCCAATCGGCAGGATGTCATGAAAAAGGAGATTATCAAGTGGTTAGATGCAGGGATCATCTACCCGATCTTCAACAATTGGTGGGTGAGTCCAATCCAAGTTGTGCCTAAAAAGGCAAGACTCGCTGTCATCACGACTGAAAACGGAGAAGCCATACCAACCCGTATAGCAAACTCGTGGAGAGTCTGCATCGATTACAGAAGGCTCAATTCCTCCACTAAGAAGGATCATTTCCCACTACCATTCATTGATCAGATTCTCAAGAAATTAGCGAAAAATTGATTCTTCTGCTTTTTGGATGGGTACTCCAGTTACAACCAGGTCTCAATCCATCCTGAGGACTAAGAAAAGACCACCTTCACTTGCCCCTTTGGGACTTGCGCATTTCGAAGGATGTCGTTCGATCTCTGTAATTCACCTGCTACTTTTTAGTGGTGCATGCTTGCCATATTCTCAGATATGGTAGGTGAATACCTTGAAGTCTTCATGGATGGCTTCTCGATATTTGGTAAATCATTTGATAATTGCCTCCTTCACTTGGTCCAGATCCTCAGGCGGTGCACTGATGTAAACTTGGCTCTTTCCTGGGAAAAGGGCCACCCCATGGTACCTGAGGAAATAGTCCTAGGACATCTTAGCTCTGAAAAGGGCATCTAGGTTGATCGAGCCAAGGTGAACTTGATTTCTAAACTCTCTATGCCTAGCTCGATTAAAGAAATCTTATCCTTCCTGGGGCACGTCAATTTTTACCATCGATTCATTCCCAATTTCTCAAAAATCGTGCACCCCCTGACTAATCTCCTATCTAAGGATGTCCCTTTTGAAATCACCAAGGAGTGTACTTAGGCATTTGAAGTCCTGCGTGATCCAGTTACCCAATGATGTTGAGCCCGGATAGGTTGTTAATATGGTGATTTTATCGTTGAAATGTGTATAGTGGTTAACCTAAATCAGACCTAACCATCTCTTTAAAAATTTTTAACCTGGCCTACTTGATTTTATCTTGTCACTTTTAGGCCTAGGGTCGAACTCAGGGAAGTGGGGTTACAAGTCAAGTTTCTACGCCTTTCCTACAATGAGTCTCTTCCTTTCGCTTATTGTGCTTTTGGTGTTTTTCTTATTTAGAATTTTTTTCTGGTAATCTTTGTCCTTGAGGCACACCCTCAAAATCGGGTTCTTGGCTTTAAGCCAAAACAGGGTCCAAAACGGGTCTTGCTATTCGCAAGATGGAGTACCTGCAAGTCGAGGATTATCTTTTGTCTTTTACATATACTTTTTATCTTTTTACTAATAGGAAAGCGAAACAGAAATAAAGTAAATATAGTATATATATAGGTATATAATATGTATATAAAGGGGTGGGGGTGGAGGCGGAGATGGAGTGTAGCACGGTGTCGAGTCGGTCGTCGTCTAGAGAGATGCAACCAACAGGACTAGGTGCCACGTGGAGTATGGGATGGATGGTGGAAGATGTATGTAACCACGCTCTTTGTACGTGTGTATCGGGGAATATCAGCAACTGGTGTAGATGTTCCCGCGATACAGCGTGTGGTAAATAATGTGAAAAAATATATATATGTATATATGTAAATATATCTATATGTATATATATATATGGTTATAAATATATAGGTATATATATATGTAGATATATATGTATATATAAGTGTATATGTATATATATATATGTGTGTATGTATATATAACTATATAGAGGTATATATATATGTATGTATAAGTATATAGCAATATATTTATATATAGATATATGTAGCTAAGTATATATATATATATGTATGTATGTATATATAGTTATATATATATATGTATATAATAATATATGTATATAGGTATATAGATATGTATATATATGTATATATGTAAATAAAGTTATACAGATATATATATATATATATATATATATGTATATATGTATGTATATATAAGTAGGTGTGTATATATGTGTGTATATATATATATATATATGTATCTATACTTATAATAGTATATATATAGATATATGTATATTTATATATATGTGTGTATAAATATATGTATATATATCAGTATATATGTGTATATATATATATATAAGTAGATATATATATATATATATATATGTATGTATATGTATAGACTAATACATAGTTATATAAGTACTAATATATGTATAGATATATGTATAAATATATATATATATAAGTATATAGAAATATGTATATATATGTATATGTATATGTATATGTATATGTATATAGATATATATATATGTATGTATACTAATACATAAGTATATAGGTACTACTATATGTATAAATATAAGTATATATATATGTATATAAATATATGTATATATATATCAATATATATAAGTCTACGTATATATATATTTTTATAATAGTGTATATGTGTGTGTGGGTGTGTGGAAGAGTTAGTGTAGGTGTGTGTGTGTGCCAGTGTAGAGTGAGTGAGAGAGTGCTGTGAGAGAGAAAGAGAGAGAGCGAGAGAGGAGAGAGCAGTCGCTCTGCTGGAATGAAAGGGCACTGTTAAGGCGTCTGGGCGCGAAGGGTGTTGTCTGGGGCTTCCACGCGCGTACGCGCAGGCGCATCTGCGCAGAGAGGAGCGCACGGGAGTGGGGAGCGGAGAGGAACCCGCAGCACACAGCGTTGTGTGAAGAGGAGTATGTGGGCGAGTGAAGCGGGTGATGCGGGTGCACACGGGCGAGTGGGGCAGGCTGGTAGACGCGTGGGAGAGTGCGGGCGACGCGGGCAGAGACGCGCAAGCGGGCACGCGCACGGGCGAGGGCCGGTTGTGGCACGTCGGGTGACCAGGAAAGTGAGAGGTTTTCCGGTCACCCCACTGTAGCCATAGTGTCGGGTAAGACTCGCGTGAATAGTGGCTACAGTGGTCGTCCACGCTGCGCAACCGGCAGTGGACGGTGCTGTGAGTGAGGTCGGCTCGCGGCTAGCACGCGCGGGCTGGCGCACGAGGGAGAAGGCCTGCGCCGGTCGGTTGCGAGTGCGGAGAGCTCACGACAGAGCGGAGAAGCAGGAGGTGAGGTGTTTGCAGGCGCGTGCGGGAGCTTGCAGGTGCTGGCAGGGGGGTGGGAAGCACTTGGCCGGCCGCTGCAGTGACGAGTGGAGGCTGGTTGCGACAGAAGAGCATGCGACAGAGTGAAGAAAGCGGGAGGCGGAGAGTTCCTACAGGTGTTCGCACGCTTTTGTGGGGTTTTAAAAGATAACACGTTGTAATATAGCCGAAAAAACGTTCAAAGAAATATAGAGAATTTTATTACTCGAAAAACTAGAGTCTCCGAGGTTGAACACAGGGAGCAATCTCAGTACTTTCAAAACCAAAGAATACAACTTTTAAATGAACATAATTGATTCAAATAGAGAGTTATAAAAAGTATTGCTAAAAGAGAACAAAATTGGACGTCTGATTTCTTTATCAGACGTCTTAAAAGTAGAGTCTTCTTTCTCTCTTCTTTTTCGTTGGCTCTTCTTCTTTTCTTCTGATCCACAGATCTTCTTCTTCTTTGAACTTCTTTCTCTTCTCTTCTCTTCTCTGTGAAGACTTCTTCTTCCTGCCTTTGTTTCCCTTCTGCCTTCTTCTTTCTTTTTGTCTTTTCTGCAGTCCTTCCTTCTCTCAGATCTCTGCCTTGCTCAGCTTCCTTTCTTCAGAGTTCCTTCTTCTGCTCCTGCTCTTCTATTTCTTCAGTTCTTTTTGCTTACCTTCGCCTTTTCCTTCTCTTCTTTTCCCTTGCTGCAGCGGCTAAGTGTTTGCTTCTTCCTCTCTTCCTTCTTCCCTGTGCACACCACAACCAATGCAAAACCTACCCCCTTCCCTCTACCCAAACGTCTCTCTCTTTCTCTGCAATTCGCTCAAGGATGCTCTCCCAGAGCCACACGGGTAATCGGGTTGGATTTCGCACCCGGGACCAGGCACACTGGTAGGTGGGTGATGCGCGAGGAGTGCTTAGGATAGGGTCGGGTCGGATCCCGCCAGATCAGCGAGGTGAAACCGCGGACGAGGCAGGCGTGGGTCGGGTGAGGGACCTCACCCCTGTGCGTTCGGAGGCAGTAAGCAGAGAACACAAATTCAACTTAAAGCGTACCTGTGCGTTGTGTTTAGCCGATGTGGGACTATCTAGCTCGCCCCAATTTCGCGCGCGCCCGCAGAGGATTCCTCGTGCAATCGCCAAGGCTGGGAGCCTCACAGCGTCAATGCTGGCCCTGCTCGCTTTGCAACACTCGCGCGAGTCTGCTGCGCCTGGAGCCTGGAGCTGCTGCACCTGGAGGACTGTGGTGGAGGTGTAGAAGGATGATGGATGGGCGGAAGTTGCTCCTGGTGGTGAGGCGAGGCCTCTGAGTTGGTCGGCGAGCCGTGTGGAGGGGTGGAGTGGTGGATGCGGCTCGCCGGAGGTCGGTCGGAGGCGAGGAAGATGGAGGTGGTCAGGCACTATCGGGGGGCGATTAACTAAAATAACAGGGGGAAAAGAGAGAGGGGAAGATGGAGAAGGTATCTGGAGTGGTCTGGAAGGAAGGGAGGCAGCGGAGTGACGGCACGTAACTACCGTCATCCGGGAAGAAGAACCCTGAGGGAGGAAGCGGCGACGAGGACAAGGTCAGGAGAACGCGCGCCTGGTAGTGCTCGACGCGGGAGAAAGAGGCGGAGTTGACTCTGCTACAGGTATGGTAGTAGAGTGACGAGAAGGAGGGGAGGAAGTCGCCAGAGCTTGCGGGTCTCTTGGCCGGAGATGGGAGAGAGGAAAGTTTAGGGGAATCTCCGTCAATACCAAGCTGAGGATCTGCGGCCGGGTCTGGGGATCCTTTTATAAGTGTTGGCCGAACCCTCTAGCACGTGGAGATCGTGCAATCACCTCCGCCGGCTCACCGGAGATGGAAAGAGGGTGGATACCCAAATCTCTCGTGCGTTTGCACGAGAGATTGGGTTCACACCAGCGATTGTGATTGGCTTTAGAAGGAAGGGAATTCCTCAGAGAATCTCCCTTCCATTTCTGGGAGGGAATCTCTGAGGGATTAGAGAGGAATCCCTCTCTAAACCTCGCCAGAGATCGGTTCTGCCCTAACAATGGCGGCAGGACCTGATTGCAAATGTGGCGAGGAACTTAGGGGGCTCTCTGCAATGATTTTCAAAAGATATTGACCAAGCTGTGATTTGGGTGTACTAAATTGTAAAGTAGGTCAAGATGACCTCCCCTTAGGTCCAAATTTTGATATAAACCTAATTTGGACATAAGGAATCCAATGGTGAAGTTGGATTTTATGTTTGACTTCGTTTGACTGGACATTTTGCGTAAAAACCCAAATGAGGTCAATTAGTGTGCTAGGACCCTAATCTAGGTCAAACTAGGTTCCAAAGGCCAAATGAAGTGTTATAAACCCTAGAGGATATTTTTCCATGATTTTTAGAGGGTTTACTTGATTTTTATCCTGACCGAAACCTTGTTAATTTAAGTGGGTCTGTTTTAGGGTTACCAAATGTCATTTAATTCCTAGATTGCACATAAACCCATTTCTGATTGACTCAACCAACTTTTTATCTCATTTGGACCATTTGACCTATGTTTTGATTCTGAGAAATCCCATTTATTTATTGCAATGGTAAAATTGCAGTTTTACTCTTTAATTCATGTTTTCTTCTCAGAGCACTTATTCCTTTATTTAGGCCTTCTTCTAGGTTATGTAGGAGCTTTTATCTTCTTTATTGGGTCAAAATGAGCTAGTTATGGCTCATGATGAGGCTCTCATCAGCAGGCATGCATGGAGGGCGAAGGTGTCTGTAGGCGTGTGCGGAAGGGGCTGCTGCTGTTGCTTTGCCGCTGTTGCTGCCGCCGAGCTTCGAGGTTGAAGCTTGCAGCAATGGCTGAAGGTCTGGAATGGGAAAAAAAATGGAAAAGAGCCACCACGCCCACCGGCTCTTTGAAGAGCTAGGCGATGGTGGTCTCACTGTGGTGCTGTGCACCATAGTGAGAGCTCCTGTCCACCGTATGTCTTCGAGGAGGAGGGCCGGTGTGTGGAGGGGAATGGAGGAGAGGACGGTGGTTGCCTAGAGAGCTGCTGTGTTGGGTCTTTTTCGTGGAAGGACCAGCCTTTGTTTTGAAGGTGGAAGCTGTGGCTTTCTATAAAGGGAGAAGGCATGGCTGGGAATGGCAGCTGCAAGGAAGGGCTGGAATGGTTTGGCAGGGAGGCAGTCGCAGGGAAGAGCAGCTGCAGGGAATGTCGCGCGAGGAAGAAATTGCTCCATGCAGCCGCGGGGAGAAAGATTTAAAAATCGAATGGAAATAAAAATAGAGATGGGAATTTTGCAAAGATGCACTTGAGGAAAAATGTAAAATGTAAGACCACTTATTTCATTCTCCTCCCTTCTCAATTAAATGCATGTATGCATGTATTTTTACAAATGCGATTATAAAACCCTAATATGCATTGGTAATGCTAGGAAATAGCACAAGAAGGCACTATTGCAGGTGTATTTTTGTGGTGCAATCATACCTCCATGCCTATCTTTCGCTAGTCCCTAGCAAAACAGTATTTAGAAATGATCTTAAGCTGAAAATTTTCTTCTGAGGCGATATAGGTGTGTTTATTGTAGGATATTGTGAGAACCAATTGTAGAGAAGACTATCAGTACTTTAAGTCTCACATGATATAGATCATCTCTCGACTAACCAGGACTCTTGATATTTAAACCTTAAGTACTATTTCCAGGATCTAGGAGGTTTTTGCCGTACTCGAGAGCTCAAGAGGTTATGGCTTGTGCTTAGTGAAGGATCAAGACTGACCAGATGAACATTAAGACTCAAGCCCAGGGTTTCATGAATCTTTAAGTACAGGTTGGTCCCAGTTTCAGCTTGTGTTTTCGGATTGACCCTTAAGAAGATGACGAAAAACTCAACTCCCATTTTCTGATTTTTGTGGCTCAAAGGAAAACAAGGTATTTGAAACCTGCCCTGAAGAACTTCTTGTAGGGCGAAGATTTTACAGACATTTATGAGATATACTAACTTATTTGCAACTTTTTTTTTTCTTTGAAGCACATGTCAGTATATCTCTTACAACTTTATTTGGAGGAGCACACTTTTCTTTTTGGTGGGAGAGTTTCTTTTTGGTAGAAAGAGTTTCTCCTAAATACAAGACTAAAACCTGGGATAAAAAGTCTACCTGCACACATAGGTAAGGACTCCACCTTCCTTAATGAACACTTGGGTTGGATCTTATGTTCACCTGGTCTTTCCTGATATGTGTAGTGTGAACCAAGTTTACTTAAGCTCTCAAGTAAAAGAAAACCAATGGATCCTGTACTGGTGTCTCAGGTACAAGAATACATCCTTAGTTAGGAGAGGTTTTGATCTATCTTGTCAATGCTCAAGTGAATTAAGCTGAGCCTAAGCGAATCAAGCTTCCGTGGCCTGGAAAGTCTTCAAAATAGAGGTTGAATATCCATAAACACTTATTGTATTTTTTTGTTTTAGCTTTTAGATCATTATTAAACACCATTTATTTAGATATATATATTTTTTTTCTTTTTCTTTTTCTTGCATATTTATAAATAGGTGGGAACTGTATGATACCATAAAATACCCAGATCCTATGGATGCCTATCCACCCCCCCATGCCAAACAATGCTATGTCCTCATATGCATGTAGGGAAAGGTAGAGAAAGGATGAAAGATCAGGTAACGAGAGCTGAAGTGCAAGGTATACAGCAGGGTGGTAGGGTGGGTGGATGTTGGGTGGTGAAAGATCTGGCATTTTCTGGGACAAGAGTGTCCCAGGTGGATCATAGAACAAGTCGGGAAGAAGAAGTTGGCCTTTAGATTGGCCAAGAAGAGGGGCTCTTTGGATAGATGGATCCAAAAAAGAATAGCCCCAATGAGTAGGATATGGGCTCAAGGTCCCAGTGTGGAGTTGCAAATCCTCTTGATTTGGCGGGAAAGAAGGGGTAATCCGATCTTCAAGAGTGTGGATCGGTGGTGAGCAGCCCGGATATGACTCAGACCATGAGGTATGGGAAGCGGAGAAAGCCTCTTCAGAAGTCTGGCCAGGAGAAGGTACAGGACAAGGGAGGGATGGGGGAACGTCACAATATGTGTTGGTCAGGTAGTCAACAGTGTTTATAGGCAATCCGCACCAGTCAGAATAGATCCCAATTAGTCCGATACATGCGCTGACGGTCATGTCCTCGTCAGACATGTCATCCTCGATGCAATCGCAATCAAAGTTCTTGGCTGCCTTGAAGATGTTAAATCTGAGTTTTTCAGATCCAACGGCAATCTCAATACAGCCCGACTCGCAGTCAATAAGGGCACGGGCTGTGGCTAAGAAAGGTCGACCAAGGATGATCGGACAATCAGAAAGTGAACTACGAACTTCCATATCTAAAACAAGAAAGTCAACAGGAAAAAAGAGACTGTTGACCCTAACCACCATGTCTTCCACCACACCCTTTGGGATTTTGACAGAACGATCTGCAAACTGTAACGTGACAGGGGTGGGTTTCAGATTTCCCAAGGAAAATTTTTCGAGCATGATGATCGGTATAAGATTTATGGAAGATCCTAGTCAAGCAGGGCAAGGTTAAAACTGCAGCCTTGGATGCTACAGGAAATCAGTGGTGTGCCTGGATCTTTCTTCTTCGGTGGTAGGTTTGACAGTATAGCACAACTCGCATGAGGCGAGAGAACCACCGGATTTTTAGTTTTCTTTGACTGTCGCCTGGGATTTGTGTAGTCTTTGAAAAATCGGGCGACAGTAGGTATGTGATCGATAGCCTCGAGCAGGGGTACCTTGATTTCTACATCCCTGAACAAATTACACAAGTTATCAAAGGCCTATTTGTCTTTCTTCTTGCCTTTTGGCTCCCTCAGTAGAGCCTCAGGAATGGGACTGATTCTGGCAATAATTTGGGTGTATCGCCCTCTCGCGAATGTAGTGCGCATCCCGAATGAGAGGGCGATGAAGAAGAAGACGGGCCAGGATCAGGTCGAGGCGGATTGACAGTCTGCTTACCACTCCTCATAGTGATAGCATTGGATGATGCGGGTCCAGTGGGATCATACGGCGGAGGAGGGTTCGCAATGGGGACATAAGAGTGCAGTGCTGCAGCGGGATTAGCCTGAAATCCCGGAGGAATGCTTGGAGCCTGCAGAATTTGGTGAACCTGCCCCTGAGAAGGTTGTACCTGTGGTTGAGGACCACAAGGTACGAAATTTCATGGGTTTGGGACAGGTTGGGCTAGAAGAGTGCCCTGAGATCGAGTCGTCATGAGTAGTTGACTGATCTCAGCATTTTGCTATGCCAATTGGTGCTGAAGAGAGGTCATGTTCTCTTCATGGTTCTTCGACATATCCATCATCATTCGCATCAATTTGTCAAGAGGACTTGATGCGTGTTCGGTTGCGGTACGCAAGGGCCTGATGGCGGATTCACCATAGGATTAGACTGGGCCCTTGGGATGACTGGTGCGGACGGTCACATTGGTCCACTCGCGGGGTTTTGGCATTGTGGGTTGTTGGACCATGCGAAGTTCGGATGATTACGCCACCCTGGGTTATAAGTGGCAGAGAATGGGTTATTCCCCAGGGCACAAGCGTCTTCTATGCCAGAAGACGCATCCACATGTAAGTATGCGTCCGAGCACACAGAGGCTTGGTCCTCCGTGTCGAAATACTGGCTCGCAGAAGCCAGTTCCACATGACTTACCGAGTCGCTTGATGAGACACTCAGTAAGGAAGGTCTTACGGGGTTTCTTGGGATAAGCCTGGTGTTGGTAGAATTTGGATTGTGATGAAGTGGTGAAGTGGGGGTGTTTGCCAGAAGCTCGTCCAGCTTCTTGTGCACGATGGAGACTTCATCCAGTTTTTGTGCTATAAGGCTGAGATCAGTGGATGAATGGGAGGGTCCCGTGTCAACTTCGTGGACATTTCGGGGTTGGCTGGTACGATTAAAGGCGACAATGGAAGCATTGTTCATCGAGTTTTCACTCATATTTTCAAACAATTCAAATGCTCAATTCTCGTCTTTATTCATAAAGTTCCCTTCGCAGGAAGCGTCTGCAATCTGCTTCAAAGTCTCATTTAGCCCATAGTAGAAAATCTGGGCTATATGCCACTTAGGCAGACCGTGGTGCGGACACTTCCTGAGGAGGTCGTTATACCTCTCCCATGCCTCATGAAATTGTTTGCCATTTTGTTGCGTAAAAGAGGTGATAACACAGCGAAGCGCATTGGTTCGCCCGATTGGGAAGAACTTCTTGAGAAACGCTGTTTGCATCTCTTCCCAAGAGTGGATGGTTCTCCCAAGGGTGCGTAACCATTGCAACGCTTTATCCCGCAATGAAAACGGGAACATCTTCATGAGGACTATAGGTAACCCGACATTTCTTGGTTTAACAGTTTTAGCCAGTCGGGTTAGGTCTTCCAAGTGGAGAAATGGGTCTTCACTTGCAAGACCATGAAAGTGAAAATTTATTAGGCCAATTATGTTCGATTTTAGTTCAAAGTCATCCTCGCCCATGGGGATCCGAATTTGTCCTATGGTCTCTGTAGCAGCAGGATTCTGATAGGAGCTAAGAGACCTAGGCTCCTCCTGTTCGGGAGGGTTCTGCATTTCCTCCAATGTTTCCCGAATGGCTTCGATTTGCTCATTATACATTTCCATTTGGGCTTGGAGGCAGGTTATGGGATCTACGACTCCACCACCTGGTGGGTTTTGAGGGCGGTTTCCTCCCTCGGGATTTGGGGGTGGGCGTGTAGCCATGTTTGTGGAGGAGGAGGACGATTTAGCTTCTTTTCTAGATTTATCAGGAAATTCAAACAGTTCAGGTTTTGTGACCTCCTCCCAAACATGCACTACTGCAGGAAGAAATGGGGAGATGAGAAGGGAAGAGAGATGAGAGAAATGACGCCGCAAAGGTACACTTGATGACAAATCAATGCAATCAAATTCATAACCTCTACAGTGTGCCCTTAGACCTAAAGATCTAAGTTACCTGCTATCACGAACTACGGAACCGAATGTGAGCACCGCGAAACCACCGAGCCAGATTGAAAGGCCGTTTGCCCCAGTCTTAGACACCCGATAGCACGCGGGTACTCTCACCAGCACGTAGCCGCTACACGCAGGTAGTTAGACCTCCAATCCTTAAGAAGGGTCAAGTTACTACCAGTTTTAGTTAAGAGGGTTAGGATCAAGTGCTTTTGGAATGTGAAGGGCGTTGTTTACGGGTAATGCCCAAGTGATTGATTTTTCAAGTGTGTAAAACAAGCATGCAATGGGGAAATTTCCCCGAATTGAAGTTCTTAATTGGTGAATGGTTTTTAGAGTTCAGCCTTAAGTAGTATGGATTTTAGGATTTCGCTGAAATACCAATTCAACCAATCTCCGGGTTTTTGTGAAATACAAGTTTTCTTTCTAAACCCAAGAAACCCTTCTTCAATATCAGTTAGTTAATGCATGCTAAAATGCAATGGGCTACCCTAAATGGAGATTTCTATGTGTGGATGCACGGATCAGTTTTAAATTAATGTGAAAGGGAGCCAAGCACTTCAATTCAAGTGCTCCCAGTCACCAAGAAAAATGTCCACACACACAAGGCTCAACCAAAAGAAAATCAAATTGTTGGGGGTTGAGGTATTCGGGATCGAATCTTAGGCAAGTTGAAAAGTCGTGGTGGGGTTGGCATTAACTCAATTCCAAGTCTCCCCACCAAAAAGGTGATCCCGAATTGTAGATAAGTGAGGCAAAAGAAGGGTGCAATCAATCTTTTTGTGTTTACCTCAAAGAATACTTCACACGATGAATAATTCAAGAATCAAGATTCTCAGATTTTCACTAAGTGAAGTAAGGCGGGAAATCCCAGGGTGGTGGGAGTGAAGACAATCAATCAAACAAGTGAATTTTAATCCACTTGCCCCAAGAGATCCCAAGAAGTTTTCTAGTTTTTAGTTTTTAATTATTTTTATTAAGGTGACAAGTTAACCCTAGTTGCTAAGAAAAGAAGACCTACTTGTTCGGCAACGTGTGCGAAGCTCAAATGCGGTGTCGGCATCTTCACGCTCTCGTTCCCGCCTTGGATCTGCTCACGTCTTTGACTTCATCTGCCTACCTTCTCCTTGCACCAGGTTCACCTGCACACCAAAAACAGAGATACCCGTGAAGAGAGAAGAGAAAAATTAAAAGGAATTGAATAGAAACTTACTTGAAGGTGCACTTCCCCGGCAACGGCGCCAGAAAAGAGTATGATGTTGAGCCCGGATAGGTTGTTAATATGGTGATTTTATCATTGAAATGTGTATAGTGGTTAACCTAAATCAGACCTAACCATCTCTTTACAAAATTTTTAACCTGGCCTACTTGATTTTATCTTGTCACTTTTAGGCCCAGGGTCGAACTCAGGGAAGTGGGGTTACAAGTCGAGTTTCTACGCCTTTCCTACAACGAGTCTCTTCCTTTCGTTTATTGTGTTTTTGGTGTTTTTCTTATTTATAATTTTTTTCTAGTAATCTTTGTCCTTGAGGCACACCGTCAAAATTGGGTTCTTGGCTTTGAGCCAAAACAGGGTCCAAAACGGGTCTTGCTATTCGCAAGATGGAGTACCTGCAAGTCGAGGATTATCTTTTCTCTTTTATATATATTTTTTTTCTTTTTACTAATAGGAAAGCGAAACAGAAATAAAGTAAATATAGTATATATATATATAGGTATATAATATGTATATAAATGGGTGGGGGTGGAGGCGGAGATGGAGTGTAGCACGGTGTCGAGTCGGTCGTCGTCTAGAGAGATGCAACCAACAGGACTAGGTGCCACGTGGAGTATGGGATGGATGGTGGAAGATGTATGTAACCACGCTTTTTGTACGCGTGTATCGGGGAATATCAGCAACTGGTGCAGATGTCCCCACGATACAGCATATGGTAAATAATGTGAAAAAAAAAAATATGTATATATGTAAATATATCTATATGTATATATATATATGTGGTTATAAATATATAGGTATATATATATGTATATATAACTATATAGAGGTATATATATATGTATGTATAAGTATATAGTAATATATGTATATATAGATATATGTAGCTAAGTATATGTATGTATACTAATACATAATTATATAGTTACTACTATATGTATAAATATAAGTATATATATATATGTATGTATATATGTATATAAATATATGTATATATATATCAATATATATAAGTCTACGTATATATATATGTTTATAATAGTGTATATGTGTGTGTGGGTGTGTGGAAGTGTTAGTGTAGGTGTGTGTGTGCGTCGGTGTAGAGAGAGTGAGAGAGTGTTGTGAGAGAGAGAGAGAGAGAGTGGGAGAGGAGAGAGTAGCCGCTCTGCTGGAGTGAAAGGGTGTTGTTAAGGCATTTGGGAGCGAAGGGCGTCGTCTGGGGCTTCCACGCGTGTAGCGCAGGCGCATCTGCTCAGAGAGGAGCTCGCGGGAGTGGGGAGCAGAGAGGAACCCGCAGCGCATAGCGCTGCGCGGAGAGGAGTATGCGGGCGAGTGAAGCGGGTGACGCGGGCGCATGCGGGCGAGTGGGGCTGGCTGGCAGACGCGCGGGAGAGTGTGGACGATGCAGGCAGAGACGCGTAGGTGGACGCGCACATGGGCGAGGGCCGGTTGCGGCGCGTCGGGTGACCGAGAAAGTGAGAAGCTTTCCGATCACCCCATTGTGCCACAGTGTCGCGAAGACTCGCGTGAATAGTGGCTACAGTGGTCGTCCGCGCCGCACAACCGGCTGTGGGCGGTGCTGTGAGTGAGGCCGGCTCGCGGCTGGCGTGTGAGGGAGAAGGCCAGCGCCATCCAGTTGCGAGTGTAGAGAGCTCACGACAGAGCGGAGAAGCGGGAGGCGAGGTGTCTGCTGGCGTGCGCTGGAGCTTGCAGGTGCTGGCAGGGGGCGGGAAGCACTTGGCCGACCACTGTAGTGACGCACGGTGGCCAGTTGCGGCGGAAGAGCACGCGACAGAGTGAAGAAAGCGGGAGGTGGGGAGGGCCTGCAGGTACGCGTGGAAGGCGAAGGTGCCTGCAGGGACGCACGGAAGGGGATGCTGCTGCTGCCGCCGAGCTTGAAGCTTGTGGCAATGGCTAAAGGTCTGGAACGGGAAAAAAAATGGAAAAGAGCCACCACGCCCACCGGCTCTTTGAAGAGCTAGGCGGTGGTGGTCTCATTGTGGTGGTGTGCACCATAGTGAGAGCTCCTGTCCACCGGGTGTCTCCGAGGAGGAGGGCCAGCATGTGGAGGGGAATGGAGGAGAGGACGGTGGTTGCCTGGAGAGCTGCTGTGTTGGGTCTTTTTCGTGGAAGGACCAGGCTTTGTTTTGAAGGTGGAAGCTGTGGCTTTTTATAAAGGGAGAAGGCATGGCTGGGAATGGCAACTGCAGGGAAGGGTTGGAATGACTTGGCAGGGAGAGGCAGCTGCAGGGTAGAGCAGCTGCAGCGAATAGCGCGTGAGGAAGAAATTGCTCCATGCAGCCGCGGGGAGAAAGATTTAAAAATCAAATGGAAATAAAAATAGAGATGGGAATTTTGCAAAGATGCACTTGAGGAAAAATGTAAAATGCAAGGCCACTTATTTCATTCTCCTCCCTTCTCAATTAAATGCATGTATGCATGTATTTTTACAAATGCGATTATAAAACCCTAATATGCATTGGTAATGCTAGGAAATAGCACAAGAAGGCACTATTGCAGGTGTATTTTTGTGGTGCAATCACCCAACCACCTATCCTGTAGCCCCTTGATTGGTCTCAACCCTTTGAGATCATGTGCAATGCATTTGATTACGCTGTAGGTGCAGTACTTGGGCAGAAAATAGGAGAGACTTGTGGTCATTTACTATGCTAGCAAGACACTTGATGAGGCTTAGTGTAACTATATAGTTACTGAGAAAGAGCTGCTAGCCGTAGTATTTACCCTGGAAAAATTCAGATCATATCTTTTGGGTTCCTGTATTATCATTTACTCAGATCACACTACTGTGAGGCATCTCCTTGCTAAGAAGGATGTGAAACCTCAGCTAATCCGCTGGATCTTGCTGTTGCAAGAATTTGATCTCGAGATTCGCGACAAGGTGGGGAAACAGAATGTGGTAGCTAATCACTTATCCCACCTTCCTTCTGATATTATCAACACTTCCTGACACATTACTGAACATTTTCCCGATGAGCACCTCCTGACTATCAGTACAGGACTTCCATGGTTTGCTGATTTATTAAACTACTTGGCATCACATCAGATACCGTCTGATTGGCCAAAAGCCAAGAAGGACAAATTACTTTCCGATGCCAAGTACTACTTTTGGGAAGATCCGTATCTCTTCTGCATTGGTGTTGATCAAATCATCTGACGACGTGTTCTGGAAGCAGAAATTCAGGACATTTTGTCCTTCTGCCATGACTAGGCATGCAGTGGACACTTCTCTGGTCATAAAATCGCAGCAAAAGTCCTCCAGTGTGGCTTCTATTAGCCCACAGTTTTCAAAGATGCATACAACCACTGTAAGGCATGCACTCGTTTCCATACCTTAGGCAACATGAGCCACCGTGATATGATGCCCTTATAGTCGATTCTCGTATGCGAAATCTTCGATGTCTGGGGGATTGATTTTATGGGACCCTTCCCTATTTCGGATGGCTTCGAATACATTCTTCTCACTGTTAACTACATGTCCAAATGGATTGAAACCATTCCGACCCGAACCAACGATCATAAGGTAGTCATCAAATTCATTCATCAGAACATCTTTCCTCAGTTTGGGATTCCACGTGCCATAATCTCTGATGGAGGGACCCATTTCACGAATGCTCATTACAAATCATTGATGACCAAATACAGGGTGTCACACCGAATCTCTACTCCTTATCACCTCCAAACCAACGGTCCAGCTGAGCTATCAAATTGGGAGATCAAGAAAATCCTCCAGGTCATTGTTCGACCCGACAGGAAAAACTGGTCATCTCGACTTCTAGAAGCTTTGTGGGCTTATAGGACGACCCATAAAACCTAATTAGGCATGTCTCCCTTTAGATTACTGTATGAGAAGGCATGTCACCTCCCCGTCAAATTGGAGCACAAAGCCTATTAGGCAGTATGGAACTGCAATCTCGATCTTTCTAAGGTAGGAACCCACAGAAAGCTTCAAATAAGCGAGATCGATGAATTACGCCACGATGCTTATGAGAACTCACTTAAAAATAACAAATTAAGGCCTTTCACGACAAGCACATATCCAGAAAGATCATTTTCCCTAGACAGAAAGTCCTACTCTTTGATGCCAAACTCAAATTGTTTCCAGGAAAACTCAGATCAAAATGTATTGGACCATACCTTGTCCAACAAATCTTTGGAAATGGAGCTGTCGAAATTAGTCAACTCAACCACGATTTAGAACCTTTTGTCGTGAATGATTAGAGACTCAAACCGTTCATTGAACTTACCGATACAAATTTGGCACGACATCTTTTACCCTCCATTCTCCCTGAGCTCATTGCGCTCGACTGATGGCATTAAACTCAGCGATTATGGGAGGCAACCCTTCATTTCCAAAAGCCAAAAACCCTTCTAGACACATCATATGCTAAACTCATATTGCACTTTAGGGTTCATCCATTAGAACAGCCAACTCCACTTCAAGTACTCGTACCCGAGCTTGAAATCATCCGCAATAGTCACCCTGACCCAAGCACCCGGCCAACACCTGTTCTAATGAATGATCTAAGTTGAACTCGAACCCAGCTAGTTTACAATGAGGACATTGCAAAGCGTAGGCATGGGGGAGCATTAAAGTGCAAAATGCTGTTAAAATCACTTTACAAGAAAGGGATTCATCAAAAAAATCACATATTCAAAAAAAACCAAAAAAAATAAATTTTTTTTGAAAAAAGAACAAAAATATGAGAGGAGAGGAAATTTTGATGGCATGTCAGATTTTGAGGAGAAAAAGGGAGGAGATAAAAATGTCAAAAAGGAGCACAATTTGAAAAGGAAAGAAAAAGAGACAGTCATTAGTAAAGGATTAAGGAATTGACTTAGTTCTAGACCATATCAAAAGAAAGAAAATGAAAGGCAAAAACTGCTAATAAAATGGAGTAGAGATTAGTAGGAATGCTGATTTTAGGCCTCTTGGGCTGTAATCCTAGGCTTAAAAGTTTAAGTAATCGCTAACATCTGGATAACCCTCAAGAGGTTGGGGAAAATGCGAAGCTTAAGTATTAGGTCTAAGGCTTAGGGATTATTCAGGCTCATTAACTGACCTTTGGTTTGCAGGACTCAGTAACCTAAGCACCACAATCCACACACAGTCTGGTTCAATGGGCCTAAGTATCAAAATCACACAAATGCATTTAACTTGTATTGAAAAAGCAACCTAGATTAGGAGCGGCTGATCAACACAAGTTGATTTGGATGAGTTCCCAGCATAGAGAGGCAAGAAATTACCCTTGAAGATGAGCAATAACATATCGTCTCCTCGGTGCTTGTCTCCTAGGATATCTACATATCCTACAGGGGGCATGAAAGCACCTTATGCTGGTTTAGATGCCAAGGGCAGCATTATCTCAAAATGTCGATTACCAAGGTCTGGATTTAGCTACAGAACACCATGGGTGGGATTATCTCGAGAGACAGGATTCTGGGGGTTGCCATGGGCGGTGCTAAGCATCGATTGCCAGGGATCCTGTGAGGATTGATGGTGGGGACTAGGAATCAGATACATGCCATGTTGTAAAGCCAATTTGAAGTTAGAAATAAAAAGAAAAGAGAGAGAAAACTCTCCAAAAATAAAGAAAAATTCCTCTATCTCTCTCTGACAAAAACGCACTGCAAGCTGAACCTAGGCTAAAACATGTTACAAGCACGGGTGCTTTAACCATGAAGTTCAACGAACCTTAGGTTAGTTCTTGTGGCCTTAGAAACCTTCGCGGCAGACTGAGGCTAGAGCTAGTCAGGTCCGGATCTTGGTTGGTACTTGAGTACCTCTAGGCCTACTATTGGCATTCTGACCTAATCTACAAAAGGAAACACACATAAAGTCTTTAAGCATCAAAAGTTTTATGGTCTAGAATCAAAGTTAATACCTTGAAATTTTGCTAAGGGACTAGCAAAAGCTAGGCATGGGGGTATGATGGGAACACCATCATAAGCCATAACTAGCTCATTTTGACCCAATTAAGTCAATAAATGCTCCTACATAACCGCTAGAGAGTCACAAGTCATTGCATACTCATTTTGAATGAAAAATAAGAAACTAGGGTTAAAACTGTAATTCTACCAGCTCATCATGAATGCACTACAAACACAAGTTTTCTCAGGGGTTGAATGAAGGTTAATTGGTCTCAAAATGATAACAAGTGGGTTAGAACAATTAGAAAAGGGTTTTCACGTGTTTTGAGAATTAAATGACTTTTGAAACCCTAAAAATAGACCTACTTAATTAAATGAGGTTCTGATTAGTGTAAAATTCACCTAAACCCTCTAAAATTCATAAAAGAATATTCTTTAGGGTTTAGAACCTTCAATTTGACCATCAGAACCCATTTTGACCCAAAACAGAATCATAGACAGACCCTTGCCTTTATTTAGGCTTTTACATAAATTACCCAGTGAAACGTGGTCAAAACCAAAATCCAACTTCACCATTGGATTCCGTAGGTCAAAATTAGGTTTGTACCAAATTTGGACCCAAGATGGGTTTATCTTGACCTAGTTTGCAAATTGGTCCTGTCTAATTACATTTCTGCCCTTAACTTTCAAAATCCTTTCAAATAGACTCCTAACTTTGTCATCGTTCTCACAAAAAGGTCCCTACCACCATTAAACCTATTCCAACTTCCTCCGGCGACCTTAAAAAGGAAAGAACTCCTTAATTTCTTGACAAATCCCTTCCAAATTTAAAAAGGAAGTTCGTTAAGAAATTTCCTTCCTTATGGACCGAATCCTAAGCCCTAAAACCTACCCAATCTCTCATGCGAATGCATGAGAGATTTAGGTATCAAGAAATTCCCAAACTTCAGTGAGCTTTCCAAGCTTAGGAAGCTTGCTTCCCAAGCTCTAAACATCCTCCTGAGGTGTATAAAAGCACCCCTTGCTCGTACTAATCCTCCAAGCTTGAATTTGACGTGAGAATCCCTCAAATTCCTCTCTCCTCCTCTGGATGATTTGCTCTTCAAGCTCTGGCGACCTTCCCTACTTTCCCTGGTCGTTTGACCACAATACCAGTGGCAGACTCTGCCTCCATGTCTTCATGTGTGTTGCACAGTACCCGCCGGTACTACTGCCCCCCTTCATCCTCGCCGACCACCTCTCTCTAAGCAACTTCGTCTCCGACATCAGCCACACCCCAACCTATGCCAACTTCTCTCCCCTTCATCTGCCTCCCCTCCTAAACAACTCCTCGACTTCCCCTCTTCGTTTCCAGCCATCTGCCACTTTGTTTTGACTGCCGACTCGCCTCACCGTCCTCCATCTTCCACCTCGCTGGCGTACCTCTGGCGAGCATGCACAGCCACTACACTCCACCAATTCGATTTCCGTTCATCTCCACACCTCCGCCATGTTCCAAAGAGCAAAAGCCCTCTAGTCTTCGAGGCTATTGGCCTCCCACTGCTCTGCCAAACACCACACTGTCGCACCTCACCTACCATCATCGTCTGGCCACCTCACACATTCTCATACCTCACGAACACCGCCGTTCAATTCCCAACCTCACGACGAAGCTTATGAACTATTTTAACTGAGGCTCTTAGACCATTTTCTTGCTTGCAAGTTCCTAGGTCTTGACCGCCATTGACGAAGCTTCGACCCAAGGTTGAAGGTCTCATCACGTCTGCAGTTCCAGGCACTGACTCCAGGAAGAGCGGATTACCTCCAGGTGTATCCTCGCACGGTCAATTGGAGCTTTTGACCACGTCCTTTGCGCCAATTCGACGAAGGAAGCTGCTGCTGCTGCTGCGCGAAGGACGAAGGGTGGGATAGACCTACTTCGAAAGCGGCAAAGGACCTGAGCACACATAAATTGAATTTGTGCTTCAGGCTTATTGCCTCAGCATGCACAGGGGGTGAGGTCCCTGCACACCCGCCTCATGTGCCTCGTCTGCGACATCTCCCTCGTGAACCTGGTGCACCCGACCCACCTAACCCTAAGCACTCCTCGGCTGTGACCCATGCTCGCAGCCC